>CM031608.1:36159790-36182290 GCA_018398815.1 Conus ventricosus
AGCACGCACAAAACCCACCCACTCGGCATTATCTGGCCGAGGGGTAGCGATCCACTATCCCTGAATAGGTTTCACCAGAGAAAGTCCACCTAAAAAAAAATCACACACATTTTTTTTAACCGCGCTTGATGCTAAACCTGCCGAAAACCCCATCAGCACTACAATCTCCCTCCCATGGAGTGCCTCAATATCCGTAAAGAGATGATTCAGTCACTCACCTGCTCAGAAAGCGCTCCAGTGTCTACTAGCTCAGTCGTTGTATCATGCTGCTGTGCTGTGTTCTGTTTTTTCCCAAACGACACTTTGCCTGTCCACTCGCTTGTTGTGGTGTCGTCTGCTTTTTCCAGTGCATGTGACCAGACAGCGCGCTCTCGGCACTTCGCGTTTGCCGCAAGCACTCTCGTCGGCTCGCTCCGTCCCTGTGTAAGTATCATGAGGCGCTGTACTGGTGACGGTGCGAGCTTATTTTTAGATTGCCACTGAGCCAGCGCAAAGAGGAAAGCTCCAAGAATTGAGGAGGAGCTGGATCAGTTACATGAGAAGGGGGAGGGAGGAGGGTGCGGGTGGGGGGGTGGTGGGGGGAGGGGGGGGGCTTGGCACGCGTTTTCAAAGGGGAATCTGGGGGTCCTTCCTTCTCTCGACTTGTATTTGTCTGTGGGCATTGACTTCAAAACGTGTTCATGTCTGTGCCTTTTCCAGTGGAGGGAAAGGGAGGCGGACAGGGGGTGGGGTGGGAGGTTGTGCACAAAACGCCAGAGTGGGTGTGGACACAAAAGGTCACTATGCAAGTGGGTATGAACACAAAAGATCACTATGCAAGTGGGTATGAACACAAAAGATCACTATGCAAGTGGGTATGAACACAAAAGATCACTATGCAAGTGGGTATGAACACAAAAGGTCACTATGCAAGTGGGTATGAACACAAAAGATCACTATGCAAGTGGGTATGAACACAAAAGATCACTATGCAAGTGGGTATCGACACAAAAGATCTCTACGTAAGTAGCTGTGGACATAACAGATCACTACAGAAATGAGCGTGGACATTAAAAAAAAACACTAAGTGAGTGTGGACATAACAAATCATTACGTAAGTGTGAGTGGACATAAAAGATCACTAAGTAAGTGAGTGTGGACATAACAGATCATTACGTAAGTGTGAGTGGACATAAAAGATCCCTAAGTAAGTGCGTGTGGACATAACAGATCATTACGTAAGTGTGAGTGGACATAAAAGATCCCTAAGTAAGTGCGTGTGGACATAACAGATCATTACGTAAGTGTGAGTGGACATAAAAGATCACTAAGTAAGTGCGTGTGGACATAACAGATCATTACGTAAGTGTGAGTGGACATAAAAGATCACTAAGTAAGTGCGTGTGAACATAACAGATCATTACGTAAGTGTGAGTGGACATAAAAGATCACTACGTAAGTGCGTGTGGACATAATAGATCATTACGTAAGTGTGAGTGGACATAAAAGATCACTAAGTAAGTGGGCGTGAACATAAAAGGGTGGGCAAGGCCACAAAAGATCACTACATCATTGGGCAAGGCCACAATTGATCACTAAGTCATTGGGCAAGGCTACAAAAGATCACTACATCATTGGGCAAGGCCACAAAAGATCACTACATAATTGGACAAGGCCACAAAAGATCACTACATCATTGGGCGAGGCCACAAAAGATCACTACATCATTGGGCGAGGTCTCAAATGATCACTACATCATTGGGCAAGGCCACAAAGATAACTACATCATTGGGCAAGGCCTCAAATGATCACTACATAATTGGGCAAGGCCACAAAAGATCACTACATCATTGGGCAAGGCAAGGGCACTGTAGATCACTACATCATTGGGCAAAGCCTCAAATGATCTCTACATCATTGGGCAAGGCCACAAAGATCACTACATCATTGGCAAGGCCACAAAAGATCACTACATCATTGGGCAAGGCCACTATAGATCACTATATAAGTGACAGCAGGTACTAAAGATTGCTACATGACTCGGCATTGACAGCAAAGGTCACTGCATATGAAGGCAAGACCAAAAATGTCCCTGCACGTTCTGTTGGAATAGATTTCCTGTAAGTGGTACATTCTCTCTCTCTTCTCTCTCTCTCTCTCTCTCTCTCTCCTCTCTCTCTCTCTCTCTCTCTCTCTCACACACACACACACACACACACACACACACGCACGCACGCACGCACGCACGCACGCACGCACACGCACACGCACGCACGCACGGACGCACGCACGCACGCACACACACACACACACACACACACACACACACACACACACACATACACACACTCGCTCACTCAATTAACCATGCCACCACCATAATGGTTACCACTATTGTTACCAATGCTATCATTACGATTCTTTTCACCGTAACAGAGGCCGCGTGTATTACACGATTTCTTATTTACAAATCCATATACAAAATGTAATCAATTCATTCTTTCAGTCATTATATAACATTCCCATCCCCCTCTCTTACCACACAAAGAAGATATTTAGGTTCCCTCAGCAGCAACAGTGATAACGACGACGCCGACGACAACAACACCAACAACAGTAAAGCTGTTTCGACTTCTTTTTGGTTGGCAGTTATTCCGCTGATACTTTCATGTGGTTATTTCTAAAGCGGCTGCACACCAAAAATCAATGCGCCAGGGCCATGCTTAGAGAGAGGAGATCAATGCGCCAGGGCCATGCTTAGAGAGAGGAGAAGGATGAGTTTAACGTCCTCATAGCAGAATGCTTTTAGGGACAAGATTTCGCCACAGCCAAGGCTGTGACATGGAGACGTTTGTCTTGGCATAGACATTGTAGACTGGCAGGTTGGGTCGAGAAGTCTGGATTAGCGTCGGGTGGAGGGTCCCGGGAAGGATGGCGCCGTCAGGCAGGAGCCTAGATGAGGTAGGTAGTCGTTGGGACCGCCGAGCGGTCGTCTGAAGGTGGTTCGGCTGCGGTTGATGATGATGTCGTCGTCGTGGTTGTTCCTCCAAGGCCGTCGTCAGGGCTACCGGGCGGCCGTCTTCATCTCTGAGTGGCGACGGTCCTGTGCCGCGTGAGGCCGATTCGGGAGACGTACGAGGTACTAGTCGCCGAGCCGCTACACGTAGGTACATGCCCACTCTGCGCCCATGAGGGGCGTTCCCACCCTCTCTCCCCACCCCCCTTCCCCCGCCCCCTTCCCAGCCAGGGGAGAGCCCGGCTAGACGTGCAGGCCACTGGGTAGTTCGCAGAGCGGCAGCGCCTCGTCGCCAAGTGTGTCACGCCGCCTCGAGAGCCGTTACCCCGGCGACACAGGCTGGTCCCATCGTCACTCGCAGTGCGAGGAAGGAAATCGGTGCCGCCCTACACCCATCTGCCACCTGGGTGCCTTCTGCTGATCTCTGCCACCGACCAGCAGGGAATGAAGGCCATGCTTAAGGAGTCGAGTATCTATAGACTGGCGCAATTACATTGTTTTGAGATTTTTTTTCATATTTTCATATGGCCATCAAGGTACAAGCCACGTGGTTCCCAGCAAACAGATTAAAACCAAAGGAATGGGACTTTTTTTTTAGGGGGGGGGGGGGGGGGGGGGGGAACTCCCCTGGCGCAAAGATAGGGTGACGGACGGGTGAGTGTAAAGGCCTGAAATGTGTGTCAACTAAGGGGAAGGTCATGTATTTGAAGACTGTGATTTCATCGGTGAAAATCCCTCCAAAACAAGGGAAATATTGAGTGGGGAGTTGTTCTTTTGATCAATTATCAGTTGAACATCAAATGCTGGCTCAGCTTTATGGTAGGCCTCAAAACGCTTACATGGATTGTAAAATGTTTTAGTGCAAAATCCTGATTGTGGCGTGTGGCCTGTGCTAATCATGGCCGCAACAAGGAGCTTGCGCTGGTCCACCATTTTTGCTGCGGTTGTTGACAGAGGGGGAACCCGTCAGCGTAAATTACCGCCCTGACGTAGACCGGGGGAAATGACGAGTGTATCGGAGAATCCCTTCGCCCCGTGCTTTGGACAGGATGTTGCCAAACAGGCACTGCAGTAAGTAGGATGCCCATGAAATCTAGTCATAATTGAACACGAAAAGCAGTATTAAATGATATGACAAGTGTACGTACAACCCCCTACGTACAACCCCCAACGCGCGCGCGCGCGCACACACACACACACACACACACACACACACACACACACACACACACACACACACACACACACACACACACACACACACACGCACACACACTATGGGGGCGCGCTCGCAGGCCTTCTTTAGAGCCGAAAGGGCAACATCCACATCCAATATCGTGTATTCTTCTGTTGAAACTCAATGAAAGGCTGGGCCCTTCATTCAGTACTGGCGGATAAAAACATCAGCAGATGGCGTTGTACTCTCTCAGCTAATTCTTACCGATTTCTTTTTTTCCTCTGCTCATAGCTCGTGCTATTAGCCGCACGGTCACGCACAGTTCTGTTATACGACTACACCCTGAAAGCATCACTCTCGTGCATAGCCAGTGTCATGTGACTGCTTCTCTGTGACAAGTCGTTGGCAAAAGTGATTGACGTATGGAATCACAAAATTACCAATGGAAAACGACAGTGACAATGAATTGGTAGAAACGTCAAGCAGAGTCTCAACTCCGCGCCGACATAGACAATGTTGTCGTCTAAAAATTTGGACTCTGCCTGGCTGGCTGGCTGTCCGTCTCTGTCTCTGTCTCTCTCTGTCTCTGACTCTGTCTGTCTCTATCTGTCTCTGTCTCTGTCTATCTGTCTATGTCTATCTGTCTATGTCTATCTGTCTCTGTTTCTGTCTGTCTGTCTGTCTTCGTCTGTCTGTCTGTCTGTCTTCTCTCTCTCTCTCTCTCTCTCTCTCTCTCTCTCTCTCTCTCTCTCTCTCTCTCTCTCTCTCATTGTGCGTATTCATACAAACATACATACATGCACACATACATACATTCAGATGGATAGATACATGGATTCATGGATATATATATATGCGTGTGTGCGGTGTGTCTTTCCGAATTTGAAATACACATACTCGGCGGTGGGCGATATGCGCGCACATGTGCGAGTACACACGCACGCACGCATACACGCACACTTCTGCGTATACGTGCTTGCCAGAAAGTACACCTCATGCGCTTGTGGTGTGTGTGTGGTGTGTGTGTGTGTGTGTGTGTGTGTGTGTGTGTGTTCATTCTGTCTATCTGTGGAAGGAAATATGGGTTGTTTTGAACGAAAATACACTGTGGAATCTGTTGTTTTGTTTGTTTGTTTGTTTGTTTTTAACGACTTAGAACAAAATGTCAAACGATTTAGAACAAAATATTAAACGATTTAGAACAAAATAAATTTGCATTTGCGATCCACGTATTCCTTTCACATAACATCGGTAATGTTGAATGCTTCGGAATTCGAACAACGATTAGTTCCCATCTTTATTTTTATTCATCCTCTTGTTCCTTATCCGTTTCCTTAGTCTGTTGCGTGCAGGTCAGGTAAAACGTCATGGTGATTTGTTAGGGATGTACCCTCATCCGCCCTCTTCGTCTCTATCACCGACAACAATTTTACATCTCGAGGTAAGATTTGAACGAACATGTATGGGAGTTTCATTGTAAAAACGTGACATCGTTTCACTGTTTTATTATCACAAATCGCCATCCGACGTTTATCCACAGAAAAAAAAAAAAAAAAAAAAAAAAACGAACAAACTGGGTACCATTTATCTGCTAAAGCGTATGTTACACCACTACGCCTTCAAACTACCACAACCAACAAATGATTGTAATTAGCGCCGAAAACTCTTAATAATCACGGGCAATAGGAATGGTTTCACTAGGTAGTCGCCACACGCACACATTGCGGCGCTGGTGGTTGGTTTGTGTCGCGGCAAGAAGATTCAGATTCATTGGTTTTGCGCGTTGTTCACCGACCTAAACATGGAAGTGCTCTTCTTCTCTTTGGTTCCACTTGGTTTACGTCAACACTTATCGAAGGTCATAGGGCAGACGGGGATGTAAACTATCCAAAGAGACTGAGGTTGAGGACCTATGACGTTACACTTCCCTCCATGTTGAAATGGCCAGTGAAAGGTCAATCGCAACGGTGGGCATTAGCGAGTTCGACCTTTGTAATGTAGACTATCAGCCTGTCTTCCACTGTTCGCCTCCTGATCTTTATTCTAGGCATGCAGGACGACTAATGTACGCATCGCATGACATGCGACGTTCGCTTAATGTGTTTGACTGGACAAACAGTAAGCCATATCGTCTTTCCACACTTTTAATCCCATCCCGATCCATCAGGATTTCCACCATGAATTGTCAATACCAGGTAACAAATGTTGTTTGGGCGGTGTCACCTCGATTCGCCTATACCCAGTTTGCTTATTCACCATTCGGCATTTCGGATTCTCAGACTCACTTTTCTGAATCAAATGTTGTTCCCGTTTCTACCTGCATGTAAGGTACAGAAAATTGCTGGAGAACGCGTAGTAGCAATGTCCGGCTTACATTCAAAATAAAATTCTATCTTATTTTTTTCTCACGTGCTTAAGCTACGTGTCTGCATACCTATATGCAAATATGTCTATGTTATGCATTTTCAATACATTTTCATCCTCTACACAGCTTGCCCTAAATCAATATTTCAATAATTTGTTTTGTTAATGCGTGTTGGGAGAGCTGTTAACCATTCGACATTTCTCACAAGTAAGCAAATGACACGACACCGGTAACGGCCTTTTTTTTAAAATTGTATTTACACACTGAACACCATCTTGGAGTATCATTTTGATATTTCTTTTAATGTCTGTCATTTGTTATGTCGGGAAAAGACATCGAAAATTCGCCTGTGTCTATTTTGAATTGTATATTGAAAATAGAACTAATTGCTTTGCACTGTGTTTCATGTTTGCAATTGTATTTTGGCTGTTTTTCAGAAATGTCACTGTCTGTTTCAATCTTCTTGTCATAATTTTGCTGACCATAGCTGATAATCACACACACAAAGAATAACGCCTTTGGAAGAAAAACACCTACCAATACTTCTTCGTAGGCCTATGTTGAAAACAAGAGTGTTTTATTTTGTTTTGTTTCGTTTTCTTTTGTTTTGCATGCGCAGCTATTTGATCAGCAAAACGATCAATGCACTCAAAACAGAAACCCGGGAAGTAAGTTTCCCCGACGCTTGTGGAAAGTGCCCTGTCCGGAAGTGCGCAAGATCACAAAAGGCTAAATGTAGCGTGCCTGCAGCATTCAGCTATCCCCCTTTCTATGATCTCTACAACAACTAACATTACAGAATCGATAGTCAATCGCCGTCACGACCGTTTTGCTTTACGTTGTATCGCCTCTTGCTGTATTACCGTATCGCATTACATCACTGTATATTGCTTTGTCGCGCACAGCTTCGTATTACATTACCTTGTATTACGCTGCATCGTCTAGCAAAGCATTATGTTTCACTTAACGTTGAGTCTTGTATTGCTTTGTAAACAGCTGCATCAGCTAGCATTGTATTGCATCATGTTATGTTATTATACTATTTTGTCTTCCACTGCGTGTGGGGTGTGTGTGTGTGTGTGGTGTGTGTGTGTGTGTGTGTGTGTGTGTGTGTGTGTGTGTGTTACATTGGCAGTGTGCTGCATTGCATTTTTGTGTCGCGAAGCGTCGTCTTGCTTTGCTCTAACTTATATGACATGTATGTCTGCTGGACTATCATAGAACGGCATAGACATGACAACACTGTGTCCAGTCCAGTATCCTGTACTGTACTGTACTGTACTGTACTGTACTGTACCGCACTGTTCTGTGCTGTACTATACTGTACACCTCTAGAGGCATCTGGTTTTTAGCAACTGTTCATCTCATTCCAATTTTCCTTAAACATAATTCACACGGTCATCATCGTGAACAACAACGACAACAAAAACAACAACAATTCCAACGACAACAACGACAACAACAACAATAATAACAACAACGACAACAACAACAACAAAGTTATATACTCCGGCTCGTGTTTAGACAATATGACAGCTCCGATATGGCCGCTGGTGTTCGGATGGGCCGGTAGCAATACGAACTGAATTGTGTACACATCGTCCCCGAACACGAGGTATGGCTACATCAATGGTGGGATGAAAAAAAAAAGAATTCCTACGTAAACATCTCATCAATGGTGAACCTTAAAGTTCAAGCTTTGGAGCGATTACGGCCACGACGACAATGACAACGAAGAAGAAGGAGGAGGAGGAAAAGAAGAAGAAGAAGAAGAAGAAGAAGAAGAAGAAGAAGAAGAAGAAGAAGAAGAAGAAGAAGCAGGAGGAGGAGGAGGATGGGGAGCGGGAGGGGGGGGGGAGAATGGGGAGGAGAAGAAGAAGAAGAAGGAAAAGGAGATAAAGATGGAGGAGGCGGAGAAGGAGAAGAAGGAGAGGGGGAAAATGGGGAGGAGAAGAAGAAGAATGAAGAGGAGATAAAGGAGGAGGAGAAGGAGAAGGAGGAGAGAAGGAAAGAGAAAGAAAGAAAGAAAGAAAGAAAGAAAGAAAGAAAGAAAGAAAGAAAGAAAGAAGATGGTGACGGAGTAATGATGATGATAATGGTGGTGACAAACTTACCACACATGGGTCAATGTCAGTGTTGGTGTGGTTTCATTTCCTTTTTTTCCCTCTCAAATTACCACTACCACGAAAGGCGCTATGGTAGGCATTGAGTTCCCTTATTTTTATGTAATATATCTGTTAACAGCCAGCGCCAACATCCGACAATGACGTAAGAATGTGTTGCCCTACAGCGACAAAGTGAAAATAGACAAACGTATACGCACGCAAACGTAAACACACACACACACAACACACCACACACACACACACACACACACACACAACACCACCACACACACACACCACACACACACACACCGCGCGCGCCGCACACACGCACACGGCACACACACACACACACACACACACACACACACACACACACACACACACGGGAAAAAAAAAAAAAAAAAAAAAAAAAAAAAAAAAGGGGGTTTTTTTTTTTTTTAAATTTTTTTTTTTTTTTTTTTTTTTTTTTTTTTTTTTTTTTTTTTTTTTTGGGGGGAAAAAAAAAAAAAGGTTTTCCCCCAAAAAAAACCAAAAAAATTTTTGGGTTTTTTGGGGGGGGGGGAAAAAAAAACCCCCCTTTTTTTTCCCCCCCCCAAAAAATTTTGGGGTTTTTTTTTTCCCTTTTAAAAATTTTTTTTTAAAAAGGGGGGGGGTTTTGGGGGGGGGGGGAAAAAAGGGGGTTTTCAAAAAAAAAATTTTTAAAACCAAGGGTTTTTTTTTTTAACCCCCCCCCTTTTTTTCCCCAAAAAATTTTTTTTTCCGGGGAAAACCCCCCCGGGGGGGGGGGGGTTTTTGGGGAAAAGGGGTTTTTTTTTTAACTTTTAACCCCCCCCCCCTTTCCCAAAAGGGGAAAAAAAAAAATTTTTTTTTTGGGGGGGTTTTTCCCCCCCCCAAAAAACCCCTTTTCCCCCTTTTTGGGGTTTTCCCCTAAATTTTTTTTAAATTTTTCCCTTTTTGGGAAAAATTTGGGTTTGGGGTTTTTTTTTGGAAACCCAGTTGCTTTTTTTAAAATTTAAAAAAAACCCCTTTTTTTTTTAAATTTTTTTTCCCTTTTCCCCCGGGAAAAAATTTTGGGCCCTTTTAAAATTTTTTCCCCTTTCAAAAAAAATTTTATTTTTTTTTTTTTTAAAATTTTAAATTTAAAAATTTAATTTTTTTTAAAAACCCCCCCGGTTCCCCTTTTTTTTTTTAAATTTTTTTAAAATTTTTTGGGGAACTTTTTTTTTTAAATTTTTTTTAAAAAAAAAAAAAAAAAAAAAATTTTTTTAAAAAAATTTTTAAAAAAAAAGGTTTTTTTTTTTTTTTGAAAAAAAAATTTTTTTTTTGCCAAAATTTTTTTAAATTTTTTAAATTTCCCTTTTTTCCCCCCAAAAAAATTTTTTTTTAAAAAAAAACCCCCCTTTTTTTTTTTTTCCCCTTTTTTTTTTTTTTTTTTTTTAAGGAAAAATTTAAAAAACGGGGTTTTTTTTTAAAAAAATTTTTTTTTTTTTTTTTTCCCCCCAAAAACAAAAAAACCCCCCGGGGGAAAAAATTTTCCCCCTTGGGTTTTTTAAAAAAAGAAAAAAAAAACCCCCCCCCCCTTTCCTTTTTCCCCCCCCCTTTTAAAAAAAATTCCTTTAAAAAATTTTTTTTTCCCCCCCCCTTTTTTTTTACCCCTTTTTTTTTTTTAACCAAAAGTTTTTTTGGGGTTTTTTTGTTTTAAACCTTTTTAAAATTTTTTTTTAAAATTTTTTTTTCCCCTTTTTTTTTTTCCCTTTTTTTTTTGGGGGGGGGTTTTTTTTTTTGTTTTTTTTTTTCTTCCGGGGCCCAAAAAATTTTTTTTTTGCCAAATTTTTGCTTTTTTTTTTTTTGTTGTTTGGTTTTGGGGGGGGGGAAAAAGGGGGGGGGGGGGGGGGGTTTGGGGGTTGGGTTTTTGTTTGGGGGTTTTTTTTTGGGGGGTTTTTTTTGTTTTTGGGGGGGGGGGGTTTTTTTTTTTTTTTTTCCCCCCCCAAAAAAAATTTTTTTTTTTTTTTTTAAATTTTAATTAAAGGGGGCCCCCCAAAAACCAAAAATTTAAAAAAAACAAAAAAACCCCCCCAAAAAAAAACAAAAAACTTTTTTAAAAAAAATTTTTTTTTCCCCCGGGGGTTTTTTTTTTCAACCCTTTTTTTAAAAATTTTTTCCAAACCCTGAAAAAAAAAAAAAAACCCCAAAAACAAAAACCCCTTAAAAGGGGGAAAAAAAAAAAACCCAAAAAACCCAAAATTTTCCCCGGGGGGGCCCCCCCCCCCCAAAAAAAGGGGGGGGGGGGGAAAAAAAAAAAAAAAAGGGGAAAAAAAAAAAGGGGAAAAAAAGAAGGGGAAAAAAAAAAAGGGGGAAAAAAAGGGGGGGGGGGGGGGGAAAGGGGGGAAAGGAAAAGGGAAAAAAAAGGGAAAAAAAAAAAGGGGGGGGGAAATTTTGGGGAAAAAAAAAAAAAAATTTTTAAAAAAAGGGGGGGAAAAAAAAAAAAAAAAAAAAAAATTTAAAAAAAAAAAAAAAGGAAAAAAAAAAAAAAAAAAAAAAGGGGGGAAAATTTTAAGGGGGGGGGGGGGTTTTTGGGGGCCCCGGGGTTTTTCAAACCCTTTTTTTTCAAATTTTAAAAAAAAAAAAGGGGCCCGGGGGCCCCTTTTTTTTTGGGTTTTTTTTTTTTTCCCCCGGTTTTTCCCTTGGGGAAAAAGGGGAAAAAAGGAAAGGGGCCCCCTTTGGAAAAAAACCCCCCAAAAAAAACCCACCACCAAAAAAAAAACCCCCCCAACCCAAACCCCCAAAAAAAAAACCCCCCCAAAAAAAAAAAGGGGGAAAAAAAAAACCCCAAAAAAAAAAAAAAACCAAAAAAACCCCCCCAAACCCCCCCCCCCCCCCCTTTAAAAAGGGAAAAATAAAAAAAGGGGGGGAAAGGGGGGGGGGAAAAAAAATTTTGGGGGGGGAAAAAAATTTTTTTAATTTTTAAATTTAAAAAGGGGCCCCCCTTTTTGGGGGGCTAAATTTTTTTTTTTTTTTTAAAAAAAAATTTTTTTTAATTTCGTTTTTTGGGGGGTTTTTGGGGGGGGGGGGGAAAAAAAAAAAAAAAAAAAAAAGGGAAAAAAAGGGGGGGGGGAAAAAAAATTTGGGGGGGGGGAGGGGGTGGGGGGGGGGGGGTTTGGGGGGGGGTTTGGGGGGGGGGTTTGGGGGGGGGAAGGGGGGTTTTTTTTGGGGGGCGGTTTTTTTAAAAAAAAAAAAAAGAAAAGGGGAAAAAAAAAAAAAAGGGGGGGGGAAAAAAAAAAAAAAAAAAAAAACCCCCCCCCCCCCCCCCCCTTTTTTAAAAAAAAAAATTTTTCCCCCCCCCCCCCTTTTTAAAACCCCTTTTTTTTTTTAAAAAATTTTTTTAAAAAAAAAAAGCCTTTTCCCCCCCATTTGGGTTTTTTTTTTTTAAAAAAGGGAAAAACCCCCCCCCCAAAAAAAAAAAAAGGGGGGAAAAAAAAAATAAAAAAGGGGGAAAAAAGGGAAAAAAAAAAAAGGGGGGAAAAAAAAAAAAAACCCCCCCCCCCCAAAAAAAAGGGGGGGGAAAAAAAAAAAAAAGAAAAAAAGGGAAAAAAAAAAAAGGGGGGAAAATTTTTTTAAAAAAAACCCAAAAAAAGGGGGGGGGCCCCCGGGGGGGGGGGGGGGTTTTTTTTTTTTTTGGGGGGGGGGGGAAAAAAAGGGGGGGGGGGGGGGGGGGAAAAAAAAAAAAAAAAAAAAAAAAAAAAAAAAAAAAGGGAAAAAAAAAGAAAAAAAAAAAAAAAATTTTTTAAAGGGGGGAAAAAAAAAAAAATTTTTTTTTTAAAAAAAAAAAAAAAAAAAAATTTTTAAACCCCCAAACCCAAAAAAAAAAAAAAAAAAAAAAGGGGGGGGAAAAAAAAAAAAAAGGGAAAAAAAAAATTGGGGAAAAAAAAAAAAAAAAAAAAAAAGGGTTTAAAAAAAAAGGGGGGGAAAAAAAAAAAAAAAATTTTTTTTTAAAAAAAATTTAAAAATATTTTTAAAAAAGGGGGGGGGAAAAAAAAGGGGGAAAAAGGGGGAAAAAAATTTTTTTAAAAAATTTTTTAAAAAATTTTTTTAAAAAAAAAATATTTTTTAAATTTTTTTAAAATAAAAATTTTTTTTTTTTAAAAAAAAAAAAATTTAAAAAAAAAAAACCCCAAAAAAAAAAATTTTTTTTTTTTTTTTTAAAAAAAAAAATTTTTTTTTTTTCCCCAAGGGCAAAGGGCCCCCCAAAAAAAAAAAAAAAAAAAAAAAATTTTTTAAAAAAAAAAAAAAAAAAGGGGGGGGGGGGGGGGGGGAAAAAAAAAAAAAATTTTTTTAAAAAAAAAAAAAGGGGGTTTTTTTTTTTTTTTTTTTTTTCCCCCCCTTCCCCCCCCCCTAAAAAACCCCCCCCCCCCCCCAAAAAAAAACCAAAAAACCCCAAAAAAAAAAAAAGGGGAAAACAAAAAAAAGGGAAAAAAAAAAAAGGAAGGAAAAAGGGGAAAAAAGAAAAGGGGAAAAAAAAAAAAAAAAAAGGGGGGGTTTTTTAAAAAGGGGGTTTTTAAGGGGGGGGGGGGGGGGGGGTTTTTTTTGGGGGGGGGGTTTTTAAAAAAAAAAAAAAATTTTTAAAAAAAAAAGGGGGGAAAAAAAAATTTTTTTAAAAAATTTTTTTTAAAAAGGGGAAATTTTTTTTTTTAAAAAAAAAACCCCCCCGGGGGGGGGGGGGAAAAATTTTTAAAAAGGGGGAAAAAAAAACCCCCAAAGGGGGGGGGGGGCCCCCTTTTTGGGGGGGGAAAAAGGAAAAAAGAAAAAAAAAAAAGAAAAGGGGGGGAAAAAAACCCCCCGGGGGGGGGGGGGGGGGGGTAAAACCAAAAAAGGGGGTTTTTTAAAGGGGGAAAAAAAAAAAAAGGGCCCCCCAAAAAAAAAAAAAATTTTTTTTTTGGGGCCCCTTTTTCCCCCTTCCCCAAAATTTTTTAAAAAAACCCCCCCCCCCCCCCCCCCCCCCCCCCCCCGGGGGGGTTTTTTTCCCCCCAAGGGGGCCAGGGGAAAAAAAAGGGATAAAAAAGGGGGGGGTTTTGGGGTAAAAATTTTTTTTTTTCCCCCCTTTTTTAAATTTTTTTTTTTGGGGGGGTTTTTTTTTTTTTTTTTTTTTTTTTTTAAAAAAAAAAAAATCTGGGGCCTAAATTTTTTTTTAAAAAACCTTTCCCCCCCCCGGGGGGGGGGGGGGGGGGAAAAGGGGGGGGGGGGGTTTTTTTTTTCCCGGGGGCCCCCCCAAAAAGGGGGGGGAAAAAATTTTTTTAAAAAAAAAAATTTCCAAAACAAAGGGGGGGGCCCCCCCCCTTTTGGGGGGGGAACCCCCCGGGGGGGGGGGGGGGGGGTTTTTTGGGGTTTTTTTTGGGGGGGGGGGGGGGGGGCCCCCCCCCCCCCCCCCCCCCCCCCCCCCCCGGGGGAAAACCCCCCCCCCCCCCCCCCCCCCTTTGGGCCCCCCCCCGGGGGGGGGGGAATGGGGGGGGCCCCCCCCCCCCCCCCCCCAAAAAAAAAAAAAAACCCTTTTAAATTTAAAACCCCCCCCCCCCCCCCCTTTCCCCCTTTCCCTTTTTTTTTTTTTTTTTAAAAAAAAAAAAATTTAAAAAAAAAATTTTTTTAAAAAATTTTTTTTTTTTTTAAAAAAATTTTTTTTTTTTTAAAAAAACCCCCAAAAAAATTTTTTTTGGAAAAAATTTTTTTTCCCCTTTCCCCTTCCCCCCTCCCCCCCAAAAACCCCCCTTTTTTTCCCCCCCCCCCCCCCTTTTTTCCCCCCTTTTTTTAAAAAAGGAAAAAAAATTTCCCCAAATTTTTGGTTTTTTTTTTTTTTTTTTTAAAAAAAAATTTAAAAATTTCCCAAAAAAAAAAAAAGGGGGGGGTTTTTTAAAAAGGGGTTTTTTTTTTTTTAAAAAAAAATTTTTTTTAAAAAGGGAAAATTTTGGGGTTTTTTGGTTTTGGGGTGAAAATTTTTTTTTTTTTTTGGGAAGGGGGAAAAAAATTTTTAAAACTTGGGGGAAAAAGGGTTTTTAAAAGGGGGGAAAAAAAATTTTAAAGGGGGAAAAAGGGGGGGGAAAAGGGGGGAAAAAAAAGGGGGAAAAATTCCTTTTTAAAAACCCTTTTTTAAAAAAAATTTCCCCCCCCAAAAAAACCCCCCCCAAACAAACCCCCCCCAAAAAAATTTTTTTAAAAAAGGGGTTTTTAAAATTTTTAAAAAAAACCCCCAAAAAAAACCCAAAATTCCAAAAAATTTAAAATTTTAAAAAAAAAAAATTTTTTTTTAAAAAAAAAAATTTTTTTAAAAAAAAAAGGCCCCTTAAGGTTTTTTTTTGGGGTTTTTAAAAAAAAAAAAAAAAAAGGGGTTTTTTTCCAACCCCCCTTTACGGGGGAAAAAAAGTTCCCCCAGAAAATTTTAAAAAAAAAAAAAAAAGGGAAAAAAAGGAAAAAATTTTTAAAAAAAATTTTGGAAAAAAACCCAAAAAAGGGGGAAAAAACCCCAAAAAAAAGGGGAAAAAACCCCAAAAAAAAAATTAAAAAAACCGGGGCCCCCCAAAAAAAACCCCCCGAAAAATTTTTAAGGGAAGGAAAAAAAAACCCCCCAAAAATTTTCCCCCTTTTTTCCCCCCCTTTTTAAAAAAAGGGGCCCCAATTGGTTAAAAGGGGCCCCCAAAAAAAAAAAAAAAAAAAAATTTTTTAAAAAAAAAAATTTTTTAAAAAGGGGGAAACCTTTAAAAAAACCCCAAAAAAAAAACCCAAAACCCGGTTTTTGGGGGGGGGGGAAAAACCCAAAACCCCTTTTTTTTTTTTTTTAAAAAAAGGGCCCTTTTTTAAAATTTTTAAAAAAAAAAAAAGTTTTTTAAAAAGGGGGAAAAAAATTAAAAAATTTTTTTTTTTTTTTTAAAAAAAAATTTTTTTAAAAAAGGGGGCCCTTTTTAAAGGGGGGTTTTTTTTTCCCCCCCCCAAAAAAAAAAAAAGAAAAAAAAAATTTTTTTAAAAAAAAAAAAAGGGGGGGGGTTTTTTTTTTAAAAAAAAAAAGGGGGTTTTTTGGTGGGGCGGGGGGGGTTTTTTTTAAAAACTTTGGGGGGGAAAAAAAAATTTTTTGGTTTTTTTTTTTTGGGGGGGGGGTTTTGGGGTTTTTAGATTTTTTCCCCCCCCTTTTTTTGGGGGAAAAGGTTTTTTAAAAAAAAAAAGGGGGAAAAAAAAAAAATTTTTTTAAAAAGGGTTTTTTAAAAAAAAAGGAAAATTTTTTTTAAAAAAAATTTTTTTTCCCCCCCCTTTTTTAAAAAATTTTTTTTTTTTCCCCCTTTTTTTCACCCCCTTTTTTTTTTTGGGGAAAGGGGGGGTTTTTTGTTTAAAAAAAATTTTCCCCCCGGGGGTTTTTTTGGGGGGGGGTTTTTTTTTGGTTTTTTTTTAAAAAACCCCAAAAAAATTTTTAAATTTTTTCCTTTAAAAAAAGGCAAACCGGGAAAAAAAAAATTTTTTTTTTTTTTCCCCGGGGGGGTTTTCCCAAATTTTTTTTGGGAAAGGGGAAAAAAAAGGGGGGGGGGGGGTTTCCCAAAAAAAAAAAAAAAAAAGGGGGCCCCGGGGGGGCCCCCCTTTTTGGGTTTGGGAAAAGGGGGGTTTAAAAATTTTTTTTTAAAAATTAAAATTTTTAAAATTTTTTAAAAAATTTTGGGGGGGCCCTTTAAAAAAAAAAATTTTAAAAAAAATTTTTAAAACCTTTTTTTTTTTAATTTTTGGTTTTTGGGGGGAAAAAAACTGGAAATTTTTTGGGAAAAAGGGAAAAATCGGGGGCCCCCCGGGGGAAAAAGGTTTGGGGGGGTTTTTTTAAAATTTTTTTTAAAAAAAAAACCCCCAAAAAAAAAAAAAAAAAAAAAAAAATTTTTTTTAAAAAATTTTTTTAAAAAAATCCCGGGGGTTTTTAAAACCCGGGAAATTTTTTTTTAAAAAATTTTTTAAAAAAAAAAAAATTTTTTAAAATTTTTTTTTCCCCCTCCCGGGAATAAAAAAAAAAAACCCCTTTTTTAAAAAATTTTTTTAAAAATTTTTTTAAAAAAAAAAAGGGCCCCCCCGGGGGGTTTCGGTTTGGGGAAACCCGGAAAAATTTTTTTTCCCAAAAAAAAAAAAAAACCCCCCCCCCCCCCCAAAAAACCCCCCCCCCCCCCCCGAAAAAATTTTTTTAAAAAACCCCCCCCCTTTTTTTTTTTTCCCCCCCCCCCCCCCAAAAAATTCCCCCCAAAAAAACCCCCCCCCCCCCCCCTTCCCCCCCCCTCCCCTTTTTTTCCCCCCCCCCCAAAAAAAACCCCCCCCCCCAAAAAACCAAAAAACCACGGGGCCCCCCAAAAAAACCCCCCAAAAAAAAAAAAAAAATCAAACCCCCAATTTTTTTAAAAAAAAAAAAAAAAAACCCCCAAAAAAAAATTAAAGGGGGGGGGGGGGGAAAAAAAAAAAACCCCCCCCCCCCAACCCCCCCCCCCCCCCCCCCAAAAAAAATTCCCCCAAAAAAAAAAAGGGGGGGGGGAAAAATTTTTTTTCCCCCTTTTTTTAAAAAAAAAAAAAAAAAAAAGGGAAAAAAAAAAAGGGCCCCAAAAAACCCCCCCCAAAAAAAAAAACCCCCCCCCCCCCGGAAAAATTTTAAACCCGGGGGTTTTTAAAAAACCTTTGGGGGGGTTGGGGGGGGAAAAGGGGGAAAAAAAAAATTTTTTTTGGGTTTTTTGGGGGGTTTTGGGTTTTTTTCCCCCCCCGGGGGGGGGGTTTTGGGGGGGGGGAAAAAAAATTTTAAAAAAAAAAAAAGGGGCTCCCCCAAAAAAAAAAAAAAAAAAAAAAATTTTTTTTTTCCCCCCCCCCTTTCCCCCCTTTTTTTCCCCCCCCCCCCCCCTTTTCCCCCCCCCCCCTTTTTTTTAAAACATTAAAAAAATTTTTTTTAAGGGGGCCCCCTTTTCCCCCAAAACCCCCCATTAACAAAAACCCCCCGGGTTTCCCAAAAAAAAGAGAGAGAGAGAGAGAAGAGAGAGAGAGAGAGAGAGAGAGGGAGAGAGAGAATTTTCATCTTAATCATTTCCAATAGAAAAGCGTGTGCGTGCGTGCCTGCGTGCGAGCGAGCGTTGTGTGTGTGTTGTGTGTGTGTGTGTGTGTGTGTGTGGTGTGTGGTGTGTGTGTGTGTGTGTGTGGTGTGTGTGTGTGCGTGCGCGTGCGTGCGTGCGTGCGTGCGCGCGTGCGTGCGTGCGTGCGTGCGTCCGTCCGTCCGTGCGTCCGTCCGTGCGCGTGCGCGATCCTTGTTCTGTTATATAAAACGTGTGCATTATTTCGACGAGATTCTAGCACGCGTATGTTTTGTGTTATGGAACTCTCTCTCCTCTTCTCTCTCTCTCTCTCTCTCTCTCTCCTCTCTCTCTCTCTCTCTCTCTCACACACACACACACACAACACACACACACACACACACACACACACACTGGTTATGCGATAAACAGACCTGACAGGGGAAGATTTATTACAGCAGTCGCTGGCCTTCTTGATCGTGCAAGTGCTTTGCCTCACTCGTGAACACCGTGGTAATCGCCCCTTTCCTATGCGAGCAGCGAAAAAGAGTATTTGGTGATATATATATTATAATATATATATATATATATATAAAATATATAAAAGAGAGAGAGAGAGGAGAGAGAGAGAGAGAGAGAGAGAGAGAGAGAGCACACGATTGCTTTCGTTTTCATGTAGTTACCATAACAGTTTCCAGTAGTCGTTACCCTAATAATTGAGAATATAAATTATTCACCCCATAGTCTGATAGTTACAAAAAATATGACTGTGACAGTGGATGATTAAGAAACTATTAACTCACAGAACAAATTTGTACAAATCTAAGTGCTAATTACATTTAGTTTCATTGTCGGAAACAGGGAGATAGGATTTTTTTTTCGTATGTGTTCGATAGGGACAGAAAGGAAGAAAAACAGAGAAACAAAAGGGAAAAAAAGGAGAGAAAAAAAATCAGAAAAATAATGGAACACAAAAAAAAAGAGAGAAAAAACGAGAGAAAAAAAAGGATAGATAGAAAGAAGCCATTAAACTGACAAAGCAGGATGAAATTTAAAATAAAAAAAAGAGGATGTTTTGTGTTATGGAACTCTCTCTCTCTCTCCTCTCTCTCTCTCTCTTCTCTCCCCTCTCCTTCTCTCTCCCCTCTCTCTCTCACACACACACACACACACACACACACACCACACACACACACACACTGGTTATGCGATAACCGACCTGACAGGGGAAAGAAAGACCAAAAAATGTGGGAAAAAACAAACAAAAGAAGGAATAAGAAATGAAAATAAAGAAGGGTAGAATACAGATAAAAAAGAATGAAAGAAAACAGAAAAAGAAACTCCCGAAGTGTTTCTTTTGAGAGTAGAGAGGTTTGATAGTATGACGTTTTAGATTATTGGGGGTTTCCCCTTTTCAGCTAGTGGATGGAATATTTGAATACCGTACAGCGCTTTCTAAAAAAAAAAAAAAATAAATAAATAATTAAAAAAAGAATAGTACTAACATCAACAAAACAACATATCTTCATTTAAAGGAAGAGTTAGGCCTACATGTGAATATGTTTTTCCATGTTTCGTCAGAATAAAAAGTAACAATCTGTGTTAGAATCCGAGCGACGTTCAACTTTGTCATGTCCAGCTGTTGTTTTTAATGAACACCACTCTGCACACAGAGGTGCCCATCTTTGAGCTCCCTCTGTTCATCTCTTGGCGCGCCGGCAATTCAGTGCCAGACGCTGTTGCAAACAGTGCATGCAAAGGGAGATCACTGGCCTGGTTCGCAGGTACCCTATCTGATAACGGGGGGGTGGGGGGGGGGGGTGTGGCTGCACACCAAAAATTAATGCGCTAAGGCCTTGCTTAGAGGGGTCGAGTATTAATTGACTGGCGCAATTAGATTGTTTTGAGACATGTTGATTGGTCTGAAAGTTGATTCTTCCCTTTTCTTTCGCCACTCGCGCGCTGCAGGTGTTCAGGCTGCCGTGTTTGGTTGTCTGTCATTGTGATAATAATGAACATGCAGGTAAACACTGTTTTAGCGTCACGGGCAGATGGAGATTGTTCCTGATTAGGGCCAGAGCGAGGAGGACAGAAAGAAGAGAAGGAGGTAGGAGTAATGGGGGAGGATGGGGTGGGCTAGGTAGTGTGATGAAGCAATGTGGAGTGCCCCGGCCCACAGGGAAGGATAGAGAAGAAACTATCCGACCAATGTCCAGCCCACTCGGACCACACAACGCTTGCACTTCGGCAGCGTAGCAGCGACTGAAGCCCAGTGGTACATGTGCACCATTCTTTCCCTTCCTCTACACCCGCCCCCCCTCCCTCCCCCCCCCCCCCCCCCCCCCCCCCCCTCCCCCTCCAGCTTGAACCATTTTCCACTTACAATCCCTGCAGCGTGTCCAGCTGTACGACGCACTGCGATGCACGTAGCAGGTGCGTGGAAGTCAGTTGACATAATCTTTAATACCTTCGAAACACAGGCCTTCAGTTCATCATGTTGTTTTTCTTGCTGTTGTTGTTGATGTTTTTTTTTTTTTTTAATTAAGAAATCATCTGAGTCACATAATGGTCTGTTTTATATTTTGAAAATCTCTCTCTCCTTCTCTCTCCCCTCTCTCTCTCCTCTCTCTCTCGTCTCTCTCTCTCTCTTTGGAAAGAGCTTTTTATAGGTTTATCACACCATTCTTCCGGTTTCCTCAGCCACACATTTGATTTATTGAAGAGTTTACTGGGCGAAAAAATCTTCATTCATGCTGAAGCCCAGATTTCCATGGGAGACAACCATGCGTGATTTTCTTTTCAAACAGTAGTGTTATGGCAGTTTTGTCCCTTCATTCGCATTAGTCGAAGGGTGTGTGTGTGTGTGTGTGTGTGTGTGTGTGTGTGTGTGTTGGGTGGGATGGGGTTGGTTCTATTTATTTCTATGTACATATGAGGAGGAAGGAGGCTATGCAGGAATGGATGACAAAAAAAAACGAGGCGAGAGAGAGAGAGAGAGAGAGAGAGAGAGAGAGAGAGAGAAGAGAGAGAAGAGAGAGAGAGAGAGAGATTCATACCCTGACATCGAAGGAGCTGAACTACATCCACGAAATCTCTCTCTCTCTCTCACACACACCACACACACACACACACACACACACACACACACACTCACGTGGACGTGCCTCAGTGACTACTACCAACATACTTTTGATGTCATCAGACATGACGTCAACATGCCAACGTCATCTCCTTAATTAATTTTAAAAAGGATGTAAAGTAAATCCAGTTAACATGGACAGACAAATTACAAGACAAAACACGACGAGTTTCGACCTCATAGGCCTTCTTCAGGCGAGTTAGACAACATTCAGGACGATGAAAACGAAGAACGAGAAATTATCTTCTCGAATTCGGGGCAAGGTGGGCATTGACTTTAGTATGACGCTGTTATAGGTTTCCTTAAAAAAAAAAAAAAGGTGAAGCACAAGAGACAGGATGATTTTGCAACCACATTAATTCGTGAGCATGCATTTGCCAGTTTAACCGTTCAGAGGCGGTCAGCTGAGTTCAAACGGCGTAATGCCTCCAAGACATCCATTGCTATGGAAGAACAAAGACCGCTTCTTCCACACAAACACATCACCGAGGACCATTGGAGAATGTCAATGCAGACAAGAAAAGGCACACCCCACACACACCACTTGGAGCACCTCTTTTTGAGGCGTTGAGCCCATTCTAACAAAACACCTAGGCATGATCTAGTTGCAAAGTGAGGCGACTGCAGGCGGAATCTAAACAAATGTAAAAAAAAAAAAAAAATCATTTATAGGGCTTTTCCCCCGAAAAACTCGACAAACGAATCACAAGACAAAACACGACACGTTTCGACGTAAGAGGTCGAAACGCGTCGTGTCTTGTCTTGTGATTCGTTTTATCTACGTTTTCCTGTGGACCCTTATGAATGATTTTTAAAATTCATCTCGGCCATGAGAAAAGTTAGTTTCTGCAAGGTGGATACCAAATCGTTTGACCAAGACTCCGAAACCTTCTCAACAAATAATGTCCACTGCAGGTTACGTCAATCTGAAACGGACCCATCCGAGTTTCCTCGTCGATTTGTCACTGTGGATAAGAAGACACGCTTGCACGATTTTTATTCCCAAGATGAACCATCAGTCAAAGTAGTGGAAGCATTTTGATTCAACACCTCCAAAGAAACCAGGGGCGATCTCATCTGCGGGTAAAGAGATGGCTAAAATCATTTCGGTGCATTTAGTGCTCTGCGTGTCGATTTTCTTCGGTGGTTTTGTTTGTTGGTTTGTTTGTATGTTTGGTTTTGTTTGTTGCTGTCTTTCCCCCCAGTTCGTGCTTCGTTTTCATTGTCTCTAATGTTGTTTGTTTTACGAAAAAGAAAAAGAAAAAAGGAATCAAATAAGTTTGAAACGCGTGGTGTTTGTTTTGTAATTCATCATTGCGGTGCAGTAATATTTCTTTTAATCTTGTTTTCTTCGGGAGAGCCACACAGGGAGTCGGAAATACTATGCAAATCTGCTGCACCAGTTGCTGTTTCCATGCGCCGTGGAAAGCTGGATATGGGCATATTGTTTCACCAGGATAATGTTCCTGCACGCGATAGTGCTGTTGCTATGATGACAGTTCATAGATATGGGTTTGAAGTTTTTGATCGTCCACGTTGTTCTGCAAATCTGACTCCATCTGACTTCCTTCTGATCCTCAAATCGCAAGAAACCGTTGGCAGGGCAACGCTTTTTGATGACAATGATGTCATGGATTCTGTGAAGAGGCACCTTACGGAG
>CM031608.1:36189790-36192290 GCA_018398815.1 Conus ventricosus
AGAGAGTGAAGGACAACAAGCTAACGACAGATCGGGCGGCACGGGAAGTGAAGTTTTCCAGGTCGATCAGCGTTGTCGTGCTGGCGACCCGTGTCGCCAGCCACCGCTGCGGAGATGCTGATTGGCTGTCGAGCGGGACAGCCACCGTGGCAGGGAGGAGCCGGTTAAAAGGTTGATATGGCAAACCCTCCTTCCCTTCACTTTACTAGCTGCCTGCCGCAGTCCTGTCCGACCCTCCCCGTCACACCGAGCGAAAACTCCCAGGTAAGCTAGCTGCACGGCGGATTTGACAATTGATACTTATAAAAAAAATAAAAAAAAACCCTTTATGTCCAGAAGAATTCCTGCTTAACCGTGTACGTTTGTCCATGAGCGGATGATTGTGTTCTACCGAATCGACAGTATGCATGTGTTCTTTGTAATGTATTTACTGGTTTCTAAATCGAGTCAGACAACGTGCCAGTTGTGGATACTTTGTGAGAATACTAAGGCACAGATGAGAACGCGTGCAAATATCTGTTCTCTTTCGTTTTTTTAATCATGTTAAACAACGCACTTGTTGTAGATGATACAATGTGAGAATACATAAGGCAAAGATGAGAAACGTGTGCAAATATCTATTCTCTTTCGGTTTTTCTTAATCATGTTAGATAAACAACATGCTTGTTGTGGATGATACATTGTAAGAAAACATAAGGCTTGGACGAGAAACGTGTGCAAATAGCTGTTCTTTTTCGTTTTGTAATCATGTCACACAACGTGCTTGTTGTAGATGATAAAATTGTGAGGAATACATAAGGCATGGATTCTTCTTCATGAGAAACGTGTGCAAATATCAGATCTGTTCTCTGTCTGGAGAATATCGCAGCCTGTATAATCTGGTCATTCACGTAATGTCTCACTGTTTTATTGTTTTTTGGTTGTTGCTTTTTTGTTTGTTTGTTTGTTGTTGTTGTTGTTGTTGTTTTTACTTTAATCCATGCGATAGGAAACTTGTTCACTTAATTCGTTGCATCTGGCATTTGTTATTTGTTTTCTGAGTGGTAGGGAGTGGAGGTGGAGGTGGGGGTGTAAATGAAATCGTTAGTTGTTTTGATTTTTCAGTAGTTGCAACTTCCAGCAAATTTTCAAATGTTAGCACACACAAAAAGAAGAAAAAAAAAAGAAAAAGAAAAAAGAAAACGATGAGCGTCGCATAGCGAAGACAGGCAGGGATAACTGTGATACATAATTCAATGGATCAGCGTATTTGATCGAATGTAACAGCATGTCAAGACAGAACAAATGGGTCATTTGCGTATTGAACCCCTGGTGGATAATGCAGAACAGAGGTTAGTTTCATAAGGGTAATTGCTTCATATTACCTACAACCGTACCGTGAAATCACCGCTGATACCAGAGTGAGCCTATCTGACAAGCGTTTTAATTCAATGTTTTCCAGCATAAGCCCTGTTTGATTTTTGCACTTTCGTGCAAAAGAAGAAGAAAAGGGCGGAAGAAAAAAAATCAGTCAAAGGGGAAAATGTAAACGCTTAGTTCTCCGATTCATCACAAGAACATACGCTGCGCTCCTTACATCCAAACCTTGGTGTTCCAAACGTTTGAACTGACAGATTTTCACTGGTTCCTGTCTCACATTTTTTTTTTGTTCGATATTTTATACACGTTGGATATCTCACGGGACAGTTGAAAATTAAACCTGAATGAAATCAGGAGTGTGCAGCAGCAGCAGCAGCAGTAGTAGTGATAGCGAAGTAGTGCGAGTTAACAGCAACTGTAGTAATAGTTGTAGCAGTTGCAGCATTGACAGCAGCAATAGATGTACGCAGAAGCAACGGCAGCAGTAGTAGTAATAGTAGAAGTAGTAGCAGCGGCAGGACCCGCATCAGCAGAAGCAGCAGCAGCAACAGCAGGAGTAGTAGTAGTTGTTGTAGTAGTCGTAGCAGCAGCAGCTGCTGCAGCAGGTGTAGCAACAGCATCATCATCATCAGCAGCAGCAGCAGAAGCAGAAGCAGCAGCAGTAACAGCAGGAGTAGTAGTAGTTGTTGTTGTAGTGTAGCAGCAGCAGCTGCAGCAGCAGGTGTAGCAACAGCATCATCATCGTCATCATCATCAGCAACAGCAGCAACTAATAGTAGTAGTAGTAGTAGTAGATGTTGCAGTAGTAGTAGTAGTATAGTAGTAGTAGTAGTAGTAGTAGTAGTAGTAGTAGTAGTAGTAGTAGTAGCAGCAGCAGCAGCAGCAGTTAAACAATGAATTGCAACAGAAAACCCCTGTAGACCGTTATGAAACTTTTCAAACATTGTACGGGAGGACGAGGGTGGTATCGGAAAGAGAGAGAAGAGAGAGAGAGAGAGAGAGAGAGAGAGAGAGAGAGAGAGAAGAGAGACAGACAGACAGACAGACAGACAGACAGACAGACAGACAGACAGAGACAGACATAGACACAGACAGACAGATAGACAGAGAGACAGACAGACAGACTGAGATGCACGATAGT
>CM031608.1:36197290-36227290 GCA_018398815.1 Conus ventricosus
GGCCGGATTTCAACGAGACTTGCTTAAAAGCCGATATTTTGCCCAAGGACCAGACCCAAGAAATTGTAGGTGCGGATCCGCAAGCCTGCGGCAAGATCATCACTGATTTAATTACACGGAAACTGCAAAGCTGTTCCTAATGAAAACTTGTTCGAAAGATGGAATGTGACACAAAAGAACACGGAATGTGACCCAAGGGAAGATGGAATGTGGCACGAGGGAAGATGGAATGTGGCCCACGGGAAAATGGAATGTGATCCCAAGGATGATGGAATGTGGCCCACAGAAGATGGAATGTGATCCCAGGGATAATGGAATGTGGCCCACGGAAAGATGGAATGTGGCCCACGGAAAGATGGAATGTGGCCACGGAAAGATGGAATGTGGCCCGCGGAAAGATGGAATGTGGCCCACGGAAAGGTGGAATGTGGCCCACGGAAAGATGGAATGTGGCCAAAAGGAAGATGGAATGTGACCCAAAGGAAGATGGATGTGGCCCACGGAAAGATGGAATGTGGCCCACGGAAAGATGGAATGTGGCCCACGGAAAGATGGAATGTGGCCCATGGAAAGATGGAATGTGGCCCACGGAAAGATGGAATGTGGCCCACGGAAAGATGGAATGTGGCCCACGGAAAGATGGAATGTGGCCCAAAGGAAGAAGGAATGTGACCGAAAGGAAGATGGATGTGGCCCACGGAAAGATGGAATGTGGCCCAAAGGAAGGAGGAACGTGGCCCACGGAAAGATGGAATGTGGCCCAAAGGAAGGAGGAACGTGGCCCACGGAAAGATGGAATGTGGCCCAAAGGAAGGAGGAACGTGGCCCACGGAAAGATGGAACGTGGCCCAAAGGAAGGAGGAACGTGGCCCACGGAAAGATGGAATGTGGCCCAAAGGAAGGAGGAACGTGGCCCACGGAAAGATGGAATGTGGCCCAAGGAAGAGGAACGTGGCCCATGCAAAGATGGAATGTGGCCCAAAGGAAAATGGAATGTTGCACAGGGAAAGGTGGAATGCTGCACAAGAAAAGATAAAATGTGATCCACGGAAAGATGGAATGTGGCCCACGGAAGATGGAATGTTTGCCCACGGAAAGATGGAATGTGGCCCACGGAAAGATGGAATGTGGCCCACAGAAAGATGGAATGTGGCCCACGGAAAGATGGAATTGGCCCACGGAAAGATGGAATGTGGCCCACGAAAATGGAATGTGGCCCACGGAAAGATGGAATGTGGCCCACGGAAAGATGGAATGTGGCCCACGGAAAGATGAATGTGGTACAAGGAAAGATGAAATGTGGCCCACGGAAAGATGGAATGTGGTACAAGGAAAGATGGAATGTGGCACAAGGAAAGATGGAATGTGGCCCAAGGAAAGTGGAATGTTGGCCAAGGGAAAATGGAATGTGGGCCAAGGTAAAATGGAATGTGGCCTAAGAGAAGATGGAATGTGGCTTAAGGGAACATCGAATGTGGCCTAAGAGAAGACGGAATGTGGTTTATGAGAAAATGGAATGTGGCCTGAGAGAAAATGGAATGTGGCCTAAGAGAAGATGGAATGTGGCCTATGAGAAAATGGAATGTGCCCTAAGAGAAAATGGAATGTGGCCTAAGGGAAGATGGAATGTGGGCAAAGAGAAGATGGAATGTGGTCTCAGAGAAGATGGAATGTGGCCTAAAAGAAGATGGAATGTGGCCTAAGAGAAGATGGAATGTGGCCTAAGAGAAGAGAATGTGGCCTAAGAGAAGATGGAATGTGCCTAAGAGAAGATGGAATGTGGCCTAAGAGAAGATGGAATGTGGCCAAGAGAAGATGGAATGTGGCCTAAGAGAAGATGGAATGTGGCCTAAAAGAAGATGGAATGTGGCCTAAGAGAAGATGGAATGTGGCCTAAGAGAAGATGGAATGTGGCCTAAAAGAAGATGGAATGTGGCCTAAGAGAAGATGGAATGTGGCCTAAGAGAAGATGGAATGTGGCCTAAAAGAAGATAGAATGTGGCCTAAAAGAAGATGGAATGTGGCCTAAGAGAAGATGGAATATGGCCTAAAAGAAGATGGAATATGGCCTAAGAGAAGATGGAATATTGCCTAGAGAAGATAGAATGTGGCCTAAAAGAAGATGGAATGTGGCATAAGAGAAGATGGAATGTGGCCTAAGAGAAGATGGAATGTGGCCTAAGAGAAGATGGAATGTGGCCTAAGAGAAGATGGAATGTGGCCTAAAAGAAGAAGGAATGTGGCCTAAGAGAAGATGGAATGTTGCCTAAGAGAAGATGGAATGTGGCCTAAGAGAAGATGGAATGTGGCCTAAGAGAAGATAGAATGTGGCCTAAGAGAAGATGGAATGTGGCCTAAGAGAAGATGGAATGTGGCCTAAAAGAAGATGGAATGTGGCCTAAGAGAAGATGGAATGTGGCCTAAGAGAAGATGGAATGTGGCCTAAAAGAAGAAGGAATGTGGCCTAAGAGAAGATGGAATGTTGCCTAAGAGAAGATGGAATGTGGCCTAAGAGAAGATGGAATGTGGCCTAAGAGAAGATAGAATGTGGCCTAAGAGAAGATGGAATGTGGCCTAAGAGAAGATGGAATGTGGCCTAAGAGAAGATGGAATGTGGCCAAGAGAAGATGGAATGTGTCCTAAAAGAAGATGGAATGTGGCCTAAGAGAAGATGGAATGTGGCCTAAGAGAAGATGGAATGTGGCCTAAGAGAAAATGGAATATGGCCTAAGAGAAAATGGAATATGGCCTAAGAGAAAATGGAATATGGCCTAAGAGGAGAAGATGGAATGTTGCCTAAGAGAAGATGGAGTATTGCCTAAGAGAAGATGGAATGTGTTCTAAGAGAAATGGAATGAGGCCTAAGAGAAAATGGAATATGGCCTAAGAGGAGAAGATGGAATGTGGGCAAAGAGAAGATGGAATGTGGTCTCAGAGAAGATGGAATGTGGCCTAAAAGAAGATGGAATGTGGCCTAAGAGAAGATGGAATGTGGCCTAAGAGAAGATAGAATGTGGCCTAAGAGAAGACAGAATGTGGCCTAAGAGAAGATGGAATGTGGCCTAAAAGAAGATGGAAGGTGGCCAAAGAGAAGATGGAATGTGGCCTAAGAGAAGATGGAATGTGGCCTAAAGAAGATGGAATGTGGCCTAAGAGAAGATGGAATGTGGCCTAAGAGAAGATGGAATGTGGCCTAAGAGAAGATGGACTGTGGCCTAAGAGAAGATGGAATGTGGCCTAAAAGAAGATGGAATGTGGCCTAAGAGAAGATGGAATGTGGCCTAAGAGAAGATGGAATGTGACCTAAGAGAAGATGGAATGTGGCCTAAGAGAAGATGGAATGTGGCCTAAAAGAAGATGGAATGTGGCCTAAGAGAAGATGGAATGTGGCCTAAGAGAAGATGGAATTTGGCCTAAGAGAAGATGGAATGTAGCCTAAAAGAAGATGGAATGTGGCCTAAGAAAAGATGGAATGTGGCCTAAAAGCAGATAGAATGTGGCCTAAAAGAAGATAGAATGTGGCCTAAAAGAAGATAGAATGTGGCCTAAAAGAAGATAGAATGTGGCCTAAGAGAAGATGGAATGTGGCCTAAAAGAAGATAAAATGTGGCCTAAAAGAAGATAAAATGTGGCCTAAAAGAAGATAGAATATGGCCTAAGACAAGATGGAATGTGGCCTAAGAGAAGATGGAATGTGGCCTAAGAGAAGATGGAATGTGGCCTAAGAGAAGATGGAATGTGGCCTAAAAGAAGATAGAATGTGGCCTAAAAGAAGATAGAATGTGGCCTAAAAGAAGATAGAATGTGTCCTAAGAGAAGATGGAATGTGGCCTAAGAGAAGATGGAATGTGGCCTAAGAGAAGATGGAATGTGGCCTAAAAGAAGATAGAATGTGGCCTAAAAGAAGATGGAATGTGGCCTAAGAGAAGATGGAATATGGCCTAAAAGAAGATAGAATGTGGCCTAAGAGAAGATGGAATATTGCCTAAGAGAAGATAGAATGTGGCCTAAAAGAAGATGGAATGTGGCATAAGAGAAGATGGAATGTGGCCTAAGAGAAGATGGAATGTGGCCTAAGAGAAGATGGAATGTGGCCTAAGAGAAGATGAAATGTGGCCTAAAAGAAGAAGGAATGTGGCCTAAGAGAAGATGGAATGTTGCCTAAGAGAAGATGGAATGTGGCCTAAGAGAAGATGGAATGTGGCCTAAGAGAAGATAGAATGTGGCCTAAGAGAAGATGGAATGTGTCCTAAGAGAAGATGGAATGTGGCCTAAGAGAAGATGGAATGTGGCCTAAGAGAAGATGGAATGTGGCCTAAAAGAAGATGGAATGTGGCCTAAGAGAAGATGGAATGTGGCCTAAGAGAAGATGGAATGTGGCCTAAAAGAAGATGGAATGTGGCCTAAGAGAAGATAGAATGTGGCCTAAGAGAAGATGGAATGTGGCCTAAGAGAAAATGGAATATGGCCTAAGAGAAAATGGAATATGGCCTAAGAGAAAATGGAATATGGCCTAAGAGGAGAAGATGGAATGTTGCCTAAGAGAAGATGGAGTATTGCCTAAGAGAAGATGGAATGTGTTCTAAGAGAAGATGGAATGTGTCCTAAGAGAAAATGGAATGAGGCCTAAGAGAAGATGGAATATGGCCTAAGAGGAGAAGATGGAATGTGGGCCATGGGAAGATGGAATGTGGGCTAAGACAAGATCGAATGTGGCCCCAGAGAAGATGGAATGTGGCCCCAGAGAAGATGGAATGTGGCCCCAGAGAAGATGGAATGTGGCCCCAGAAAAGATGGAATGTGGGCCAAGGGAAGATGGAATGTGGGCTAAGACAAGATGGAATATGAGCTAAGAGAAGATGGAATATGTCCTAAGACAAAATGGAAATTGGCCTAAGAGAAGATGGAATGTGGCCTAAGGGAAGATGGAATGTGACCTAAGACAAGATGGGATGTGGCCTAAGAGAAGATGGAATGTGACCTAAGACAAGATTGGATGTGACCTAAGAGAAGATGGGATGTGACCTAAGAGAAGAGGGGATGTGGCCTAAGAGAAGATGGGATGTGACCTAAGAGAAGATGGGATGTGACCTAAGAGAAGATAGGAAGTGACCTAAGAGAAGATAGGATGTGGCCTAAGAGAAGATAGGATGTGACCTAAGAGAAGATGGGATGTGCCCTCGACAAGTTGGAATGTTTCCTAAGAGAAGATGGAATGTGTCCTAAGAGAAGATGGAATATGGGCCAAGGGAAGATGGAATGTGGGCCAAGGAAAGATGGAATGTGTCCTAAGAGAAGATGGAATGTGTCCTAAGATATGGAATGTGTCCTAAGAGAAGATGGAATGTGTCCTAAGAGAAGATGGAATATGGTCCAAGGGAAGATGATATGTGGCCCAAGGGAACACGGAATTTGGGCTATGGTCTAAGGGAAGCTGGAATGTGGCGCAGGTAAATACGGAATATAGTCCAAGGGAAATCATGACCCAAACACTATTGCAATAACTTTCGGTTCAGATTCGTGATGTGGATCTGGATCCAACGATGTGCAAGGATCTGTTCACATTATTCTTGAGCTATTTTCTGTTTTTGTTTGTTTGTTGTTGTTGTTTTACAGATTTTCTACGAAATATAAACACTGTGAACACACTGTTGCGTATTGATTACCATTCAAGAGGTAATGCGAGTTTGTGTGGAAGATGAACGCGTTTTTAATTAATGATATGCACTTTGACATTTTGCGTTTTCCTTGTCATGTTGAGATTAGAACCACGCGAAGTAACTCCTTAGATCCACACCAACTACTAACTTCCCATGGCGGAAGCACTTCTGTTTTCACCTATGAGCTGAGTCAACGGACAGATCTAAGATTGGGCTTTTCCTGGGGTCTGTGCTTTCCCGGATCTCTTTATATTATTATCAATGTTATTATTATCATTGTTGTTGTTGTTATCGTTGTTGTTATTATTACTATCATCATTTTTATTGTTATTACTATTATTATTATGGTTACTGTTATAATTATTATTATTTATTATTATTATTATTATTATTATTATTATTATTATTGTACCATCATCGTCATCAGGATCCTCACAACCATCACCATCATCATATCATCTTCACCATCATTGTTATCATTGTATCAATTCTATCAGTATCATCACTACTATGCCGTGCTGCTGTTGCTGCTGCTGCCACTGCCGCTGCTGCTGCTGTTGCTGCTGCTGCTGCTGCTACTACTACTACTACTACTACTACTACTACTACTACTACTACTACGACACGACGACGTTGACATTATGATGGTGTCAGAAACGTGGCTTCGTGAGTCAGGTGATGAGAGTAAATGTGCTGATTTGACACCCCCGGGCTATAAACTCTACAATTTCCCCCGTGAACTTGGTGCCACTGCCAAGAGTGGTGGTGGGATCGTGCTGATCATCAAAGAGTGTCTCGTGTCTTACTGCCACGTCAATTCCACCTTCCCCTTCTCCCACACCACTTTTGAAGTGGCTGAGCTACTTCTGACTTTGCAGAATCAACGGATCCGTCTGCTGTGCGTGTATCGGACCCCGCCCAGTAAAAGGAACAAACTGCTTGATTCAAGATTCTACGAAGAGTTCCCTGATCTCCTGACTTTGCCGCAGGTGACGGCGATCTTCTGGTCATCGGTGACTTTAATGTTCATTATGACGACTTGAGTGACCCCAGAGTTAGGAGGTTCCGGAAACTCTTAGAGACGTGTGGCCTTTCTGAGGCCATTGATGAACCCACTTATCCAGCAAGTGGTCACATTCTTGATCTTGTGATTTTTCGTGACACTGACGGTCTCTTGCCTTCTGCTAAGTGTTATTATGATTTGATGTCTGATCACTATAGTTTAATGTGCCATCTCAGTGTTCCAAAGCAAAAGTCAGCACCCCAATTCAAATGTGTTCGTGCCATTCATAAGATTGACCTGCTGATTTTTTTTCATGACATCGCTAACATTATCACGCCTGACGTAACACTTACTGATCTGAACACTGGTCTTAGAAAAATCTTGGATAAGCATGCGCCTGTACGTCAGCGGACGGTACACTGGCGTCGCCGGCTCCGTGGTACAATTCAATTGCACCTGAGCTGCGAAAATTGAAACGCGAGCGACGTCGAGCTGAGCGGCGCTGGGTATCATCTAGACTGACAATACACAAGCAAATTTATGATGCTGCCAAACAGAAAGTCGTACAGTTTGTCCATCAAGTAAAACCGCATTTTATTCTTCCAAAGTTGGGCAGCAGCTTTCTCATGTAAAGAACTGTTTAAAAACTGTCACTAGCATGTTGGGTAAGGCTGCAAATGTTGTAATGCCGCCCACTCTGAGCCGTCACAACTTCCTGGTTTGTTTTCTCAGTTTTTCGCCACAAAATTCAGACAATTCGAAACGCTTTCTCCCCATCCTCAGATACTTCAGATCAGTCTGTTGTTTTTAACGGTCCCACACTCTGTGATTTTTTTGCCAGTGTCCGAGCAGACTGTTCGTAAAATCATCACACAGTCTGCGAAAACATCCTGTGCCCTTGACCCATTCCCCCCCACTCCTCTTTGAACACCTTGACCTCTCCTTTCCTACCATCACCAAAATTCTTAACGAGTCTCTGTCCTCGGGCCCACAGTTTCCCACTGACTTTAAGACCGCCTTGTTAAACCTCTACTTAAAGAAAAGCAGTTTTGATCCCAACGTTCTCAAAAACTACAGACCCATCTCAAATCTTCCTTCACTATAAAAAAATCTTGAGAAAGTCATTCTTCAACAGCTTCTGACCATCGGGCCCTCAAAAAATTTAAACCTCACACCACATCAGTCAGCCTACCCGCCTGGGCACAGCACGGAGACCACCATCCTCGCATTCTCAATGATATTCAAAATTTCCTTAGACGAAAACAAAATTTCTGTCCTTCTTTTGCTAGATCTTTCGGCAGCCTTTGACACCATAGCCCATGAATCCTTCTCTCTCGTTTGAAATACACATGTGGCATTAGGGAAAACAGCTTTAAATTGGTTCGTTCCTTATCTTCTAGAAGGAAACAGTTCATTCAAGTAGGTGACCACCGTTCTGATAAAATCTAACCTCCAGTTTGGCGTCCCTCAGGGATCCGTGCTGGGACCGGTCCCTTTATTTTGTACACCACTCCACTGTCTAATGTTATTCCACGGCCATTCCGTTTCACACAAATGTTTGCGGATGATACTCGGGCTCCAATCCTCTGTCATCGATGACTACTCACCCCTTTGTCTCTACTCTTCAATCTTGTACTTCTGATATTGAGACCTGGATGTCAAGCAAATAAGCTTAAATTAAACTGTGAATGACTGAAGCCATCCGTTTTTCAAAAGCATTTCATATCATGGCCCTGATCCGCTCCCTTTCTTCTTGACATTAGGTTCCCGCACTATCGAATTTTCAAAAAACTGTTCGTGACCTTGGTGTTTCCTTGATAGCGACCTCTCAATGAAGCAGCATGTCACAAAAACTTGTCAGTTAGCTTACATGGAACTTAACGAATTGCTGCTATTCGACCCTATCTCACTGAAGACGCCACAAAAACTCTCGTTTCATCCTACATCCTTTCAAGGCTAGATTACTGCAACTGTGTTCTCCTTGGCTGTCCTCAACTGTCATCCAACCACTCCAATGTGTACAGAAATCTGCAGCCCCTTCATTTGCAAATCTCCTAGGACCCAACCTGCAGCCCTCTCCTGAAAAAGTTGCACTGGCTCCCTGTTTTAAGAAAGATTAAATACAAATGGGTTTTGTCTTTGCTTCAAGATTTTTACTGGCGATGCCCCTGCCTATCTTTCCGATCTCCTTCAAGTATACGTCCCATCACGAATGCTTCGTTCCTCCACCGACACCAGGACCTTCCGCTTCCCAGTTACCGTCCCATCGAAACAGCATGGTGAACGAGCTTTTTTATACGCAGCTCCCAAACTCTGGAATAACCTCCCCTATGATTTAAGACATTCCAAACCTTTTCTTTCCCTTTAAAACCTCTCTGAAACCCACCTTTTCAAACAATATTAAGAAGACAGTTATTACCTGTAGTTGATTGACTCTTGTTGTCTCTGTGGATCGCTAAATAGTTTTTTGATTATTGCGACTGTTATGTATTGTGTTCATGCGTGAGAGTGTGTGTGCGGGTGGGAGAGAATGGGAGAGAGCCTTTGTTTTTTTTTCATTTTCTGAGTCGTTTTTTAATGCATTTTTCTTTACATTTAGCAATTTGTATTTTTTTTTTGCCTTTGTAAAGCGCCTTGTGCCGTGGGAAAGGGGCTATATAAACCCTATTATTATTATTTTTATTATTATTATTACTAAATACTGTCGCAGCTGCGGCTACTTACTATGTTGGTATACAACTACTACGACTACTACTACTACTATTTCTACTACTATTGCTGCTGCTGGGTGCTGTGCTGCTGCTGCTGCTACTACTACTACTACTACTACTCTACTACCACTACTACCACTACTACTACACTACTACTAAACTACTACTACTATACTACTAAATACTGCCAGCATTATTCTAAGATTCTACTTATTTAATATTTCTATTAGTCCTTCAACCTCCAAATTTTTTTCCCCCTTATTTTCTTTTGCTTTTCTTTTTCTTTTTTCTTTTATTTGTGAACAGTGGGCCTACATCCCACTTTGAACCACCGTCATTTTTCCTTCTCTTGAAATTGACTCATACTCTACCTTCCATTGTTTATGTGTGTTTATGCTTTTTTTTTTAACAGGATGGACATTCACTTGCCGTTCTGGATGTTTTAGCATTTGACACCCGACATTATTATCATACTGATTATCATAATATCTATCATCATTATTTTTGCAATAGTTATCACCACCATTATCATCCATACATTATCATTCATAATCGTCATCATCATCATTATGACAATCGTTGTCATCACCATTATTATCATCACACATTATTCAATCATACTCGCCGTGGTTATGATCATCACAATCGTTCCCCTCGCTAATGTTCATTTCTGTTTCATGGGCACGTAGGACTTCCTGGCAAAGATGAACGAGGTGCCCACGGACAATGATTACAAGCCCCGTCGCACGATCAAGCTGGTCGACTGCACGGCCACCAGTCTCAAGAAATCTTACCTCCTCACGCGCAAGGGCAATGCGAAACAGGATACATTCGTCAATTGAATGTATTGGAAAACTGCGCAGTGTCACTTCGTCAGCTTGCAATGTTTTTGTTTGTTTGTTCGGTTTCTTTCTTTCTTTCTTTTTTCTCCCTTTCTTCCATCTGTCGGTCTCCTCTGTTCAGTCGCATGAATGGGAACTGGAATCTTGTGTAAGAAGAAATAACTCCCTTTGTGACAGTTTGTCTGCTTGTTCCTTTGTTTCTGTCGTTCTTACGTTGTTGTTTTGGTCGGTGTCTTCTGTTGAGTTTGCACGGTCCTTTTCGATTTTTTTTTTCTATTTCTTCTGTTTTTCTTTAGTGTGTATGGATCTTGTGCAGAGGAATAAGCGTACGTGTAATGTTTGTACTTGCTCGCTTGTCTATGCATTTTGCTGTTGTTGTTGTTGGTTTCTTTTCTTTGTTGCATTCCATGCTATTTTCGTTGAGTTGAAGTACATTTCCTTCCCAAATTGTTTCATGCAGTGGGGAAAAGCCGTGCTTTAATGATGTTGTACTTAATTTTCAGTTTGTCGTGATTTTTTTTTTCCAGTTTGTAATAAATACCATTCTTTTGACAAAAAGGTCTGTGTGTGTACGTGCGTGCGTGCGTGCGTGCGTGTATGTGTGTGTGTGCGTGCGTCCGTGATTGCATGCGAGTGTGTGGTGTGTGTGTGTGTGTGTGTGTGTGTGTGTGTGTGCGTGCGTGTGTGTGTGTGTGGAAGGGCGGGGGGGGGGGGGGGGGGGAAAAAGAGGGGGGGGGGGGCGGGAAGAGTGTCCTCGTGAACCTTCTGAAAAAGGGAGGAAATTAGTCGACAGAATTTGAGCACGTATTGAGTTTCATCGTCAATACTCCTCTGCCCTCACCAGTCTCCTGCAACCCGGCTTCCTCCGCCAGCCGACGCCTCCTCACACCGTGCGCTTCTACCTACAAACCCACTTAAACAATTGATGAAATGTCGATTTCAAAAGATAAAGGGTCAGAACCTTAACAAACAGGTGGACAAGGGAACAAGAAATATCATAACATTCAGAGAGAGAGAGAGAGAGAGAGAGAGAAGGAGTGAGAGAGAAACACACACACACACACACACACACACACACACACACACACACACACACACACACACACACACACACACACACACACACACACACACGTATACACGCATACACGCATACACGCATACACACTCGCGCGCATACACACATACACACACACATACATACATGCACACACATACATACATACATACACACGCGCGCGCACACACACACACACACACACACACACACACACACACACACACACACACACACACACACACACACACACACACACACACATCCTATACACAGAGAGAGGACGGTAAGAGTAGGCTGCAGAGGGTCACAAGAAATACACGACTACTGAACTCTGCAAATGAGGACAGACAAGGCATGGAGCGGAACATTTCGAAAAGCAAGATTTTTTTTTTTTTTTACAATTAAATAAGATCTGAAAACTAGCAGGACCCTAGTCAATTATTTCCTTAGAACACAATCTCATTTTAGCTGGTAAAGTGAGATTTGTTCACGGTCACTTTTCTTTTCATTACCTATGAACTTAACTCCTTTGTTGGTTTTTTTGTAAATGGAGAAATAAAAGCCACTACTTCTTGTCTCATATTGGGAGTAAACCCAAGAAGAAAATTTCGACCTGTGAGAGATGAGCTCCACCAAATTTGACTTGCTCAAGACACGCTCCATGAAAGAGGATTAATGCGGAGGGTTTTCTTTTCTTTCTTTCCAACGAACCCCCCCCCCCCCCCCCAAAAAAAAAAAAAAAAAAAAAAAAAAAAAAACCCAACAACCTGGACCTCCTCTTTCGTTAGATATACTAACAATATCAAACTTTGAGAAAGATAAGTCCAGTTTGCTCGCCCTGTTTGGCCACAATTTTGCGCTGAACCCAGACTAAAGATTATGACCGTTGACGACACTTCCGGTCTACGACAACTTCCGTTTCCCTTTCTTTCATTCCACGCCCCAAAACCAAAATAAAAGCCTTCCGCCGGCCATAGCGACACAAGCAGGGAGCACGGTTGTGAATTCAATCTGAAATAGTAAAAGTCATCAGCCCCGCGAGCGGTGAAAGAAAGGAAGAAAGAAGAAGAAGAACGAAGGAAGGGAAGGAAGAACGAAGGAACGAAGGAAGGAGAAAAGTGGGATGACAGAAAGAAAAGGAAAAAAGAAAGCAACCCTCATTTAGCGCATTTACACCTGCTGAACAACGCCAAACTGAGCAGATTTCAAGTACGAGGTAGACAGCGTTTTGCTTAGCGGTCCAGGGGGGGGGGGGGGGGGGGGGGGGGGGGGGGGGGGGGGGGGGGGGCAAATGTCCAAGATGGGCGAGGAATAGGCGAGTTAGCCCCCAGTAAACGAAAAACCCAGGTACAACCACCAGCTCCGTCCTGAGGGGTTTTCGAATGGCGGGAAGCTGCCCCCAAAAAGCTGATATAGGAGGTCTGCGTGCGGGAAAGGCGGCCGGGGTTGCCCATAGTCCTGATGCATGAGCTCTAGGATCGAGGGGAGTGTCTCCATGTGCTTCATTGTAGGCTCCCGGGGTAGATGGAAGACCCAAAGAATGACGTCAGCAATGAGTCTTTATGACAGTTCTCATTGAGAGAGATGAGAAGGTGGCTTGTTCTCCGTAAGAATGACCACACTCCGTCCCTGGAAGTGTCTTCGAGAAAGGAACCGAAAGGTGGGGTGGGGTGGGAACGGGTGGGATGGGTTCAACAGGGTATCTCTGCAAAGAGAAGAGAAAGAGAGGAGAAGCCTTCTACAAGAGATGGAAGAACCCGGGAATGATGAATCTGGCCGGGGCGCACGGGTGGGCGTGGGGGGGTGAGGTGAGGGAAAACAGGCAAGGGGTACGGGGGGGGGGGGGATGATCGTGGACTGAGCACAAATATAGCTCAGGACATTTCTACAAGGGGGAGGAATAGAGGAGGAGCCTGAAATGGAAGTAAAGGGAGTCCGGTGTTGAACCAACAGAGACTGCGGGGGGGAGAGGAGAGGGCGGAGGGGTGGGGGGAGAACAGGAAGTGACGATCTTGGTGTGAGGCACGAAGATTGCCCAGGAATCCTAAGATATTGCCGCCCTGTGGGTTTTGGACGGGCACAGGCTCCAGAGCTTTTCCTCCAGCATGGCCAAATCGGGGGAAGAGGGGTCCTGTTCCTGGAAAGGAGGGGCCCGGGGGGGCTCTTGGAGGGGTCTTCAAAAGAGGAAATTCGGAAAATCACTGTGAGGGGAGGGGTCCTTGGGGACCGGACTTGTTGTTTATGAACCTTAAGCTGAGGGATGGAAACCCGGGCCCCCCCCCCCCCACCCCCCTTTTGACGGCCACCATGAGGAAAGGGTCCACTTCATGCGGAGGGAGGGGCGGGGGGGGGGGGGGGTGTACAGCCAGAAGTCATCTCAGAGCTCTGCCGGCTCTGGGCCCCGGGGACAGACTTACTCCATGGGAGTGGAAGGGTAAATCGTAATTTCATTTAAAAAAAAAAAAAAAAAAAAAAAAGCGGCCTTCAAGGGACCATACTGGCGGCGGAAATTTCGGGAGGCGCGGACAGTGAAGAAGGGAGGGCGACCCTGGAGAGGTGTTGGGTGAGATGGGTAGCGGGGGGCGGGGGGGAAGGTACAGACATTTAGGCTCCTAGTGAGCCAGAAAAAAGCGCCATCCCCTGTGAAAACATGGAACTGTCAACGGGCACGGGGCCGGGGTTGCTCGAGGCGGAGGAATGGAGGGGTGTGGACCTGGGCAGATCAAGGGTACCCGATTGCGGACGAGCTCTATGCCTGCTGGTGGTTGAGGAACCCTGGTGCCCCCATGCGGTTCCCCTCTCCCCACCTCCCACCCCTACCCCCTCGGAGGACGGACGGCACAATGATTTGCCCAAGTGTTGGGCCAGATCAGCCTGCCCCTCGGGGCTCGAGACTCCGGAGAAGGGTGCTCTTTGGGTCGTGAACCAGTGGGAAATATCAAGACGATCTTTAGTCTGCATATCCTTTGCGGAAAAACATATTTAGCACCAGAAAGGCCACCGACTGGGTCGGCAGGAGGTGCTACTGCCTGTTGTTTCTTTCTTGACTGTTTCTGTTCCTTCCCATGTTTTAAACTGTATGACTGTTGTTTCCCCCCATGTCTGTTGAACTGTATGTCTGTTGTTTCCTCCCCTGTCTGTTGAACTGTATGTCTGTTTTTCCTCCCATGTCTAAATTAAACTGTATGACTGTTGTTTCCTCCCATTTGGGTTTAACTTAGTCTGTTGTTTCCTCCCATTCTGTTGAACTGTATGTCTGTTGTTTCCTCCTATGTCTATTGAACTGTATGTCTGTTGTTTCCTCCCCTGTCGTTGAACTGTATGTCTGTTGTTTCCTCCCATGTTAATTGAACTGGTTTTCTGTTGTTTCCTTCCATGTCCCATTGAACTGTATGTCTGTTGTTTCCTTCCATGCTGTTGAACTGTATGTCTGTTGTTTTCCTTCCATTCGTTGAACTGTATGTCTGTTGTTTCCTTCCATGTCTTGAACTGTATGTCTGTTGTTTCCTTCCCTGTCTATTGAACTGTATGTCTGTTGTTTCCTCCTATGTCTGTTAAACTGTATGTCTATTGTTTCCTCCTATGTCTATTGAACTGTATGTCTGTTGTTTCCTTCCATGTCTGTTGAACTGTATGTCTGTTGTTTCCTTCCATGTCTATTGAACTGTATGTCTGTTGTTTCCTTCCATGTTAATTGAACTGTATGTCTGTTGTTTCCTTCCATGTCTATTGAACTGTATGTCTGTTGTTTCCTCCATGTTAATTAAACTGTATGTCTGTTGTTTCCTCCCATGTCTGTTTGCCTTCTGTTGTTTCCTCCCATATCAATTGAACTGTATGTCTGTTGTTTTCCTACCATATCTGTTGAACTGTATGTCTGTTGTTTCCTCAGATGGTAAATTAAACTGTATGCCTGTTGTTTCCTCCCATGTCTTGTTGAACTGTATGTCTGTTGTTTCCTCCCATGTCTGTTGAACTGTATGTCTGTTGTTTCCTCCCATGTCTGTTGAACTGTATGTCTGTTGTTTCCTCCCATGTCTGTTGAACTGTATGTCTGTTGTTTCCTCCCATGTCTGTGGAACTGTATGTCTGTTGTTTCCTCCCATGTCTATTAAACTGTATGTCTATTGTTTCCTCCCATGTCTATTAAACTGTATGTCTGTTGTTTCCTCCTATGTCTGTTGAACTGTATGTCTGTTGTTTCCTCCCATGTCTGTTTGAACTGTATGTCTGTAGTTTCCTCCATGTCTATTGAACTGTATGTCTGTTGTTTCCTTCCCTGTCTGTTGAACTGTATGTCTGTTGTTTCCTTCCATGTCTGTTGAACTGTATGTCTGTTGTTTTCCTTCCATGTCTATTGAAACTGTGTGTCTGTTGTTTCCTTCCATGTCTATTGAACTGTATGTCTGTTGTTTCCTCCCATGTTAATTGAACTGTATGTCTGTTGTTTCCTCCCATGTAATTGAACTGTATGTCTGTTGTTTCCCCCCATGTTAAATTTAAATGTATGTCTGTTGTTTCTCCATGTTATTGAACTGTATGGGTTTTTGTTTCTCCCATGTTAATTGAACTGTATGTCTGTTGTTTCTCCCATGTTAATTGAACTGTATGTCTGTTGTTTCCCCATGTTAATTGAACTGTATGTCTGTTGTTTCCTCTATCTCTATTGAAACTGTGCGTCTGTCATTTCCCTCCATGTCTGTTTTTCTGTTGTTTCTCCCGTGTCAGTCAAAACTGTTTTTTTCTCCCGCGTCTGCTTGTCTGTTGTTTCCTCCCGCATCTGTTTGTCTATCTGTTGTTTCCTTCTGCGTCTGTTTTCATGTCTGTTGTTCTTCCAGCGTTGTTTGGGCTGTCTGTTATTTCCTTTCGCGTCTGTTTGTCTGTCTGTTGTTTCCTCCATGTCTGTTTTTCTGTCTGTTGTTCCTCCTATGTCTGTTTGTCTGTCTGTTGTTTCCTCCTATGTCTGTTTGTCTGTTGTTGTTTCCTCCTATGTCTGTTTTTGTCTTTTTTGTTTTCCCTTTCGTGTCTGTTTGTCGGGATGCTGTTTCCTCCCGCGTCTGTTGTATGTATTTCCTCCCGGTCTGTTTGTATGTATTTCCTCCCGCGTCTGTTTTGTATGAATATTTCCTCCCGCGTCTGTTTGTATGATATTTCCTCCCCGCGTCTGTTTTTATGATATTTCCTCCCGGTCTGGGTTTTTCTGTTGTTTCCTCCCGCGTCTGTTTGTATGATATTTCCTCCCGCGTTTTGTTTGTCTGTTGTTTCCTCCCCCGTTGTTTGTTGTTTCCTCCCGCGTCTGTTGGTCTGTTGTTTCCTTCCGCGTCTGTTTGTCCGTTGTTTCCTCCCGCGTCTGTTTGTCTGTTGTTTCCTCCGCGTTCTGTTTGTCTGTTGTTTCCTCCGCATCTGTTTGTTGTTTCCTCCCACGTTGTTTGTCTGTTGTTTCCTCCCGCGTCTGTTTGTTGTTTCCTCCCGCGTCTGTTTGTCTGTTGTTTCCTCCCGCGTCTGTTTGTTGTTTCCTCCCGCATCTGTTTGTCTGTTGTTTCCTCCCGCGTCTGTTGTTCTGTTGTTTCCTCCCGCGTCTGTTTGTCTTTGTTTTCCTCCCGCGTATGTTTGTCTGTCTGTTGTTTCCTCCGCGTCTGTTTGTCTGTTGTTTCCTCCGCGTCTGTTTGTCTGTTGTTTCCTCCCGCGTCTGTTTGTCTGTTGTTTCCTCCCACGTCTGTTTGTCTGTCTGTTGTTTCCTCCCCCGTCTGTTTGTCTGTTGTTTCCTCCCGCGTCTGTTTGTCCGTTGTTTCCTCCCGCGTCTGTTTGTCTGTTGTTTCCCCCCACGTCGTTTGTCCGTTGTTTCCTCCCGCGTCTGTTTGTCTGTTGTTTCCTCCCGCGTCTGTTTGTCCGTTGTTTCCTCCCGCGTTGTTTGTCTGTTGCTTCCTCCTGCGTCTGTTTGTCTGGTTTCCTCCCGCGTCTGTTTGTCTGTCTGTTGTTTCCCCCCGCCCTCTGTTTGTCTGTTGTTTCCTCCGCGTCGTTTGTTGTTTCCTCCGCGTCGTTTGTCTGTTGTTTCCCCCGCGTTGTTTGTCTGCTGTTTTCCTCCCGCGTCTGTTTGGGCTGTCTGTTGTTTCCTCCCGCGCTGTTTTGTCTGTTGTTTCCTCCCGCGTCTGTTTGTCTGTTGTTCCTCCCACGTCTGTTTGTTGTTGTTTCCTCCCGCTCTGTTGGTCTGTTATTTTTTCACGTGTCTGTTAATCTGTCTGTTGTTTCCTCCGCATCTGTTGGTCTGTTATTCCTTCACGTGTCTGTTAATCTGTCTGTTGCTCCCCCTGCGTCTGTTAGTCTGTCTGTTGTTTCTTCCCCCGTCTGTTTGTCTGTCTGTTGTTTCCTCTCGCATCTGTTGATCTCTCTGTTGTTTCCTACATTGTCTGTTGGTCTGTTGTTTCCTTCCCTGTCTGTCAATCTGTCTGTTAAAGTTTCCCACATCTGTCAATCTGTCTATTGTTTCCTCCGCATGAGAGAGAGAGAGAGAGAGGAGAGGAGAGGAGAGAGAGGAGGAGAGAGGAGAGGAGAGAGGGAGAGGAGTGTGTGAAAGGGGTGTGTGTGTGTGTGTGAGTGTGTGTGTGTTGTGTGTGTGTGTGTGGTGTTTGTGTGTGTGTGTGTGTGTGTGTGTGTGTGTGTGTGTGTGTGTGTGGTGAGTGTGTGTGTGTGTGTGTGTGTGTGTGTGTGTGTGTGTGGTGTGTGTGTGTGTGTGTGTGTGTGAGTGTGTGTGTGGAGTGTGTGTTGTGTGTGTGTGTGTGTGGTGTGTGTGTGTGTGTGGAGTGTGTGTGTGTGTGTGGTGGTGTGTGTGTGAGTGTGTGTGTGTGTGGGGGTGGTGTGTGTTGTGTGTGTGTGTGTGTGTGTGTGTGTGTGAGTTTTGTGTGAGTGTGTGTGTGAGTGTGTGTGTGTGTGTGTGTGTGTGAGTGTGTGTGTGTGTGTGTGTTTGTGTGTGTGTGTGTGTGTGTGTGTGTGTGTGTGTGTGTGTGTGTGTGAGTTGTGTGTGTGTGTGTGTGTGTGTGTGTGTGGTGTTGTGTGGTGTTGGTGTGTGTGTTGTGAGGATGTGTGTTGTGTGTGTAGTGTGGTGTGTGTGTGAGTGTGTGTGTGAGTGTGGGTGTGTGGGTGTGGTGGTTGTGTGTGTGTGTGTGTGTTGTGTGTGGTGGTTGTGTGTGTGTGGGTGTGTGTGTTGCGTGGTGCGTGTTGTGTGTTTGAGTGTGTTGTGTGTGTGTGTGTGGTGTGTGTGTGTGTGGTGTCGTGTGTGTGTGTGTTCCAGGGCACATATTTTTTAAGCTATTGTTCATCGGGGTGAATTGTGAGGATAGATAAAACAGAAGAAAAGTGGCTTGAGAGAGAGAGAAAGAGGAAAGAGAAAGAGAGAGAGGGCGAGAGAGAGAGAGAGAGAGAGAGCGATTGAGTGAGGAGAAGAGAGAGAGAGATGAGAGAGAGCGAGGAGAGAGAGGAGAGAGAGGGCATGTGTGTGGAAGGGGTGTGGTGTATATTTGAATGTGTGAATGTGTGTGTGTGTGTGTGAGCCTGGTGTGTGTGTGTGTGTGTTTGTGTGTGTGTGTGTGTGTGTGTGTGGTGTGATGTGTGTGTGTGTGTGTGCGTGGTTCGTGTGTGTGTGTGTTGTGTATGTTTGTGTTGTGTGGTGTGTGAGGAGAGAGAGGAGAGAGAGAGAGAGCGATGAGAGAGAGAGAGAGAGAAGAGAGAGAGAGAGAGAGAGAGAAGGGAGAGAGGAGAGAGAGAGAGAGGAGAGTAGAGGAAGAGGAGAGTGGTGAACGAAGAACGAACGAACGATCGAATTTTTTTTTAAGAGGGTAGTGGATTAGCATGAATACTTTTTTTAATCCAGCCCTCTGGGGGGAAAAAAATCGATATATAGTAAAAGGCTAATCAGGAAAAAAATGCACAATTCCTTGCATGGAACCTTTCGACAAAAAGAAGATTAGAAGATAAAGAAATACCGGTGAATACCTCCACCCACCACATCACCACCACCACCACCACCACAACAACAACATCAACAACGAGAAACACTGATCGAGGAATAGGGGGGCGACGGGAGTTGTGAATGGAGAGAGAGAGAGAGAGAAGTCGAGAGAGAGAGATTGAGAGAGAGAGAGGAAGAGGAGAGACGGAGAGAGAGAGCCCTGGAGAGGAGAGAGAGAGAGAGAGAGATGGAGGGAGAGCGGAGAGAGAGAGAGAGAGGAGAGAGAGGCGAGAGAGAGACGAGCAGAGAGAGATGAGGAGAGAAGAGTGAGAGAGGACGAGAGGGGAGAGAGATGAGACCGACCGATGAACGACCGACCGACCGTCCGACCGACTGGCGAAAGAAGGCAGAGATAAAGGAAGAGAAAGACCAATGAAGCAGATATAGATAATCACCTCCGAAAAACTTTGAAAAAAACACATTAATGGCACAGGATGTTCACTGCTATTTGAGTAGAAAATTAAGTCAACTTCGAACTTCACATGTTTGTTAAATTGAATCTGAATTGGGAATTATCAATACATTTTCGGGTATAGTGCAGTCAAATCTGGAGACATTCATAGATATTTGTGAAAATTAGACTTGAACTTTTTAAAGATTGATAGATTTTTTAAGTTCTTCAGGATAGTGTTCCATAGCCATCCCGGAATACGCAAGGATCTTGACTTGTATAGAATAATCTGCAAACGGGTGGTTTATTTTATAGGTGAATGTCGATAGTCCGTTAAAAGTGAACATATTTGTTAGAGTAAAAGTGGAGCATTTCCATGGGAGGACCTTATGCATAAAGAGTCCCTTTATTGTATAGATGTTTGGCTTTAAATGGGTGAATGCCTGATTGCTTATAGTCTGAAGCTACCAGTCGAAGATGGCTGTGACTAATAGTTACTTTGACAGCTCTTTTGTGGAAGGCTAATTAGTGGTATTTGAGTGAATTCTTGTCGCTGAGTCCCAAAGTGTTGAGGCATAGTCGATAATAGGCTGAATATAAGATGTGAAATAAATAGTTTCTTGCATGCAAAATTTAAGAAGGTTCTTAATCTTTTTAGAAGATTGTAGTTTTTTCTTGCATCGATTTTTAGATAAAGACTCTCTAAGGTGTTTTGACCAAGTTAGATTATTATCTATTGTTATTCCTAAAGTCTTTGTGACTGGATACTTCTTCGAGGGTTTCATTAGAAATACAAGTACTGGTAGATTCTGGATTAGAATTTGCGTTCTGTCTAGTAGTTATCTATGTATTTAGTTTTTTGAGGATGGATTAGCCATGTGATTTAAATCGTGTCCTTTTAACAAAAAGATTGATGTTTTTTGGATGTCACTGCAATCCTGTTGGGCATCAGAAATTACTTGTGTCTAAAGTTGTTTCTTCAGCGAACATTTCGCTCCTGTTTATTTTCAAGTACAATGGCAGATCATTGATGTAAAATGAAATAACAACAGAGGGACCGTAATATGACCCTTGTGGGACTCCCAAATTTGTGGAAGAAAATTAGATTTGTATGTATTTCCGGGACACAATTGTTGTCGGTTTTGAACAGAAAAGATGAAATCAGTTTCAGTGGTTTTGTATGGATAGCTTATACAATGTTAGTTTTCTGAGTAAAAGTTCATGATTTAAAGTCTCCGAAGGCTTTTGCGAATTCTACGAAGAGAATTCCTGAATATTGTTTGTAGTTTCATGTTTAATAGCATCTATCTATTAGTCTAGTTCGCACTGTGTGGCATGAATGCGTTTTCTCGGAACCCCGATTGTTTTGGGTGGATTAAATGTTATTTTACTGCATGGGAATGGAGAATCTTATGATGTGGAGTTCTAATGGATTAGAAAGAACTGATAGAATCGAAATACGGTCTATAATTTATGGATCAGTAGTGTTTCCTGATATGTATATTGGTATGATTTTTGCCTTTGTTAAGGTATCTGGATAGCATTGTTTATCTATACAGGAGGTTGTAAAGTAAGTTATCGTTTCTGCGATAAAGGGTGCGGAGAGCTTTAGAATTTTTACAGTCTACCGTCAATTCCACGTGTGGCTGTCTGATTTCAATCGCCTAAGTGTACACGGAAACAGATTGACATCTAGATGGCTGATATCTAAATCTGAATGGAGTATTTTTTTCCCCTGCTGTATTTTTTGTTAATTTTCTAGGTCATATCATTTGATTTATCCATGTATTATTTGATTGCTACTGTTGTAACATGGTGATTTAGTTTACTAGCAGATATATCAGTCTAATATTTGGAGCAGAGGAAACATGTTTTTTGTTATTCATGACGACATCAACGCGCACACAACACTTCCAATACGGACTTCTGTCTTTCTTTTCACTAAGTAAGTTGAAAATATTTATTTTTCTCTGCTCTAATGAGAGAGTTACTTTATTTCTTTTGTTTTTTATATTCTTCACGAGGGCTTTTTTTAACAGGTACTCTCTTGGGTAAATAGCATTCTGTACTCATTTGTTAGCCAAGGAGGTTTTTATACCGATATTTGGACTCTTTTGAAGTTTGGAGGGGGATGTTTGTTGTATATACTATAGAAGATGGTAGTGTGTACCATGCTTCTTGAGCCTGATTGGGTTCTGTATATTGATACACTAGATTTAGAGGTGAATTTAAAAGGTCAGAGATAAATTTGTCACCGATCAAATTTTTGTAAAGTTTCTAAAGGTAATCGTTTTATGGTTTTAACCTTGGGAATTTTCGATACCCTTTTTAGACCAAGTGCAACAAATCGGGAGTGATCACTGCATCCATAAAAAGGTACACTTGTATCTCGTAATGGTGTTCTGGATTTGTAACCATATAAATGGTCTATCAGTGTTTCAGAAATCTCAGTATTACCCTTGTAGGAGTGTTGATTTAGCTGAGTAAGACCAAGTGACTCAAAAAACAGAGTCACTGTTTATTTGGATTTAGTAGATCATATTAAAATCCCCTAATATATGATGTCTTTCGATTCGTCATGTGCGTTTTCCTTCATTAACATGAAACGGTCAACCTGTCGACATGTGCAGCTGGATTTCTGTCAGAAAACTATAAGTATAGGCTTATTAATTTAAGCTGGATCTCAATCCAGATTGTTTCTACATTAAACTTGTTCTAAAAAATGGATCCTTCTGAAATTTTACTGATGATGAAGATATACAATAATACCAGTTTCCTGTGTTGTTAGGATCTCTACGAACAACATTATAACCTGGGAGGATTGCAGTGTCGTTATTTGATATTATACTGGACAGATGTGACTCCGAAAATCCAAATATGTTGAAAGTTTTTCCCGAATTTGATATGGACTGAAGGTATTTCAGGTCATTTGTTATAATCGCAATGGTTGACATGAGATGCCCAACTCTAAGTCCATCTCTTTCAGCCAAGGGGTTTTGTCTTCTGTCATATCATTATAGTCAATACTATAACAAACTTAACACACAATGTTAATAAAGCAGAGAATGCTCTTACTGACTAAAATGTAAGGTTTTGACTGAAGAATAAGGAAAGAAAAAAAAATTGTTCAAGGCAAATGGATTACTACACTATTTAATAGCAATGAAAGAAAAAAAAAGCTTCAATTGTAGATCAGTAAAACAATGCGAATCCCCGAAAGGACGAGTGAAAAAAGCTTGAAATTTCAAAGGCAAGTGTATATAAAATTTAGACATTAAAAAACGACTTCAAAATACTCCAGCAGAAAACTGCAGTTTTCCAATACGTTTCAGTCACAATCACTTTTCTCGGGTGAGATCAATCTTTAAATACATGCAGAGCACGGCATTTCAACACACACACACCCACACACACACACACACACTCAACACACCACGCGCGCGCGCGCGCGCGAACGCGCATGCACCACACATGCATGCAAAGCCGCACGTGCACACACTCACACACACACAAACACACTCACACACACAACACACACACAAACTCAACACACACACACACAACACACACACACACACACACACTACACTCACACACACACACTCACAAACACACCCACACACACACACACACACACACACCCCACTCACACACACAAAACACACTCACTGTGGCTCGCGCACGTCGCGCGCGAGCCTTTTTACACCTATTCACAGGACAACTTAATTCCAATTCAATGCTGTGACAATAGTTGCGATGCCATCCTGCTCAGTTCAAGAAGCATAGCATTTACAACATTTTCCATCAGGAGCCGGTTGATTAGGACCTTTGACCGGATATTGGGTGGGTTATGGTGTGGGTTTTGGAGGGGGTGCGGAATATTCATTAGAAATAATCACGTTGGTGACTTAAATGGCTAGACCAGGAGGTGGGATTCGCTCTGCTCTGTTTACATTTTTGGGGAGGGGTCTTTTTGGAAGAAAAGGGGTCTGTCATGAACATGGATCCCTCGGATTGGACGGGATTCAAAGATGGATAGGAAAAAGGAGAGAATGGATTTGGGTAATTTGGGGGGTAAACGTGCGGTATTCCTTGGGAATTGCAATGGAAGGGAATTGGCTTGAGAAGCCATCTTTACTGTCAGAGAATAAATTCATTGTGTCTCTTGATGTGGCACACTCAGTTAATAGTCCCTTGAGGATGAGTTCTGACTTGGCGGCTTTCTCTGCGACACATCCGGGGATAGTCGGGGACACGTTTCCAAAATATGGTTGTGTAGTCTTGCCATGTGGTTTTCAAGTCTGCGCCAGTTTCGCATTGTGCCTATGACGCTTGGGTGGGCAGGTCTTGGTATTAAAAACGCAAGACGGGTGGCTCAGGTTGGTAGTGGTTGTGTACGTAGGTCATGGTCCTGTAAGTATGCCACCCACATTTTAACACACAGTTTGTAGATTATAGTTGGTTGGTCGGTTGTTATTGTTCAAATGATGCCGACCTCTGGCCTGGGATGATGGAGCTGAAGGTCAGTTTGGCTTTGGGGTAATGTTTTGCTGCACAGGGAAATAAGGTTCATCCAGTCTTCCGTTGGATTGTATGATCCCTGAACGACAGGAGTTCACCCCGATGTGGACAGTGGACATCGTCTCTGCTTCGGCGCAAGGGTGGGTGCAACAGCCAGGAAATAGGTCATGTACTGTCATCCCCGGCACGCAGTTCTTGTAATGACTCAACTCTTGGGGCCCAGTATTCTTGGATTTATGGTATCGGAGAATGGGTCTCCATTCAGTAACATTGATGAAGCTCTTTCCGGTTTAGGAGGGTGTTTTCTAAAACGGTCATGGGGGGTGGCCCTGGTTGGTTTGGGGGGGTCGCTTTGGAGGGTCTTGATAGCTCCGGCGCGATGTTTTCATTAGTTTCACCCACGTTTTTACAGCACAGAAAATACGTGTTAGTGACAGATATGGCTTACTTTAGGTCCGCAGTTTTCTTTCATCACGTGTTTTCTTGGCTCATCGTCAGAGGGGATGTTTCCTGCTGGGGGATGTGTATCTGTCACTGATTTTGTGAGGATATGTTAAACCCTGACCTGAGGGTCAGTGGACTGGAGTGACAGTGTGTCAGGTTCAGACCGACGCAAATCTTTGCTTTCATGTGAACTGTGGGGTCGAGGAATTCTGTAGATGTGGATTGAATTCCGATGGTTTTCTGTTTGCTTTGTTTTCTTTATTCTCTTTATCTCGGATTTGCAGTGTCCCTAACTGAGTTTTGCAAGAGTGTACTTCTCTGTATGGCGGCCTATTTCCTCTTTTAGACTGGTATTTGTGATTGGGTCATTAATGGTGCTTTTCATTGTTTCTGTGATGTCTTTACAAAAAAAATATTTGCCAATTTCATTTTTTGCACAAATTCTTGCGTCTTCCTATTGCGTAGACGTTCTGTGTTCCAGTTCTCTTTGCATGGTATGAAGTTATTCCAGCTCTCGTTCAAAGGCTCCCAACTAGTTTTTGCAGAGGGGGGATAGGTGGTTTTGGAGGACAGATTAGACGTTGTGGAGTCCAGACACAAAAGCTTGTTCTGCGCATATTATTCTTTTCCCTTTTTGTTCATCAAACAAGTTTGGGGGTTTCAGTCTTTTGTGGCGGGCTTTATTTTGCCAACATCACCATCCATCTGGATTTGTGAAGATGTGCAGGAACTGAGGAAAGTGAAGACAAACCTTGTCCTGTTCATCATTGCTTCCTTGGGCAGTGATGGGGTTGGAGGGAAATAATCACTTTGTTTGTTAAATCACAATCGGAATGGAATTTCATTCAGAAACATGGAAGTTGAAAAGCAGTGCAAAGGGGGAACCAGTTTGCACGGGAAGTACAGGACGGTGGGAGAATCTGGCATTTCTATATCAGATTCTGAACCATCGGGGTTCCTGGAAAACACGGTAACGTGTGATGGGTGAGTGGAGCAAGGATTGGTCAAGCTGAGAGATGTCCCTGTTCTCTCCAAATTAAGGTGGTGACGAAAATTTTGAGAACTTCGCACTCTCGTCGTTCCCATTCAAACACTCTCTACCCTGACAGAGGAGAGTGCCATGTAATTCTTGAGTAAAATATAATAGAGATTGTCACACATTTCACTGAAATTCAATAGGAGGCGGGACTTGGTTTGCGGCTCTAAATGCTGGGAAGAGATTCTGCATTAGGGAGTTGTTGTAGAAAATAACAGTACCTCTGGAATAATTGTTAGTCAATTATTTCAAATTGATCCTTGGTTAATGTTTTGCTGAGTTTCGGTAAAGGAGATATTCCTACACACTGCAGTTCTTATTAGATCAGAAATATCGGCTTCTGAATCATGTCTTGGTAGGCAATAAGCTTCCTTCTCTTCGTCTGTCTGGATAACAGTCAGCAATGTTTAAAAACACAATCACCGAAAAACAACGACATATCACTCAGACGGGCACTGTCCATTCGGTCACCAGGCTCTTTTGCATGTTTCATAAGAATTTTTCTTTTGTTTTCTTACGGCACCATGTTCGTCTTTTTTGATAATGAGGAATGTGTCTTAAAGCCCTGTGTTGTTATTTACGAGAGCCTGACAAGCCTTTCTTAGTACACATGCACCACATTCACAACAAACAGAGTTACCGGGGAGCACGGTTAGCACACGCCGGGTTATCCGTGGACACAACGCAGGGCTCGGCTTGGACAGTCTGTTGTCACGTGCGGTCAGAAATGAGAGGTCCGTGAATAATGTTTGTGATGAAAAAACGAATTAATTCCTTCACTGTCCCAATGAATTAGAAACTGGATAATCACACGGTTGCTTTGATTTATTCATAGAAGTGATACTTCACTTTACGCGGCACACACCTTTCCACAAACCACCATTGCATAAATTTATTCCACGATCAGGTAAGTACTAACCAGTGCACTCTTTGCAATTGAATGTGGAGAGACGGAGACACTCGAGAGAGAGCAGAGAGATGGGAGTCTTGGGGGTGTATAAAAAGCGTGAGTGGGACAACTGACAGGCAGACGGACAGACAGCTCGACGCCCGATTCACGATCACAAGACTACAACGTGTCACGAAAATAAACTACGTGGCACAGAATGTTATCTCTAACCCTCCAAGCACCATTACCAACCCCCCCACCCCACCCCCACCCCCCCAACCCCCCATCCCAGATCCCTCGACCATGGTCAAACTCCATCCTACCGCCTCCCCCACCCTCACCCCCACCCCAACCTCAACCCACGTCATCCCGCCTCATCTCAAACCGTAGACATACCACAACATCAACCACGTGTACACGTTTGTATTCGCCTTCTTGATTTTCAACTTTTTTTTTTTTTTTCCGACCACAACCTTAGTGAACAGCCAGGTGTGACCAGGCCTCAAAGATAGAAAAACGTCAAGCCACCCCCTACCTCTCCTCCACCACCCACCCCTCCCCTCCCTTCAACACCCCCCCCCCCCCCCCCCCCCTTTCCCTGTTCCCCCATCCCATCCCTCTCTCCACGCCCCCTTTTCCGCTTTCCACCCATTCCTAGCTAAACTACAGATTTTCGATGCTGACAAGCTTCAAGCGACTCGAAGAGCCTGGCTGAGGGGTGGGGGGGTATACCTAATCCCCTCTCCGGACCCACCCGCGAAGAGAACGTACGTGGAGAGATGTTAGTGCCCTGCCTTGCCGTTGAAACAGCCCCAATTTGGGCTCTACCGCCCCTCCCTCCCCCCCCCCCCCCCCTTCACCTACACCCCCCATCACACCCCCAACCACCCACATCATCATCACCCACCATCCAATCAATCCCTCCCTACCCTCCACACTTGTGAAACAAAACTCGCCTGACCGAGAGGGTGGGGTGGGGATGGGTGAGGGGGATAGGAGGAAGGAGGGTGGAGGCACGTGAGACGTGGACGGATCGATCTCCACTTGTTGAAAACAGATGTTTGAAAGTTTGAACATTCTCCATCTCTCTCTCCCTGCTCTCTCATTGCGATCTACCCTCCCTCCCCCCCCCCCCCCCCCCATCCGACTCCACCCCCCCCCCTCCAACCCCCCCCCCCCTTCTTTTCCCCCATCTTGCCTGCGTTCCCTCCTGACTCCACCCCAACCACCGTGCCTTTTACTACCCAAAGTCAACCGTCCCCTACTCCAACCCCCCCTGTCCACTACTGCCCCAAACCACCACTATTTTCACTCATCTTTCCTGTGACGTCGTAAGTCAAGCCAAAGTTTCCCTCCTCTCCCTCCTCCCCCCCCCCCCCCCCCCCCCTTCTTTAAATCACATCTGCTCTCCCCTCCCCCTTCGTCTTTCCATCGTCCGCACCCTTGTGGTTTTCTTCACTTTTCTGCACATTGAAAGAGAGCAGGCAGTTTGTACTCACTTGTACTGACTGTCTGATCATGTGTTGTGTTGGTAGGACAGGACCCGGATAGGATATTATATTATATTATATTATATTATTTATATTATATTATATTATATTATATTATATTATATTATATATATTTAAATTTTATTATATTATATTTTTACACACACACACACACACACACACAGAGGTAAATAAAAGGTAAAGTATAGAATTTCGGGTCAACCAACCACGAACTGATTTCAGTTATTGGAGGGTTAACATAAACAGATTCCCACCGCAGAAGAGCTTTCGTACGGTTACTTCCCTTGTGCAAACCCAAAAATTTCACAGAGCATGTTGAGCCTTTTTTTTTCCCACCGCAAAGCTAGGTTCGCGAACTAACTGATCTTGGATAGCGAACCAAAAGATCGGGCAACGAAAAAAACAAAAAAGACAGGCTCGCCGAGATAGCGAACTAGACGAACTAAGTAGGCGATCTAAAAAGTTCTTCAATGAGAACGCTTTTGGGCCTTATGCACTTTTCATAGAGGTGAGATGCTTTCGCAAACCCTTGGCATCTCATACAAAGATCACAATAACAGCTAGCTTGAAGAACGACCAAGTAAAAAAACATTAACAAACGAAAGGACCCCTGGGGGCCAAAACCAGTAAAAAAGGTATCACAAGCCCTATGCGGTTTGTTCAAAGCCAAACACCCATATTCACCACACCCACACACACACACACACCACCCCACACACACCACACAAAACACACACACACCACCAAAACACACACACCCACACATTGCAGCAAATTTACGCGCACCACACACATACCCGGGGGGGAGGGGGGGGGGGGAAAGAAAACTAGGGGCCACGAAAATGTTTTAAACACATCCCAAAATTTTTGGTTGCTGTCCGGTGGAGCGGCCATAGTGGGGCGACCGGGGCGAAACTTAAAAATGTGGAAAATACTTCTTTTTGTGATTTACTTTTCCGTCCCGGTTTTTCTTCATGAGAAAGAGGAGAGAGAGGGGGAGAGAGAGAGGAGGGAAAAAGAAGGGGAAAATTAGAGAGGGGAGAGAGGAGAGAGAGAGAGAGAGAGGGGGAAGGAAAAAAAAGAGGGGGAAAAGAGGGGAGAGAGAGGAAGAAAAGAGAGAAGAGAGAGAGAGAGAGGGGAGATAGAAAGAGGGAAAAAAGGGGGAGAGGAAGGGGGAAAGAGAGGAAAAGAGGAGGAGCGAGAGAGGGGGGGAGATAAAAGAGAGGAAGAGAAGGGGAGTGAAAAGAGAGAGAGGAAGGAGAGAGGAGAGAGGGGGGGGAGAGAGAGGGAGAAGGAAGGGGAGAAAAGGAGAAGGGAAAAGGGAAAAGAGAGAGAGAGGGGGGAGGAAGGGGGGAGAGAGAGGAAGAGAGGGAGAGGAGGAGAGGGAGAGGGGAGAGGAGAGAGAGAGAGGGGGGAGAGAGAGAGTGCATGTGTATGTGTTGGGAGGGGGAGGGGGGAAGGGGGAAGAAGTAATTGTGAGGGGGAAAAAGGTTTGAAAGCCGATGGGGAAGAGAGAGAAAAGAGGTTTTCACTCCTACCCCACCCCCACACACACACACACACACACACACACCACGTGCCCCTCCCCCAAAACGCGCGCGCGCATGGGACACCCCGAAGCCCCCCACACACAAGCGCGGCCCCAATCACTGCCACACACACCACAAAACACACACACACACACACACACACACACCACAAACACCACACACACACATACCGGGGAGAGAGAGAGAGAAGGGGAAGGAGAGAGAGAGGAGAGAGAGGGGAGAGGGGGAAAAAAAGGGGAGAGAGAGAGAGGAAACGAAACTGACCAAGGGAAAAAAGAAAACACGCAGATAGGCTTACAAACAGGACCCAAAAATAATCTGTTTCCCCCATCGATAAACCCATCACGTATTGCACTATCAAACATCATCATCATCTT
>CM031608.1:36232290-36254790 GCA_018398815.1 Conus ventricosus
TTCTGAAAATTCTTGCTGGGGTATGATTAAACCTCCCTTGTCTCTAGAAAAGGGTATATACGGTAGGATTTACAAACCCTTTATAAGAAATGAAAGGGGTATGAATACATCTTGTTCTGAGACGGATCTGAAACAATCGGTTGTAAAGAAAAAAGGGCTATGGTGTCAGAGACCCGGGGACATGAAAATAGGTAATTATAGCGGTTAATTTCAGGCTTTTGTATTCTAAAGCTTCGCCACATGTTGGTTAGATGAGCGCGCAATGAATGCAGTGATACCAAACTGCATGCGCGTCGGTTGCAGTTCATTCCTCCTTTCTTGAGTTGTAACTGCCCTTTTTCATGAGTCATGAGTTCCATGAGTCCTAATTGACTGTTTTCATGAGCCATAATTACACGTTCTCATGAGTCATAATTGCCATGGTCTCATGAGACCAGATTTTGTTTTCATAACTTCGATAACTTGCTTTCATGGGTCGTGATCAACCGTGTTAGAGAGTCTTATGAAGCCCGCAGACGTAGCTAGTTTCGGGGCTTGAGCAAAGCGGTTTCAAGCACTGGCCACACCTGTCCGCTATATTGCCAACGGAAAGTTGGCAGATTAGAACAATGTTCTATTCGGGTTATCTTCCCCTATCAATATTGCTTGCAACTGTCCAAAGAAAATCGCTTTCCCGGATCAGGAGAAGAAAACTGTGTGTGAGTCAATATGCAATTTAAGTCCAGAGTTAGTAACTGAACCTCTAATTAAAGAAAAAAAAACAACCACGTATCAACAATCAGTTAAAATCCAGAATTACTGGCTGACCTTCAAAAGTCATTTTTGTCCACATGCAGTTAAAATCGGAAATCAGAAAGCTGACTTTCAACAACGACCAAACAAAAAAATTGTTCTAATCAACATGCATATAAAATCGAGAATTAGAAAGAGAAAGTGACCTTGAAAATAAGTTTAATCTCACATGTTTCCTGTGTATATGTAGCCATCAGCATTTACGGACAACGCTTCAACGACGAGAATTTCGACATCAGCCACCGCAGCGGGGGAATCGTCTCTATGGCCAACCACGGAATGGACACCAACGGCTCTCAGTTCTTCATCCTTTTTGGCCATCACGCTTCCTCAACGGCAAGCACGTGGCATTCGGAAAGGTCGTCAAAGGATTTGTAAGTTTCACCCTTTTGTCGCTGTCAATTTTCCCTTACGACGAACCCCCCCCTCCCCCCCCCCCCCCCTCTCTCTCTCTCTTTCTCTCTCTTCTCTCTCTCTTGTAAATGTTTTCACCGAATACATGAAATTGCCTATTTCGCGAAACGGGCAATTTTTTTGGCCGATTTTACTTTAAGGGCAAATGATTGCCTGCTCCGCGAAATAGGGAGCCATTTGCCGATTATGTGTTAGAATGTTGAAAACTTGCATGTGTCACGAAATTTGATGCTAACGAATGTTTTTTTTTTATGTGGAGTCTGTAAATTTGCCCTTTTCGAATGAGCGGCAATAAAAAGTTAAAATGCACGTACATATCGTGAGCCATGTTCACAAATTCAAGGCTCTGTATTGCGGAATTGTCAGTTGTGTTGCCAGCCAAAAATGTAGAGGGACAGAATCAGTATATTCGCCTTTTGCTGGTTGGAAGGCATTCACAGCTTCCTGTTGGTCCGATTGGCTGTGTCTGCATGCCGTTCACGAATAGCTGCCTATTCACCACACTTCACAGCTGAGAGTGTCAAACTGACGGGGATGGAGCACAGGCACGCACGCGCGCGCGCCACACACACACACACACACACACACACACACACCACGCACGCGCGCACACACAAACACACACACACACACACACACACACACACACACACACACACAGAGGCAAAGGCTACATACAGATAGGTAGTCGGCCAAACTCGCCGAATAGCGGATTTCAGGAAGCTGGCATACGTGGTTAACCATGATGGCACACGAGTTAACAGAAGAAATTTTTCTCATGGATGTGGTAAGTTACCTGCGCGAGGGAACGGGACTCCAACTAATGCGAATGGGTGGAAAACTAGGCAAAATACTGATCCTTCCCGCACAACATCTTTGACCAAGACGTCTCAAAATGATGTGTCTTTTAACGCGAATACAGTAAATAAATAATAAACAAAATAAACAAATAAATAAATGAATAAATAAAATTGTAAAAAGAAACAAAATCCTGGTGTGTGGAAAAATTAACTTCCAGACACAGTGCGAGTTATGAGATTGATGCCGATGTATGTATACTCGAGGTATTATTCCCAACTATGGTGGATTCATTTAGTGTGTGTAACTTTCAGAACGTGCTGAGGGCCTTGAACAAAATGGGTCCCGAGGATGGCAAAGACTCGCCCAGACGACATATCAGAATCGTGGATTGTTACACCGAAGAAGTCAAGAAATACGAGCTGTCCACTAAAGACTTCGAGAAGGATGATTTAGAAGAAGGCAAATGAATAACTTCATTTGGTGTGTTTTGTACTTTTTTCCCCCGTTGATGTTATTGTGGTTGTTGTGTAGGATTGAAATGAAAGCTTCGCTTGTTTGTTCGTCCGTTTCAGAAATAGCCTGATGTGTATGTCTGTTGCTTGAACATGATAATGATGAGAAAGTCGGTACATCTGGAACAGTCGGATTGCTCGGAACACTCGGTATGGGTGGGTGCCTTGATAGCTTGCTTCAACAGGGTGCCTTTCTTTGGAAGAATTATATGGCAAAGAAAAGCCGAAATACAAAGAAACACAAAACATGGCAAAAAAAAAGAGAGAGAGACATCGGGATATGCCGTTAGCGTTCATACCTTTATTTCTTCTTTCTTCCTTTTCCTTTCTTCTTCTTTTTTTTCTTTTTTACTATTTGTATAATGTTTCTTATTGTTGAAATAAAATGTAATACCCCATGTGGTTCCTGCTGTCGCCGTCCCTCTTCCTCCTGGTCATTGACTGGATCATGAAGACCACTACAACAGGCAGGAACAACAGTATACAGTGGACACTCTGGACGCAGCTCGACGACCTCGGCTTCGCTGACGACTTGGCGCTCCTGTCACACAGCCACAGCCAGATGCAGGACAAGACCACTCGCCTAGAGACCGCATCAGCCGGGACAGGGCTCAAGATCAACAGGAAGAAGACCGAGCTGATGAAAATCAACACCACTGCCAACACATCAGTCACAGTCGGTGGAAAGCCCATCAAGGTGGTGGAGTCTTTCGTCTACCTGGGAAGCGTGGTTGACCAACAGGGAGGCACGGACCGGGACGTCACAGCCAGATTCGGCAAGGCAAGAGCAGCTTTCGTCATGCTCAAGAACATCTGGAGGAATCAGCATAAGAACCAAACTCCGCATCTTCAACTCCAATGTGAAGTCAATTCTGCCCTACGAATGCGAAACATGGCGGACAACACAGACGATGCAACAAAAGATTCACACATTCTTCAACACCTGCCTGAGGCGCATCTACAAAATCCGATGGCAGGAGAAGATCTGAAACGAAGGTCTGTGGGAGCATGCAGGACAGGAACCAGTGGCCAAGCAGATACTGCAAAGGAAGTGGGCTGGATCGGACACACTCTCAGGAAGCCAGCGTCCAGCGCCACATGCCAAGCCCTGACCTGGAACCCGCAGGGAAAGACGAAGAGAGGCCGACCTCGCAACAGCTGGAGGCGAGACACTGAGGCAAAGCTGAAGCAACTAGGGACCAACTGGACTGGAATGACCAGAACAGCCCAGAACAGAGTGCGATGGCGAAGGATCGTCAGTGGTCTATGCTCCACCGGGAGCGATGGGCATAATGATGAATGATCCCATGTGGTTATTTGCCAGTACACGTTGTCTTAAAATGTGTAAGGTATGCTGTGGATGATTGTGATGAATAAAAAGTGCACTTGCATTATGAAAGAGTTTTTCACAAAAAGACCACTTGTTGTTCAGCATTATCTGACCTTCAGAACAGAACAAGTAATCTGTGAAACGTTGAGTTACTCTTATCCGTAATGATCAAAGGTTTTGATTAGTATATACTACATCCGGTCTTACAGTAAGTCATTCCTGGTCGTCTTCACTCTGTGATGATTATCGTTTTTGTTTAGGAGTTCCAAGTTTGCCGACTTTCCCTGGTATGTTGCTGGTGTTTGTTAATTTTTTTCCCGTTAAAAATGTTATAGCATAGGTCGATGGTTAGACTTTTTTCTTCCAATCACCCCACCCTTACTTCTCTCAGCACTGGAGAATTTCATATGTAAAACCATTTTTAAGACGTTCTCCAGATCTTGAAGAGGTCGGCTCTTCTTCGTCTCCTTTTAAACTCGTTTTATGCTCATGAATGTAAAAACAGAGACGAATGTTGGAATACTCGTGTATTGAAATATTGATCTGCTTGTTCATAGCATTGTGCGATAATGATTCAGTGAACGCAGTTCAGTTGAGCTTTATTAAGGGGCTAGCGTATCATCCGGAAAGTCTTTTTTGAATAGTTGCGCAGGTAAGAACAAAACATTGGTGTCCGAGCATTTTTTGCACACACACACACACACACACACAACACACACACACACACACCTTTCTCTCTCTCTCTCTCTCTCTCTCTCTCTCTCTCTCTCTCTCTCTTCTCTCTCCTCCACACACACACACACACACACACACACACACACACACACACTCACACACACTCACTCTGTCTTTCTCTCCCTCTCTCTCGCTCACACACACACACACACACACACACACACACACACACACACACACAGAACAAACAAGCACACATTCACGCACACGCGCCCACACACATACACGCACGTTTGCGCACAAACATGGGAACAGCTGGGCTCATTAGCGTATCCAGACCAATCTTTTGCGAATCTGAAGTTAAACCAAACGAAAGAAACTTGTTCGTTCCTCTGATCATCACAGCATCGCCGCTTACATGTGTGTATATCACCCCCTTCTCTTTGCCACATCATCGCGGCAGCTATGTACTTAAACCAATGAGGGGCGTGGGCACTTTATCATTGACCAATGAAATGTAGCCTTCCATTTTCCCTTGAACAATTATCTATGCATAGGGTTAGAGAGAAACGTGACGGGTCAATCCCAAATCAAGGTTCAGTTTGCGTGATTTTGATCGGTTGACTTTTGTTTCTTCATGGAGAGAAAGATGACAAATTCTATTATTTTCTTTGACGATGGATGTTCCCACAATAAAGTGGTCTTTTATTTTCACGTGGACTGGCTGAGTGTGTGCATATATACACGTGATTGTTATCAGAGCGTCTGTCCGTCAGTCTACCTGTCTGTCTGTCTCTCTCTCTCCCTCTCTCTCTTTCTCACTCTGTCTTTCAATTTTCTTTATGTTCACCTACCACCTTTATGAGGGGGCCGTGTCCTATACATAAAACGACTGTCATTCTCTCTCTCTCTCTCCTCTCTCTCTCTCTCTCTCTCTCTCTCTCTCTCTCTCTCTCTCTCTCTCTCCGTCTCTTTATCGCTCTGTCTCTGTCTCTCTGCCTCTGCCTTTGTCTCTCTCTCTCTCTCTCTCTCTCTCTCTCTCTCTCTCTCTCTCTTCTCTCTCTCTCTCTCAAGTGGCCCTTTGATGATGCCAACAACATTTTCTTCTATTTCATCGATTCCCCCCTAAGCAGCACGAGGAAACAAGATCAGAAGAAGAAGAAGAAGAAAACTAATGGCAATAATGTATATCTGCTAGTGTTCAAACTAAACACATAGCAAATAACAAACAAGTAAGGTAACTCTTGCTCCCATGATGAAATAAATACACGCCCATCACTCCAAACGAATGCTGCTTACGACACCGAATCACCTAGCAGAAATTAATGACAACACAGTGCACACAGAACAAACAAGAAAACATCCCATTCCATTATTGTCATTTCTGCTGGGCAATTCGGTGTCGTAAGCAACATTCGTTTGGAGTTTTGAGCGTGTACTTATTTCATAATGGGAAGAAGAGTTACTCTACTTGTTTGTTGTTTACTGTTTAGTGTTCCCTGCCTAATTTCAGATTTCCATAAACACACAGAGCCTCCAAAATGAATAAACAGTGCTGAACATCCATAATTTGTTTTCAAACTACACATAAGGATCTGAACATCTTGGAATGTTCAAGCAGTGCGCAGAGTTTTCAAAAGTTAGGAGATTTTAAACTGAACCCACATCTGAGCGAGTTCAATTCCACTCCACAGTGCAAAACTTGTGGATGTGTTCAAGCTGAGTGGAACATTGCTGAAACGTGTAGTTCAGCTAAGGTCACAGTGTTAAACCTCCAGGATTGTTCAAGCTGAATGCCTGGTGTTGAACATCTAGAAATTAATGTTCACGCTAAAAGCCTAGGGTTGAACACGTAGACATTTTCAGTCGGAATGCAGAGTTTTGAACATGTAGGAGTGTTCAAACTGATTACACAGTTTTGAACAATAGCCAATCGTGGCGCTGGACAAATGGTGTTAAAGTTGAAGAAAGTGGTGAACAACTAGAGACTACTCAAGCTGAATACAGTACCGGAAAAATACAGAATGTTGAACTAAACTCACAATGTTTTAACATCTACGACTGTTGACGCCGACCACACGGTATGAACACATAGGGAGTCTTCAAGCTCAATGCTTAGCATTGATCAGTCTTAGTTAAAGCTAACATACAGTGTTGAATAAACTGACCGCACAGTCTCCAAACACCTTTCTTCCTTACTCATCCATGCCCTTCCTGCGGTACAGGCCGCCAGCTTGGGGTCGTCCGAGTCTTCGGGTCCATTCTTGAGGTAGTAGAGAACTTTAGCAGCCCGCGTTAGCCACCAGCGTCCTTAGGGAACCCCTTTTTCTCTCAAAGAGGCGATGTGCGCATGCGCAACCTTGCCAAGCAAGGCCGCGGCCGGCTGAGCGCGTCGTTCAATCGGGGTTTTTAACGCCGCTCGTGGAAACGATCTTTACCAGCCCAATTGTCTGCTTTATAATCGGTATGTACTTCCAATTTGTTAACAAAACATTACTCTACACATTTCCTGTTGTATTACACGGTATTCACGGTGCTAAAAGCCCAAAAGAATCACTACAAAGTAAAATGTAAGCTGAATCGATTCGACAACAAAATTGGCCTAGACTCAGAGTCAGTCGTTTATTTGTCATAGAAAACCAAGGAGGCCTATGAAGCCTCCTAAACCTTGGCTGTTTTGAATCTGTAAATTTTTGTTTACTCCATTTAGAGCAACAACAACATGATACTCCATGTGGAATTATTTGTAGTCTACGTGAAATGTGTCGGTGCATACGAGCACATTTGTTGATTCAAATGAAATACAGGGGACGCCACTCTTCCAAAGTACAGCAGACGACTCCGGGACGCTGCTAACACGCCAACATAGAACAGCGGGGCTGTAGGGCGGAAGCCGTGTTTGACGTCACGCGACGAAGACGCCGATTGAACGAAATTGATTTGATTGATTTAATTTAGAGTCTGTTCACAACGATGGTGATATTAGACTTTAAAATTTTTTTTTAAAAAACCCACCTTATATACATGTGTGTTTGTGTGTAAGTGCGTTATATGAGAGTGTGTGAGCGCGAGTGTGCGTGCGTGCGTGCATGCGCGCACCCGTGTGTGTATGTGAGAGTGAGAGTGAGAGAGAGAGAGAGAGAGAGAGAGAGAGTGTGTGTGAGTGTGTGTGTGTGTGTGTGTGTGTGTGTGTGTGTGTGTGAGTGTGTGTGTGTGTGTGTATGTGTGTGTGCGTGCGTGCGTGCGTGCGTGTGTGCGTGCGTGCGTGCGCGCGGACACAAATACATGAAAGTTTGCCTATTAACGACCAAACAATAATTATAAACTGATAAATCAATTACAGCAAATGAATAATAACAGAACTCGATATAGCCTTTGCTATATCAATCATTTTTGGGCTGTAAAGAATTTCATGCAAAGCCCTAATGAAGCAATATCTATCTTTAGAATATTATATAAAGATGTTAGAACTGGACATTCAAAAAGAATATGTTGAATAGATAATGGGAGACCACAAGCGCAATCTACACCCTTAGAAAATTTGGTTTTCCACGAGTTTAAACGCATTTTATAAATTATACTGGACAACGATCTTTGACATAATAACGCTTTCGTTTTTGCAGGAAGTTTTTCATTGTTCATACAATTTTCTAATAGAGACTGATTTCATGTTTATCCAATTTTAATTTACTATCTGGATTTTTTCTAAGAGCACCCTCTTTTGCTAATTTATCAGCTATTTCATTTCCACAGATACCACAATGGGGTGGGATCCAGCAAAACTCTACAAAAGTTCCTTTCGCCATAACGGAATGTATAATAAATTTTATATCAAAAATTAAGTCTTTCCTTACATTTGCATCCCAATTTCGTAAGCTACAAAGTACAGATTTAGAGTCAACACAGATTAAAATGCTGTAAATTGCCACATTAAGATCAGATATCCAAGATAAGGCCATAAGGATTGCGTATAGTTCAGCAGTGAAAACTGAAAAAATTTCCCTTTCCTAAACAAAATGATTTCTTTACTTTTAAATCGGAATTACAAATCCAGCTCCTGTATAAGATTCTAAAACTGAACCATCCGTGTAGATTTTAAGATGATGTGGATATGTGTTTTCAAGATGTTCTTTTGCTTCTACTGATATCAAATTGATATTATCTTCTTTTTTTAAAGTAGTGTAATCTATATCAAAATTTGGAGAAATATGCTCCCATTGAGGAACCGTGGGCATAGTTGGAGGTTTTGAAATGGATGTAATATCGATGTCACATTTTCTAAATAAATCATCAGTATAATTTCGAATGGGCTGCAGGTAAGAAATATTTTGTGCCCTTTTAGGGAAAAACCAATTTGGAATCAAGAAATATTTCATTTGTTACTGAATTTGATACAGAAAGACTTCTGGCTACATATTTGGCTGTTGCTAGTTTGCGTTGATCATCAAGTGACAAGAGATTAGCTTCTTTATATGTTTTAAAAATATTAGAATGCGCTGGAACACCAAGGGCTACTTTAATAGCTTTACTGTCTATACTTTGTAACCGCTTAAGTAATGTTTGAGAAGCTGAAAAATATACTTCCTGTCCGTAAGTCAATTTTGAACGAACCAGACTAATAGAAAGATGCACAAGAGTTTGGATATCTTGACCCCAAGATTGTGCACTGATTATTTTTAGTAAAGATAGCCTTTGTCTGGCATTGTTTATAAAATATTCAATATGGAATCTCCAGTTTAATTTAGGAGTGAAATGAACACCTAAAAATTTAACATTATTGGAATATTGAAGAGTTTTATTTTCCAGCACAAGTTGAGGCAAAACTTTTGGATTTTTACCATTGTTAAATAACATTAATTGTGTCTTTTCTCTGATAGTTCTAGTCCATTTTCATTCATATATCTATTTAGTTTGTCAATTTCAATTTGATATAGTTTTTGTATATATAACATGGTTCTCTTATTTGTCTGTTTTTTAATTGTTTGTGTTCATCCACATTGCAATATCATCGGCATATTGCACTACATGTATATTTTTAGATAGTATTTTAGGAAGATCGTGAATGAGAATTGTAAATAGAATAGGTGCAATAATGGAGCCCTGAGGGATGCCAATGTCAATATCTTTAAATGAAGAGTAACAGTTACCAACCCTAGTACAAACTGATCTCTCAGATAAGAAAGATTTTATGAATTGATACATTGCACCATTAATCCCAATATTTTTCAACTTATAAAGTAAACGAGAATGCCACACACTATCATATGCTTTTCTGATGTCAAAGAAAGTAGCAAGTGTACTTTTTCTACGAGCAAATTGTTTTTTAACATGACTTGCAAGTTTTACAAGGTGAACGAAAGTCGCCGCTAAAGTTCTCTAGTTTCTGGAAGCTTCTGGCACAGCATTATTCTAGTAATTTGATGAGACCTCCGCAATTATTACGCAATTTGGGCATACGTCACTTGGTAAACAAACGTCATATTAAACTTAACACGTACTAGGCAATCCCCAAGATACGTACATCTGAATCGACCGGTGACAAGCGTAAGTGAAACTGAACTGTTTTGTAATAAGAAGAGTGTTAAAAGCAAACTCGTTCTAAACAAAGACGAGGTGTTGAACATTTCTGAATGTTCCACAAACGTCACTGGATGTCCGACAAAACGTTTTGGGAATGGTCTCTCTTCGCAAAGTGTGTGTGTGTGTGTGTGTGTGTGTGTGTTGAACACAGAGAGACGAACACTCCGGATACACATTCATGCTCACCATGATATTGAATATCAGGGGATATTCTCGCTTAATAGAAAAGCAGTGTTGAACATTAAGTGTTTGTTTATTTATTTGTAATCTGTTCATCTACAATGAAAATGGTAGACTTCAAATAGATTCAAATACTGATGTACAATCATTCGATCAATGGTGACTAATGAGGCAATAACAACAACAGAAACACACACACACACACACACACACACACACACACACACACACACACCACACACACACACACACTCACTCACCTATACACGCGCGCGCACACGCACGCACACGCACAGAGAGAGAGAGAGAGAGAGAGAGAGAGAGAGAGAGAGAGAGAGAGAGAGAGAGAGAGAGAGAGATGATCTTCATTACAATTGTGATACAGTGCAGTAATCTATCACAAAGTTTTCTGCGAAGTAAACGATAGCATTCCTACACACAAGTGAGTTTTCACGAAAGCCATAGCTCTATACACGGTTTCTCGTTTCAGTTAATGTTTCTGAAATATCTCACATACCATGATGATCGCTTTTACATTGTCTTCGTGGACTGTTTCAAAACATTCGATAATAGTTAATACACACAGGAAAGATTTGCACTACTTCATCCTACAAAACAAAACAAAAAACCGGGCATCCATGCAAAAACATGTTTAAACAGTGGAGGCTATGTACAGAAATGAAAATAAATATTGTAAAATACTGAGCCTCCAAATGAGCATAACAAACACTGAAGTGGGGACCCCTGGCCTTTGGGTCCTTTTCAGACAGGACAGGAAAAGGCAAAACATTCAGCCAGAATTGCCGAAATTTGAAGTACTCTTTGTATGTAGTCATGGGTGAGATCAATTTGTAATTGACGTGGCAGTCATATATGCTACTGGACCATCAAAAGTGAGGAAATCAAACGACCACACATCGCTGATTCAAAACATAAAGTGTTCTTGTGGTGCATGAGAATTTAACGTTTGCAGCTGTTTTTCTGTTCACACTCATTAACAGCATGCTAATTATTGTGCAGCTATTTTGTTCACTACCGTTGTTTTACGCGGACCAGATGGCCTACAGAAATCGAATAAATTGTTATCGTTCATTCTCTCTCTCTCTCTCTCTCTCTCTCTCTCCTCTCTCTCTCTCTTCTCTCTCTCTTCTCCTCTCTCTCTCTCTCTCTCTCTCACACGAACGCGCGCGCGCACAAACATAGACACATATGCAAATGTTGCATTGGTCTTATTTTTATTATTGTTATTTCCTGCAGAACCTGATGTACTGTGGAGACAAATCCTTCCATCCGTTATATACACACTGCTGATGGTCAATTCACTACTGAAGCATTCTTCTGCTATCCTAACAGTATCAATGACAGCACTTCAAAACGAATCACACACACACACACACACACACACACACACACACCACACACACGACAGCACGAAGTGATATGTTCGGTTCTATATCAAAATTAAGTACATACACACTGAATAAGAATCATACCACAGGAGATCATTGTGTGTGTGTGTGTGTGTGTGTGTGTGTGTGTGTGTGTGTGTGTGTGTGTGTTTGTGTGTGTGTGTGTGTGTGTGTGGTGTGTGTGTGTGTGTGTGTGTGTGTGTGTGTGTGTGTGTGTGTGTGTGGTGTGCGTTGAGAGAGAGAGAGAGAGAGAGAGAGAGAGAGAGAGAGAGAGAGAGACAGACAGACAGACAGACAGACATACACACACACACACACACACACACACACACATATATATATATATATATATATATATATATATATATATATATATATATATATATAGAGAGAGAGAGAGAGAGAGAGAGAGAGAGAGAGAGAGAGGAGAGAGAGAGAGAAGAGTTTATTCTCTTCACCCTTTGGCCTGTGATGAAGGAGCATGTGAGCAACATATAATGATTTCAGTACAAAATCAGGCAAAGAACAAGCTTGTTTGCACTAAACATCCTTCTAAACGTAAACGCCTTACACAAGTACAGAGAAAAATCAGGAACAATAAGATCGGTGTGTGACAAAACAACAACAACAACAACAACAACAACTAGTTTTGAACATACAAGTTTTCCATAGTACTTACACTGGTGAATGTTTATCAAAACAGTGCATCACAACGAAGAACAACGTGTTACTGACCCTCCTTCGACATTTTGCATGAAGGAGACAATAAATCAGAGTGCACAGGCATTTCGTACAGCTGACAGTGAACAAAAACATCACACGTACAATCAAAAATCTTGTCGTAACATACTGAACACGTTTGTCTATAATTCACAGGTACGGTTTCAAATGATGACTGCTGCAAAATGTTCCGTAAAACTCTCTTTTCCTTTAAATCACTGGACAAAGAATGTTCATTCCAGTTCTGCCATCAGCCGTCAACTATGCGTTGACGAGAGAGAGAGAGAGAGAGAGAGAGAGAGAGAGAGGGGAGAGAGAGAGAGAGAGAGAGAGAGAGAGAGGGGGGGGGGGGGCACAGAGAAAGACAAACAGACAGATAGACATAAAGTGAAGGAGACTATGCGTTGGCGAAAGAGAGAGAGAGAGACAGAGAGAGAAGAGAGGGGTGGGGGGGGGGAACAGAGACAGAGAGAAAGAAACCATGCATTGGCGAGAGGACGGGCACGCGCGCGCGCGAGAGAGAGAGACAGACAGACAGCACCGCTCATACCAACTCGTGGTGAATGAATTTGAAACAAGCCTACATCAATTGTATTTAGCTCCAAAAGAGTCACCGATCATTAGAAATTTATGTAACAAACATTTCTATTAGTACACCAACGCACACACACACAAGACAATTATGAACCTAAAAGAGATTGACGCTGTTGACGTCATCACTTGGCTACGTCCTCATGCGACATGACGTCTTTAGAACGCATGTCGTATTTCCTGGGATTCCCACCACTCCGGAGTCTTCGATTTTGACTGTCTTTATGGGCCGACCTGTCACTCGTGTCTCCAAGTCACCTAGCTTTCGCAGAAAACCTGCAGAACGGAACAGAGAAAGGTCAAGACCAGTTCACAAGTAGGTCACAGTCAAGTCGGGTAACTCTGAGAGATAGATTCTAAATGTAATTAAAAGCGAACCGCCAGGAAAACGTAGACAAACTAATCACAAGACAAAAACAAAACAAAAACAAAAAAACAATAATGATCATCTGAGAGATCAAGGGGGGGGGGGTGAGGGTGAGGATAAGTGGGCAGATCAGAGACCGGAATCCAAACCTCTCCCTCCCCTCCCCCGACTCCATCCCCTTCCCCAACTTTGTTTCACTTTTGTGTTGAAACGTCACACTGGCATATGAAATTTCTGAGGTCATGTCTCCATCCCCTAACATATTTTCCTTGCACAACACACACACACACACAGCGTCCGCTTGACGACAGGGTCATCCGATGCCAGCGTCCGCTTGACGACAGGGTCATCCGATGCCATCCTCTCACCTCCATACCCACCCATCCGCCATTCACACACACACACACACACACACACCACACACTCCTCCCACCTCATTCCGTTCACACTTCCCCTGCTCTCTTCCTTCTCTCAATTTTTTCCCTTTTTTTCTTTTCTTTTTCTTTCTTTCTTTATTTTTTTTTTTTTGGTTGACAGTGCTTTTCTGTTTTAATGGAATTTAGACGCTTTAACAATTTGGGGGGTGGGGACAGATCTGGAGGGAATGTGTGTGTGTGTGTGGGGGGGGGGGGGGTGAATTCCCATCCCCATCCGGCCGATCTCCTGGGTGAAATAATACGCAGTGCTCGTGGATTAAAAAACGACAAGAAACACAGAGCTATTGGAGTAACATGCCCTTCCCCCATCCCGTCCTCCCATCTCCCCCACCCACCAACCCATCCACTCCCTCCCCCCCCCCCCCAAAAGGCAAACAAAAGCAATAAATAGAAAAATAAATAAATGAATAAAGTTTTAAAATATAAAGGCACACGGGGGAGACTGCAAACCTCCACCAAGGTTGAATAGATTCAGGATTCCATTGGATCTGTATTCGCTCTACGGATCCTCACCCAAATGTAACGGCCTTGTTTTGGGAGATACCTTCCATGGAGTTCTGTTCAAATCTGCCTGTAGTTTTTTGTTGTTGTTGTTGTTGTTGTTGTTGTTGTGTGTCGTGTTGTTGTTGTTGTTTGTTTGATTGCTTGCTTGTTTGCCTTTGTTTTGTTTTATTATATTTCATTTTGTTATATTTGCTTATTTTCGTTTTTCTTTTCTTCGTTTTTTGCGGTCGTGTTAACGGACAGACAGACAAACAAAGAAACAAAGCAAAAGACAAAGGGAGAAAACTTGACCTCTCTGGCCAACGAAATGATGATGATAGAAAATTGAAACAAAAGAAAACAAACCAATGAACGAAACAAAACCCAAAAATAAATAAATAAATAAACTAAAACAAATCAAACAACAGGCACGTCAACCAACCATTCCTTTGATGACCTTGCCAAACACCACGTGCTTGCCATCCAACCAGCGCGCGGGTTGCAACAGGATGAAGAACTGGACCCGTTGGTATCCCGCCCGTGATTGGCCATCGACACCCAGCCGATGCCCCGGTGGCTCAGCACGAAGCTCTCGTCTTGAAACGACGGCCCGTAAATGCTTTCGCCTGGCACAGGCCACACGCCACAATTTGGATGTTGCACTAAAACACTTTATAATCAATGTAAGCGTTTTGAGGCCTGCCATAAATTTGAGCCAGCATTTGATGTTAAACTGACGATTGATCATAAGAGCAAAGAACAACTCCCCACTAATTATTTCCTTTGTTTGGGGTGGATCTCACCGATGAAATCACAATCTTCAAATACATGACTTTCCCCTTAGTTGGCACCCATTTCAGGCCTTTACACTCACCCGTGACCCTATCTTTGCGCCATCCACAAGCGCACAAAAAATCCCATTCCTTTGATTTTAATCTGTCTGCTTGGAACCACCTGGCTTAAACCTTGAATGCTAGATGAAAGAAAATAAGGAGAATCAAGTTTCAGACTGAACGAAAATTCTCAAAACAATCTAATTGCGCCAGTCTATATATACTCGACTCCTTAAGCGAGGCCTTGGCGCATTAATTGTTGGTGTGCAGCCACACCGAAAACGGGAGCCTGGTTAGCAAGTAGCACAGTGGTGAAGTGTCGAGTCAGAGGTTGCGAGCTCGAACCCGCTGTTACGATGACTCAGCATTGTAACGGACCTTATTTACTTCCCATATTAATATGTTGTCGTTTCTCTAGAGTCAGAAGAATTTTCAATTGTTTCCAGCCATCCCTCTCCGCCTGCTCCCCCCTTCTCTCTCTCTCTCTCTCTCTCTCTCTCTCTCTCCTCTCCTCTCTCTCTCTCTCTCTCTCTCTCTCTCTCTCTCTCTCTCTCCTGCGTTCTATTATGATTGTCATCCTCGTCTGCCATACTACCAAAGATGGGAGAGGACAAACAAACACATCACACACACACGCGCGCACACACAGAGAGAGAGAGAGAGAGAGAGAGAGAGAGGAGAGAGAGAGAGAGAGAGAGAGAGAGAGAGAGAGAGAGAGAGAGAGAGAGAGTGGGGATGGAGGAGAGAGACTCACCGCTCCTTCCGTTCTTCCCGGTGACGTCTCCCATCTGGACGACGAAGTCCCTGATGATTCTGTGCACAGGGGATCCTTTGTAGGTCAGCAGCTCCTGAAACCAGTAGCAGGCCACCCGCTCATCGTGCGACATCAAGGAATCATCAACGGAGCTACTTCATAGAAGATGCAAAGGGTTTCTTTTTTTTCTGTTCCATCTTCTGTGCCACCTCATTGCCATTACACCCTCGCTGCTCATTCCGATCCCCCGTCCACAACCACAGCCCGGCCCGGCCGGCCGCAGTTCGGTACCGGTAGTCCACAGGGAGCAGTCAATATCAAGTCGTCAAGAGGCAACCCACTGCAGGAGATCCTGTTCTGCAGCCGAGTCACTTCGGAGGTGTTCAATGGTGCCTGTTCTGATCCACCATACGCGGAACACAACATACTAAGCCCCCTATTGACGATAATAATTGCTTGGTCGCGGAGCCGGCGTGGGTGAGCTCTCCCTCCGGAGGGTACAACCACTTCCGTACAGCAACAGCTCCCATGAATTTGCCGATACTAGTGACGCCCGCCATACTCAAGCCAGGGCCATAAGCGTGAGAAGTTATCGAAACTGAGGTCACCATGATAGCAGGGCATGAAAGGTCACAGCATTTGAGACTTTTTTTTTTTAATGCTGATCGATGAGGATGAGGATGATGAAGATGATGCTACGGATTTCCATCCCGGTCTGAGATTGCATGAGAGGGCTGTACTCTACGCTTACTTTTATAATAAGCTTATATCCCGGCATCAACCAGCTCCAAGAGATACAGATATACCTGGAGTGTTGGGCAGAGACTTTGAGCGACACTCTCAGAGACGTATCCATTAAGTGGATGAAACTCGACTGTGTGGTCCCAGTCTGCCCAACTGCGCCTGTACCAAACCCAACTCTGGGTAGGAGCCGGTCGGACAGAAAAATCCAACAAATGAATGACTCTGATGGGAATCGAACCAACGACCTCCCGGCCGGAAGTCCGCGACGCCAACCATTTCGCCACAGCGGCTGGTTGCCTGTACATTTCAGTTTTGATTTTATCCTAGCCCATCCAACCACCCAGAGCCTTTTCAGAACTATCCGTATCACAAAGAATTATTGGTTTTAAGGTCTACTTAGGAGACTTGCAATCACTGGTCAGCTTAATCAGATGTATCCAATAGTTGGTAAAAGATTAAAAACGAATATTCGATTTCACGACATCGATCCATGGAAGTAAGCATTTATTTTTTACCTGTACGAGACGTAAGAGACAAAATTTCGGCATTGTTTATGCTGTTGAGTGTGACGTCACACCATTGGCAGAAAGCGAGTCAGATGGATGGAAACTTTTCAGTTTGCTTCTTGATCTGTACTTGATCAATCTTATGAAGACAGTGTGTGTGTGTGTGTGTGTGTGGTGTGTGGTGTGTGTGTGTGTGTGTGTGTGGTGTGTGGTGTGTGGTGTGTGGTGCATGCGTATGCGTATATGCGTGCGTGCGTGTGTGTGCGTGCGTGTGTGTGTGTGTGTGTGTGTGTGTGTGTGTGTGTGTGTGTGTGTGTGTGTGTGTGTGTGTGTGTGTGATGAAAAAGTGAGAGAGAGAGAGAGAGAAATCTTTATATTTCTTTCCTGAAATTTATCGACGGTCAAAGCATTGGCTCAAATAGTCATTTTTCATACTCACCGCTACTTTTCGACACAAAAAAAGTACAAAGTTTTACAACTCATGCTGCAGAAAACCTCTTTTTGAAAGTTGCCTTTACTATACCACCAAATACACCCCCCCCCCCCCCCCCCCCTCAAAAAAAAAAAGAAGAAAAGCTACAATGATGAATCATTGAAAACTACATTTTACAAAGAGAGAGAGAGAGAGAGAGAGAGAGAGAGAGAGAGAGAGAGAGAGAGAGAGAGAGAAGGGGGGTATGATAGGGTAGGGAAAGGCTGATTGGGGAAAGGGGGGAGCGGGGGCGGGGTAGGGGGTGTGGTGGTGGGGGGGGGGGGGGGAGGGGGGGGCTTAGACAAACAGACAAAAGGAGAACGACAGAAGGAGCATTACCTCGAATCGAATCGATTCTGACCATAAGCAGGACCGGAGTAACTGCCTGAGAGGAGGGGTTTCCAACGTGGCGTGGGGGGAGGGGGGTATCCATTCACACGGGGGAAGGTGTAAAACCCGCGCATGAATGTACATCAAAGCAAAAACGGCGAGAAGTGTAAGAAGAATTCTTAGTGAGAGTCCGCCCCAAAACAAGGTCAAACAAGTTACAAGACAAAACACGACGCGTTTCGACCTCTCAGGTCTTCTCCAGGCAAGATAAACAACGCTCAGGACAATGAAGACAAAAACGGGGCAATCAATCATCTCCTTGCAAGACCACTCACCACCCGTCTACAGGAACACCAAAACCGATCTACTTCTGCCATACATGAACATCTACAAGCCACATGCCACAGTTTCAGTCCCCAAGAAACCAAGATCTTATCTACAGAGCCCTTCCTCACAAAAAAGAAAAGTCAAAGAAGCCATTGAAATTAAGACCAGACGCCCCAGCCTGAACAGAGATCAAGGCTTTTGAACTCCCCCCCCCCCCCCCCCCCCCCCCCCCCATCTACAATCAGATCCTGACAACCGCTCACCCCACACAACAGTCGTCCCACCAGGCCTCGCTGCCACAACAGCAACAGTGAGCTGAAGAAGACAGGGCGACCCTGTCGAAATATTCTCTAAGTAAGTTTTTGATGCTGAGTCTGTAACTACTTTCCAAATTATCTTCTCATTTTCGGCGCAAGATGGGCGTTGAATGAAAACAGGGCCGTTGGGAAGGGGACAAAAGGAGTTGATAATGATGATCATAATAATAATGACAGCAATAACAGTAAGAATACTGATAATCATGATGATGAAAATATTAAAGAATAAAGAGAGGACTACCACCAATGGTAATATGATGATAGTAGTTGTGGCGAAAAATTTGTACAGGACGCAGAGGGAACGGTGGCGGAGGGGAGGGGGGGGGGGTGTGAGGTGATCCTCTCACATTTGTCAAATGAGGGGAGGAAGTGGTTAAGGGGGCTGGAAAAAAAACCCGGACCCCCACCTCCACCCTTCCGGAGCTCTACCACAAGAAGGTGGGGATGGGAGGAGGGGGCCCAAAGGAAATGTAAGAGTCCTCCTTTCTTCCCCCGGCCCTGACGAGTCGGGAATGGTCTCCGACATGTCATGGCAAAACAGGTCGCGATGACAAAATACAGGTAGTAAAGCTGGCCATTCCTAATAGAATCTTGTCCACTTAAGGTCAGAATTCGGGGTTGCAACAAAAGTCAAATAGTAACGACGCAGATTGAATAGATGATAATCGCCCTGGCTCTGTGAAACAAATGTTTTTGTGAATGTGAAAAAGATGATTTCTTCCTGGAATGTCACGGTCACTCAATTAGTTCGACGCCATATTCAGCAAGGATAGCAGACTTATGAATGACTTGTGGATGTCTTGTGTTTTTTATACGCCATTGGCAGAGCACAAGGATTTGGTCGTGAAAATTCTAGCAGACGACAGAAAAAAAATGAAGGTTATGTGGATAGTCCTGTAATATAAAAAGAAGCAGACACTGGATCCGCCTCCGAGTCAGGCACAGTACGGGTCAAAGGCTGGACAGTGCGATCAATATGTTTTGGTAATGGCTGATCTTCTGACAAAAGCCAGGTGCAGCTTGAAGTGTAATCGAGTAAAAATAGCGTTTTAGGCCTAATCTGTAACCGTGGACTCGGACCTGTGCACTTTCACACTTGAGACCGTAAATGTCCTTGACCCGAACAAAGTCGTCCCCTTCCCCTCCCGGCCCCCCCCCCCCCCCCCCCCCCCCCCCCCCCCGTTCCACCCTCCCCTCCCCCCCCCCCCCCCACACACACACACAACCACACTCTTTCCCCCCCAACCATCCACCCCCTTCGTCCTAAATCCAACCCACCTCACCCAACCCTCTATTTCAGTTTACTCCATGTTCACCCCTCCCTGCCTGCCACCGATCCCGCAACCCTACGCCCACCACCTTCTTCCCTTTCCCCTTGGCCCAGCCCCCACCTACACACCAGCACCACTCCTTTCCCCCCCCCCCCCCTCCCCACCCTCTCCCTCAATCCCTTACCGGTCTCCACGCGGTCCACGTTTCTCCTCTCCACTTTTCAGCCACGTTGATCTAAGCGGTCAATACGCGCCACGTGTGCACGTGTGTGTGTGTGTGTGTGCTGGTGAAAGAGTGGGTCGTATTTCTTGTGGTTTATGTGGAGGCTTTTAGATTTTTTTGATTTTTTTTAATATATAAAAGCCATCGATTTGACTGGCTTTCATTATCTCCAGATTTCGCTCATTTTTCTTCGCTTCTGTCCCAACAGTCTGTCTGTTTCCTTATCTGTGCAGGTCTCTCAAGTGGAATCGAGAGAAATCACACACACACACACGCGCGCGCTTGCGCGCGCACACACACACACACACACACACACACACACACACACACACACCACACACACAACAACACACGAGCGCGCAAGCACGCGAATATGTAAGAGGCCAGGGCCTCTTGTGCAAGGGTGTGTGAACATCATGTAAACAATCAATTACATTTAAAAATGGTATGTCAAGGGAGGGAGGCAAGAAGGGGGGGGGGGGGGGGAGACAGACAGACAGACAGGCAGACCGAACAACATTGTTAACAAACGCACAGGGACCGACGCCCCACGTACCCGCCCCCTCCTGTAGCCTTTGGCCAGGGCGACGAAGTTGAGGCAGGTGATGGGGGCGATGTCGCCGAAGCAGGCGATGACGACACGCCCAGTGGAGGGCTTCTCCAGTTTGCTCTTGTTGAAGATGGTGATGTCCAGGTACACCTCCTCCGTCACCGTGTATTTCAACTCACCTCTGCAAACAAACAGACAAACAAACAAACAAGAACACACAGCAACACACGCACGTGCAGACATATACGCGCGCGCGCCCGCGCGTTCGTAAACACGCACGCACGTACGCACGCATTCACACACACGCATACAGACACACACACACAGACACACACACACACACACACCACACACACACACACACACACACATACACGAACGCACGCACAAACACACACACACACACACACACACACACACACACACACACACACACACACACACACACACACGCACGCACGCACGCGCGCGCACAACACACACACACACACACACACACACATACAGACACACACACACACACAATTATATCATTGCAAGGTTGTGTCTACACACCCATGAAGGTTCTCGTGACAGACTGAGTCATACATCAATAAAACATTGTGTGAGAGAGAGAGAGAGAGAGAGAGATCAGAACTAAAAAAAAACAACAACTTATATTCGATCAAGGATTGAGACATTAGGCAGAGCCTAGTCCTGTGTGCGCGCGCGCGTGCGTGCGTGCGTGTGTGTGTGTGTGTGTGTGTGTGTGTGTGTGTGTGTGTGTGTGTGTGTGTGTGTGTGTGTGTGTGTATTGTGCATCTGTGTCTGTGTGTACGCACGGTAATCTAGGACCAAACAACCAGCCAAGTATCCAACAAACCAAACCAACCAACAAGCCAACCAACGAATCAATCATTCAAGCTCTCATCCACCCACCCACCCATGATACAACCCACAAACTTCAACATCACGGAGAATCAACCCAGCATCCGTCAAACAATGTACCAACCCACTTGCCAACCAACCAACCAACCATCCAACCAACCAATCGACAACCTCCAACCCACCGACCCACCCAGCCACCGAAGCAATCAACCAACTGAGGCATCCCTCACTTGGACTTGGAATCCTCTTCCGCTCTCCGGTCGTCCTCGGGGCTGCCCTTCTGGTTGTACTTATCTTCCTCCAGCCCGTCCACATCGATCTTTTGGGCCCCCGTCCTCATCATCCTGATCCTCAGCAACACCACCGCCACCAGCACCCACCACAACCACAACCACAGTCCTCCGCGGCTTTTGTGCACCATGCTGTCACTTCGCGTCTTGGGTTCTTGACAGGAAAGATGAAGCTCTGAGATAGTTAAAAAAAAAAAAAAGAAGAAAAAAAAGAAAAAAAAGAAATAATAGATCAAATGAAATGAGATAAAATTAAATAAAATAAGATAAGATAAATAGATAAAATAAACAATCTGAAGGACACTCGGGAAAGTGCTGGCCTTTGTCAAGGTCATACGGATCCTGGATCCGCCGTTCAGGGTAGCTCTGCATAACAGATCCCCTTTTTGATCTGGATCTGCACCACACGTTCGCTCTGTAGTCTGAATCTGCACAACAGATTCGAACTTTGATCTGAATCTACACTACAGATAAGTCGGGTTTTTTGGTTGGGATTTTTGTTTTGTTTTGTTTTGCTCTGGATCTGCGCCGCAGTTCCGCTATTTGGCCTGGATCGGCGCCAGATATCCGCTCTTTGATCTGCACAACAGATCACTCTTTATCTGGGTCTGCACCATAGATAACGCTGTTTGCTGTGAATCTGCCCCACATATTTGCTCTTTGCTCTAAATCTGCTCCACAGGTCCGCTCTTCATCTGGATCTGTTTTTTGCTCTGGAGCTGCAC
>CM031608.1:36264790-36274790 GCA_018398815.1 Conus ventricosus
TCTTTTTTTTTCCAGCTGCAGTCCTAAAAGAGGGCATGTCGCCTGTGTTAAACATGGGAATTACCAGCCAAGACTGTAACAAGTATGGGGCCCGATTGTGGAAATATTCAGGACTTTTATGTCCATACCCCCCCCCCCCCCCCCTATTAATTATGGAGGATATCTATTATGTAATCGAAGAACTGTGTATGTTGTCTCACAGAGATCCTGACCTTGGGGAAAGACTGTGAAGAGAAGCGGAGACTACTGACCACCAGGACCTCGGAACTTCAGGCACTGAAAATGTGAATGTGTTTGGAATCCGTTCGTCACTCGCTGAATCACTCCATGCTTGAAGTAACAGTTTGTCGTGCAGTTTTATGATCACACAAGGGTATTATATCAAACTCAGCGAAATTTTCAAACTTTTTTGTGTGTGAGGGTTCTATTGAGTGTTTCTTCCGGACGCATATGCGCCGGATGGAGTAGGTTGCTGGCGTGAGTTACGATCGTGAATTAACTTGATGAGTGCATACATCTGTCTGGTTGTGTATTGGAGTGGTGTGTGTGTGTGTGTGTGTGTGTGTGTGTGTGTGTGTGTGTGTGTGTGTGTGTGTGTGTGTGTGTGAGTGCGTGTGTGTGTGTGTGTGTGAGTAGCACATCAAGTTGGTTTGCCTATCGGAAAGTCAAGTCAATTTTGTCAACCAACATTCTTCCTAAACATACTTTGTTCATTGCATAGATTGCACCGTATGTTTACTTTCAGAAATATTTTGAAATTATATTGACCCTTCTTAATACTTGATTTACTTTTAGAAATATTTCAAATGTAATGACTTTCTAAATAGTTGATTTGGGAGAAAAATCAGTTGTCACGGGTAGATACCAAGGAAACTGAATTCTGAAACTTATGGAAAAAAAATTTCTTTAAATCTGCCCGGAACATTGTAATTGCATTTGAATGAGCGGCTTTTCCATCGTATCCAAATATTGCATTTTCCCGTAAACATTACAGCGGTCTTTAAAATGCATTTGAAAATTCGATGAACCCTGTCTCTGTGTGTGCGCGTGAATGCGTGCGTGCGTACGTGCGCGCGCGCGCGCGCGCGTGTGTGCATGCGTGCGTGCGTGTGTGTGTGTGTGTGTGTGTGTGCTTTCTGTCAGTCAAGTGGGCAAGTACAGACAGACGCAGGAAGACTACAGCGCTTCCATCGTAAGCACAAACACTGGCGACAGCAAAGTACAAGCTGAAATCCAGCAGGTGGAAGACAGACTGGTCAAACTGCGAGAGAAACGTAAATACCCATTCTTCTTTCCTCACATTCCCTAAACTGCTCCCCCCCCCCCCTCCCCAATCTCCTACTCCCCTCTCCCCCTTCCTCCTCCCTGCCACCCACCCCGTTTTTCATCATGCCTTCTCTCTCTCTCTCTCTCTCTCTCTCTCTCTCTCTCTCTCTCTCTCTCTCTCTCTCTCTTCTCCCTCCCCTACCCCTCTCCCCCTTCCTCCACCCCGTCCTTTTTGCACCATGCCTTCTCTCTCTCTCTCTCTCTCTCTCTCTTCTCTCTCTCTCTCTCTCTCTGTCTCTCTTTCTGTCCCGATCAGCCCTGTGATAGCCTAAATTTAACAACGAATATTTAGATTTTTTTTCCTTGGTTATTTATCTGGTTTTGTATCTGTTTATTTTCAATCATTTTGATTCATTTTGTATTATTTCCGTTGTGATTATCATTAGCAGCAGTAACACTGAGTGGTGGTATTTCATTACTGTCCCAGTTTGTGCAGCTTCTCAGTGACATTACACTTTCGCTTCATATTCCAGCTCTACGCCCACCCCCTCCCCACCCAGGCCTTCTATGTACAAAAACACCATGGCGCACTAAAGCTTCGTGCTCTCAGATCCAGTACCAGAAACCCATACGGAGACAGCTGTCAGTACGAGGCCACCGTAAGGTCACCCAAATGAGGAGACCCTACTCCACCTGCAAAGGCCCGGCTCTCCCACCCCTACTGCCGGCAGTCGCTGCTTACCCGTCGACCAGCAGCAAGTGAATGTGCCCCTTGTGTAATTGAGGAGACTAACGCGTGAATTGAGCGACAATCCCCATGAATATACCACGCCACTGGAGACTTTCGCACGAACACGCCACGGGATAGGATGTGAGCAGAGACATTGAAACGAACGAGACCCGGGACTGAAAAACCTATGCACCCTGTCATAACTTTCTTTCGTTTTTGATTACCAGCGACGGCAAAGACAGTGGTACTGCAAAGTGACCAGTATTACTCAAAAACTACAAGGAAGACTTTGCGGTACTTTCCTTTTCGTTGTTAGACCCCCAGACGCTGACTACACCCGAGAGATGCATGTACCTGAGGTGTGTGACAGAGAAAGACGAGCAATGTTCTTGAAGGTGGCCCATGGAGCACTCATGGCATTCCCTGGTGTGGTCCCAGTTTTCTCGTGGACGTTGGACTCCACGGGACTGTCGAACTCTGTATAGCACCAGGATCCGAAATCCACACTATGGTACTGTCTGTGAGGTTTCGAAACCATGACCTCCTAACTGTTGATCTGCGACAACGCAGTTCGTTGATTATTCATCGTTCAGTAGATTAATACATGTGGGAATCAACTAGCTTCAAGAGGTCATAATTACCGTTTTCACGATGGAAAAAAAATGCTGAAGAAAACAATGATTGCTACTATTTTCACGTGAAAGTAGTAAGTTTCCCTGGAAGAAAACGGTAATTACGACGTAAAAATAGTAATTTTCGTGTCAAAATTATTTTCAATGGTTCTGATGCTGTTAAGATACTAGATACCTAGTCAAGAGAAAGAAAACATTCTGTACAGCTCTTGCAAGTCGTTACAATGAAAAACGGTTGCTTATAGCAATAATTTTCTGTTCCAGCATTCAACGCAATTGCAACGATGTCTTTTAAAAAAAAAGCCTACATCCGCACTATTATACAATGGCATCAGCGCACATGTACATGAAATCATAGTAACCTATTTTCATGAGTCAAGTTATTAATTTTCATAGTGATAGAATTTGACATTTATATCAGGCCGGTAAGCAAGGAAATAAGTAAGCTTAATCATGAAGATACAACATCAATGATCATGAGTGTGTTCATGTAGAAACAGGAATGATGATTGTTTTTAAAAGGAGATTTCTATTTTCACGAAAAAATTATCATTACAGGCTTTTGACCCTGCTTACCTCTTATTATTATCATTGAATGTGTTCATGTAGAAAGAGCAACGATGATTTTTTATAAGTAAATTTCTATTTTCACGAAGAAAATTTATCATTACAGCTGTTGACGCTAGTCTAGCCTCTTGTTATTTTCATCGATTGTAGTCATTTTGTCTTATTCAGACTGTTTTTTGAAAAGGACAGAACGCCTTCATTCGCTTTTACAATGATGTCTATGGCGCCCCTGCGCGTGGCAGATCCTTTCCCTGCTCCTCGCACGTCATTTTGCCCGGCAGGGAAAGGCCGAGAGACAACCATTCGTTGCTTGCAGGGGACTTCCTCAGGCAGAATCCTGAAGAAGCGCGGAGGGTGTGCGACGGTTCGAAGGAAAGAGAGCTGGAAGAGAAAGTGGCGCAGCTGACGACAGAGTCCAGCAGACGGCAGGAAGAGGTGAAACAGCTCCAGGAAAAGGTTGGGTGTTCTTCTCTTTACGTATAAGTTGAGGTTTACGTCCTCATAGCGAAAGCTTTTAGGGACATGTTCTTTCGCGGTAGTCTCTGTTCTTCTCTTTCAATCTTTCATGTTTATGATAGTCCAGCCGACGGAGGGCGGGAGAAAGGGGGACGAGAGGCGTGGGGACGAGGGCGGGGGATATTGGGGCTGTTACCAAGTCAACACCGATTTCGTGTATACTCGTCGAAAAAAAATCCGTACAATGTTATGTCCGTACGAATAAAAGAGTGAATGAATGAACGAGTGATGTAAAGTGATGTATTTACGATTATAAATCAGGCCAAGACTAATAATGGGTTAAGAGTCGAGTATTAGGCCAGTAGCGTAAGTTTGAGACTCATTCAGACCAGTATCAGTACGTTGTGTTTATCTGTGGCAGGTTGAGGCCATTCGTGCCAAGCAGGAGCAGGTGAAACAAGCCACAGAAGTGCTGAAGGTGAGTAGGCTTACCTCGTACAGTCTCTGCACAAAGGGGCGTCACCTGTCCTCATTGTGAAATACCTCCCCGATTCCAGTTCTGCAGGTGGCAACCTGCTCGACCTCTGCCGCCTGCTTTGTGTGACTCTCGTAAACTATTTCTGGCTTCTCTTTCTCTGTCTTGTCCACCTCCTCTTCGTCTTAAAGTTGACAATTATAGATGCTTGATGATAAATAGTTGATTTATCACTAAGATCATGTTCAAAGTCGTCGTGGTGTGATAAATGCAGATTAATAGCGAAATAGATAAATGTACTCTCAGATATACTCATTTTCTGGACGTTGCTTAGATTTTGGACTGGTGACGTCAGATTTCGTAATGTCCAATTGGCCGCTAAACTCATCGGATTAATCGGTTCTTTCTTCGGTGTAGAGTTCAACTGAGGTCTGCATGAATGGAATGAAGCGCCTAATTTTGGGCAAGACAGTTACATCTTTAGATGGTAGATAACTATTAGCGAAGTTTTGGAGTTCATTCAAACCTAATCATTCTCAAATTTGCTAAGAGTGTTCTAAAATGCTAATTTTGCCGCCAGTTACGGTTCTTTTCACTTCTGTTGGATCAAAAGATTCTTTACAGATATAAAATGTGAAAGGTGTAAACTATGCAAAGCAGATAGTTGTGTATTTCTCAAGTGCTTTCAAATGTTAGCGGACTGACTCGGGTACCAGATTTAAAGTAATGATTTAACCAGATTCGTAATTTCACCTTTCGCTTCAGCACTTAAATGGTGTTTACTCAAAATAAGAAAGAAGTTGTGTTAAGTCGCGCTGTCTCCTTTCACATTTCATTTCTGTCAGCGAAACATTTGTATAGAAACGTGAAATCAGAATCGGTCTCTCATAATAATAATAATAATAATAATAATGAATACTTATATAGCGCCTATTCTCGGCTAGAGGCCAAGCTCTAAGCGCTTTACAATCAACACTCGTTTACACAACGGGCTGCCTACCTGGGTAGTGCCGACTGAAGAGCTGCCAGCTGGCGCATCATTCAGTCGTTTCCCGTGTCATCCAGTCAGTATCGTTCAATATCGATCACTCATTTTCCTTACTCCCTTCATTCTTTCCATTTCTCACGCAGGGTGCATGCTATGTGTAACGTGTCATCCATACCAACGGCCAAACTGGCCTACTCTTCCGAAAGTTGGTGATGGGATTTGACGTGTGTGCAAGATGTTATGCGTGCGTTCACACACGGAACCTCGGTTTATAGTCTCATTCGAAGGACTGTATGGGAAATGGAGTCAGAACCCAATGTTAACTCCGAGGGAAAAATCCCCTGTACCGAAACGCCCGGCGGAGGTTCGAACCCGCAACCCCAGGATCACCAAGATTACAAGTCAGGCGTTCTACCAACGAGCTATTCCGGCTCCTATTCCGGCTCATAGTCAATTATCTCGTGGCCATATCTTCAACCTTGTTAAATTTGTATAACTTCTGCTTAAAAGCCAAACAAACAGAGATAAACAAACCCAAAACTCCAACAACAACGAAGCAGCCCCTGTGGTCCTTTTGAAGGCGGAGACTGTCTTGACAGTATTTTCGACTTGAACTCCATGTTTGTGTGTGTGTGTGTGGGGGGGGGGGGGGAGGGGGGGGGGGGGCGCGTATGCGTGTGTAGCGCACGAGCATACATGAAGCTAGACGGACAAGGCAGCCAGGCAGACACAGCGACACTAGTTTCACGTTTCTCGTGCACAAAACGACAGTGCCTTCCGTTCAGTACAGCTACTACCTTTTCCCTGCAGAAACGGAACGCAGCCCAGCTGATCGGCTGAAGCGACAGGTGAAGGAACAGCAACTGCGACACCGCCAGTGGACCGAACAGAGACGTCTGCTCAAACAGGGCCGTAGCCACGTTCACACAGAGGCTCCAGTCAGCATGAATCCACTGGACACTTAAAGGTCTCCGTTGGTCTGCCGAAATGGTACTCTTCGGCGATTTACCTGGGTGTTCATGGTGAAGAGTATATTCAGTGTAAGACCGTATGGCGAAAGCTTGGCTGTGTCTGGAGTGGCACTGTCTTCATCTGTCCGTGGGCAGGGGTGGTTAGGTCTGTGGGGTGTGCTTGGCAGCTGGGGGGTGGTGTTTTTCGCCGGTGGGCTCTGCAGTCATGAAATACGGGCTGGTACACCATGGGGGATGCTACTTTTGGGGCTGTTATGAGCTGCATCCTGTAGTCTAATTTGCCTCTGTTCAGGAGCAGTTATGTCCCTTGATATCTTAATGGAGTGTCCTGCGCGTGCCTGTACCCATCGTCAACACAGCGCAGGCCTCCAAGGGTGGTACAGGACTGCTCTAAAGGCAGGTGAAGACAGTGCTTCTCTGGGTCCTCCCCAGCACCTTCGGGTGTTTCTTTTTCTTCTTTGCCTTAACTAGGCTGACCCTGGAGAAAGGTCCAGTGACGGTGAGGAAAGACCCACTGACCACAGGGAAAGTCCTGTTGACAGTGGGAAAGACTACAACTTTGGATTCTCTCTTGAGGGCACATAAGACCGTATGGCGAAAGCTTGGCTGTGTCTGGAGTGGCACTGTCTTCATCTGTCCGTGGGCAGGGGGTGGTTAGGTCTGTGGGGTGTGCTTGGCAGCTGGGGGGTGGTGTTTTTCGCCGGTGGGCTCTGCAGTCATGAAATACGGGCCTGGTACACCCATGGGGGATGCTACTTTGGGGCTGTTATGAGCTGCATCCTGTAGTCTAATTTGCCTCTGTTCAGGAGCAGTTATGTCCCTTGATATCTTAATGGAGTGTCCTGCGCGTGCCTGTACCCATCGTTCAACACAGCGCAGGCCTCCAAGGGTGGTACAGGACTGCTCTAAAGGCAGGTGAAGACAGTGCTTCTCTGGGTCCTCCCCAGCACCTCTGGGTGTTTCTTTTTCTTCTTTGCCTTAACTAGGCTGACCCTGGAGAAAGGTCCAGTGAACGGTGAGGAAAGACCCACTGACCACAGGGAAAGTCCTGTTGACAGTGGGAAAGACTACAACTTTGGATTCTCTCTTGAGGGCACATAAGACCGTATGGCGAAAGCTTGGCTGTGTCTGGAGTGGCACTGTCTTCATCTGTCCGTGGGCAGGGGTGGTTAGGTCTGTGGGTGTGCTTGGCAGCTGGGGGGTGGTGTTTTTTTTGCCGGTGGGCTCTGCAGTCATGAAATACGGGCTGGTTACACCCATGGGGATGCTACTTTGGGGCTGTTATGAGCTGCATCCTGTAGTCTAATTTGCCTCTGTTCAGGAGCAGTTATGTCCCTTGAATATCTAATGGAGTGTCCTGCGCGTGCCTGTACCCATCGTCAACACAGCGCAGGCCTCAAGGGTGGTACAGGACTGCTCTAAAGGCAGGTGAAGACAGTGCTTCTCTGGGTCCTCCCCAGCACCTTCGGGTGTTTCTTTTTCTTCTTTCTTAAACTAGGCTGACCTGGGAGAAAGGTCCAGTGACGGTGGAGAAAGACCCACTGACCAGGGGAAAGTCCTGTTGACAGTGGGAAAGACTACAACTTTGGATTCTCTTTGAGGGCACATAAGACCGTATGGAAAGCTTGGTGTGTCTGGAGTGGCACTGTCTTCATCTGTCCGTGGGCGGGTGGTTAGGTCTGTGGGGGTGCTTGGCAGCTGGGGGGTGGTGTTTTCGCCGGTGGGTCTGCAGTCATGAAATACGGGTGGTCCCTGGGGATGCTACTTTGGGCTTTATGGCTCCTGTAGTCTAATTTCCCTGTCAGGTTCCCTGATCTTAATGGGTTTAATTTTCTGGGGTTCCTGCGCGTGAGCCAGCCTCAGGGGGCAGGCTTCAAGGCTGGTAAGACTGCTCTGGGGTTAGCGGCTCTTGGCCTGTTTTGTTTTTCTTTGGCTCCTCTTGCAAAAGTGGCCTGGAAAAGGCAGTACGGTGAGGAAGACCTGCACGGGAAAGTCCTAACTTTGGGACTTTTGGATATCTACTGGTGAACTTGGGTGTGTCGGAAAGTGGCTTGTTCTGAGTGGGCAGTTTATCTGCTGGGGGTGTTGGAGTCGGGGGTGTGTTTCGCAGCTTGGGTGATTTTGGGGTACCATGCGGGGATGAAATGGGGCTGTAAGTGACCCAGGGTGCTGTTGGGCGTTATGCTCATCGTATTGAATTGCCTGGTCATGACCTATGACCCGAATCTTATGGGTGGTCCTGCGCTCCTTCAGGCAAGCGCAGTGCTTCCATGGGGGCCCGGTTCTCGGTGGTTGACAGTCTTCTAGGTCTCCCGAGACCTTCGGTGCTGTAAACTATCCTTAAGTGCTGACGGGAAAGGTCCTTGAGTTCTTAAGGCCTATGACCCCGGGAAAGCTGGCGGGGTGGCACGCTTTATTCCGTGGCAGGGTGTAGGTCTTGGGAGCTTGGCGGGGTTGGTTCCGTTCTCTGGTCTGGGAACGGGGGTAGGTCGGGGGGTGCTTGGGCTGGGGTGTTCTTGCAGTGTGGGGTCTGAGAGCAGATTCCTTGTACCCATGGGATGGTCCTTGGGTGTTAGACGTCATCCTGGTCTGCCAGGGTGGTAGCAGGTTTTCCTGGAGTTGAAGGTTCCTGGGTGCCCTGACCATGTTCTTTTTCTGCCTCAAGGTGTGGAGTCATGCAGGTGGAAACCATGCCTCATCAGGGATCCGCTTCATGGGGTTCTCTTTGGCCTTTCTAGCGACCGGGCAAAAGGGAGTAGGGGTAAGGCAGTGCACAGGGCTTCCTTGGCAGGGGGGTTAACTTGTTCTTGCTTGGCACGGGTAGTTTGCGAGGGGGCTTGCGATGGCAATGCTCTGTCCTGGGAGGTGTATCTTTGGGGTTCTTTTACTGGGGGTTGGGGTTTTTCGCCGGGGGCTCTGCAGTCATGAAATACGGGCTGGTACACCATGGGGGATGCTACTTTGGGGCTGTTATGAGCTGCATCCTGTAGTCTAATTTGCCTCTTTTTCAGGAGCAGTTATGTCCCTTGATATCTTAATGGAGTGTCCTGCGCGTGCTGTAACCATCGTCAACACAGCGCAGGCCTCCAAGGGTGGTACAGGACTGCTCTAAAGGCAGGTGAAGACAGTGCTTCTCTGGGTCCTCCCAGCACCTTCGGGTGTTTCTTTTTCTGTTTTTTTTCTTCAGTGTACGTTGTACAATGTTGATACGTCTTTTCATTTCCTTACTGCAGACTGCCAGAACCCAATGTCAATGTAGATGAATCTTTAACCCAGCAAATCCCAGGCCGTAGGAGAGATAGAATATGAATACGAATATTTTAATGAGGGCGAATAGAGAAGCTGAAAGCTTCTTTACACCCATGCCCTCAAAAATAAGTAATAAAGAGAGATGTGTCGTTTAGCTTAGGTATCATAGGCAACAGAACGGAGAAACTTATTTCGCCTTTTCCTGTTATAGTGTATAGAAGAGAGAAAATGTAGGTATGTCCTTTAGTTTGCTTATTCTAGACGGCAGAAGTTAGAATGAAGATGTAGCCTTTACTGTGCTCGTTACAGACTGAAGAGAGAGAGCGGGAGAGGTCTCTTTTAGCATGTTTATTATAGACTGCGAACAGAGAGGATGTTGATGTACTGTTTAGTTTGCCCATTTGTTATGAATTGTTGACGAGATGTAAAATATCCTTTGTTTGCCTGTTATTGGCTGCAGAAGAGATACAGCACAGACTAAAGGAGGTTACACAGTATATACGTAATCTGTGGATACAGTGTAGGTGTATCCTCGTATTTGCCTGCTATAAACTAGGAGAAATAGAATGCAGAAGTGTTCTTCAGTTTCCGTAATACAGACTATAAAAAAGACAGAATGTTTGCCTGTTGTAAACTGCAAGAGAGGTGAATGTAGACGTGTTCTTT
>CM031608.1:36279790-36289768 GCA_018398815.1 Conus ventricosus
CATCTGGCATCGCAGACAACGGCAGTTGTCCTTCCACTTGCGGCTGACCTCGAAGGACGGCTCGCTCTGAGTCTCACTGATCACCACCTCGCTGGGCACTTTGCTGTAGCGGATCCGGACGGAGCCGCTCGTATGGGGCTTCTCCTGCCCGCGGGCTCCCTGCAGTGCGGGTTGCACGTGGTGGGTCCGCTCCGTCGTGTGGCCTTTAAGAGCCGGAGGCAAGCGATGTTTGGTCCTGGGGGAGGTCTCGGGTTGGGTCTGAGCGGATTTCACCGTGTCTGTGGGGTCCCTGCAAAACACACGTTGGTTACCGTGTTAGTCTTGATGGGTAGCACAGCCAACTACGATGTTCTTCTTCGTCTACTACTTCTTCTTCTCCTTTTCTTTCTTTGTTTATTTGTTTCTTTCTTTTCTTTCTTTCTTTCTTAATTTTATTCCTTCTTCTTCTTTTTTTCTCCTTTTTTTCTGAGGGAGAGGGTTCTGGATAGAACGGGAGGAAGACGAACTATTCACTACGTCATCAAACTCTGTTTCTCAGCGCATTGTGCTCGTAAAGTCATATATATATAGATTGTTGTTGGTAGGACGTGTTAGCGTCCTCCGAAAGGAGACACTCACACTGACTACGCTAACGGACAATCGTTGTAGTCAGTAGGGGGCCGGGTGGGTCGAGTCCCACATAAGCTGGATCAGAACAGGCGGCATTTAACACCATGGAAGTGACCCGGCGGTACTGTTATGGGAGGGCCCATGATGACTTGATATTAATTGCTGCCAGTGAGCTGTGGTACTTCGACTGCGAAATATTAAACTTGGGTTTGTGACTATGCGGCGGGGAGGGGGAGGGGGAGGGGGGCCAGAATTAGTGGCGTGAGTGACACAACGGAAAATAACACTGGAAATGAAGGGGAAAAAAACAAATAAGAATAAATGAAAAGATAAAAAGGACAGGATCATTAATGTTTTAAAGACTTGTATATATCTAACAGTATTCGCTATGTCAGTTGATAATTACAAAAAGTCTAAGGCGCCTGATTAAAGATATCTGCAAACAAATAATCAATACAAAAGCAAATAAGAACCCTTTTGGAGTGTGAGTTCGAGACAAATAATCAAGCGTTTTGAGGTATGCTCGAAAGAAACACAATGTCCACTGTCGGAAGAGAATACAAATTCTCCCAACCAGTTCCTTAGAATCTTTTCTTCGCACTAAATTCACTAACTGCGATTTATCTTCAAGGAAGAAACACCAAAACTACACACTTTCCTGTTTTGTGCTGATGAAATTTTCAGCAAACACACACACACACACACACACACACACACACACACACACACACACACACACACCACTAAGCAAAGAAAGGTAAAGCTCAACTAGACGACGCCCGGCTGACCTGTGGAGCTGTTTCTGAAAGACGATCTTCTCAAAGCGGTGCTTGCTGGGAAGGCCGGGAGCTTGACCCTGTGGCGCTCCGCTGGACGGTCAGTGAGGGGGGACACCGCCTGGTCCTCCGAGTAGGAGGGGGACCCGGGAATGGACGGCAGGCTGGACAACGACTTGGAGATGAACGACGCGTGTTCAGGATTCACCTGAAGGTAAGCGAGCAAGCGCATGCATACACACACACACACACGCGCGCGCGCGCGCGCACGTGCACGCACGCGCACGCACGCACACACACACACAAACACACAGACGCGTCCGCAAGCGCAGGCGCGCACGCATGCACGTACACTCACATTCAGACAAAGAGAAAGAGAGAAGCGGTGTAAGCCTTGATTGTAAGGACAAACAAACATATAAACTGTAAAATACCATAGCTACCATTGCAAATATTTTGCATTCACTTAAAACTGTCTGAAAGCAACAAATTTGGACGTGTTTTTGTGTGTGCGTGCGCGCGCGCTCACGTGTGCGTGTGTGTGTGCGTGTGTGTGTGTACATTGTATATACATGTGTGTGTGTGTGTGTGCGTGCGTGCGTGTGTGTCTGTGTCTGTGTCTGTGTGTGTGAAATAAAAACCTCAGAACGTCGAACGTACAAGTGAAAAGACCTAACCTTTAACATTGTGTTCATGCGGCGAAATCGCGTCGCCTTCCTAGGTCAGCCTTGATTGAGTGGCCGAGTGAGTTAGAAAATTATTACTGATGCTCTTGCATCTTGTCCCCATTGCTACGGGCACACTATTTAGTATGTGTGTGTGTGTGTGTGTGTGTGGATGTGTGTGTGTGTGTGCGTAGGCTACGTAACCAAAGACAAATACACACATACACTCACGCGTGATCGCGCGCGAGCACACACACACACACACACACACACAAACACACACACACACACACACACACACACACACACACGCGCGCGCGCGCGCGCGCGCACGGGCGCGCGCACGCTCCTGCGAGCACACACGCACGCATGCGCACGCAAACATACACATACACATACAGCAACACAACCATCATTTCTTCCTTTTCGTCGTGAAATAGATGATATACTTGTTCTACGAAATTTTCAGATCTGGCGACCCCCTCCTCCACCCTTCTTCTCCCACCCCGGTTTTTGGGCTGTTTACATTATTTCATGCTGGTAGCTGGAAAATGAAGTATTGAAGGTCAAGAGCACAAAAGGTACTGACTTGGTCACTTGTGACTTCCCAAGCGGTACTTATACCGCAAGTTAATGGAACATACGTTGTACCCAGCCATAACAGAGAGACCAGGTTTGACAGGCGATGGTACAGTCTGGATGGACGCACTGTTCCTTTTTTTTCCCTTTTTTTCTTTTTTCCTCTCAGGGCTCCCTAACTTCCCCCCACAATCTCGGGCCTTTCTAAAGGTTCTCTGAGCTACGTTTCCTTCTACGGCGCTGGTCCTCTTTCGTTGGGATGGATAGTTTCTCAATGAGTGCAAGCGTTCAATGAGCAGCGTTTCATACGAAGAGGTTTACAATGGGTAATGTACAGTATAGAGTAGGTTTATGAAGCATAGCGTTCGTTTGGTGAGAGTTTGAAAGCTTCTCACACACGGTAATTTTAAGATGGATACCATCTGATACAGGGTAAATATGATGAAGTTGATAACGTCTCATACTGTGTAGATTTAAGATGGGATAGCGCCCCATTGAGATGGGCAGCGTCTGATACAGTGCAGGTATAAGATGGGTATTGTCCCCGACAGTTGACATTTAAGATCGACAGCGTCTTACAGAGCGTAGGCTCAAGACGGATAGAGTCTCGTAGAGTGTAGACTTAAGACGATGGCGTCTCGTGCGGTGTAGATATAAGATGGATAGCGTCTCATACAAATAGATAGCGTCTGACACAGTGTAGGTTTAGGACAGGTACATTTAAGATCGATATGGTCCAAGAGTGTGTGGAGTTTGTTCTTGTGTAGATTTAGGAAGGATAGCGTCTTTTAGAGGGCGCATTTAAAATGGATAATGTCTAGTAAACTGCTAACTTAAGATGGATAGATCAGGAATAGAGTTCTAGAACTTACCGCCAATGACATTGACAAACAAAGCACAAGACAAGACACGATGCATTTCAACCACTTGGGTCTTCATCAGGCGAAAAAATAAATCACATTTAACATGTGGGACAGTACAAACTACGAAAAACAAAAAAAGAGAATGAAAAATGACTTATCCGTTATTCTCCATGAAGGCGGAAATGACATGAGGCCAGGGGGATTATGGGAGAGGAAACAGAGGGGGGGGGGGGGGTTGCGTCAGGGGAGGTGTGTGTGTGTGATATGATAGGGTTGTGTGTCTAGTTTATTAGGATGGTATGATATCTTTGTGATGGTTGTGGTAATGGTGGATAGATAGGAAAAAAAAAAAAAAAGGGAGAAGAAAGGTGTGTGTGTGTGTGTGGGGGGGGGGGGGGATTTAAGGGGAAGGATCAAAACAAAATTCAGATTAGATAGATGGAGGGTTGCTGTAACTACTGTATGAAGTGAGTGAAGAGGATGTGGTGGTGGTGTATGTAAGTGTGTGTGTATGTGTGTGTGTATGTGTGTGTGTTGGTAGGGGATATTGCCAACTGATGTGGAAGAGGTGGGTATGTGGGTTTGGTTATTGTTGGATATTGATGCCTTGGGGGGGCACACTACACCCCCAAGGCATCAATATCCAACAATAACCAAACCCACATACCCACCTCTTCCACATCAGTTGGCAATATCCCTACCAACACACACACATACACACACACATACACACACACTTACATACACACCACCACATCCTCTTCACTCACTTCATACAGTAGTTACAGCAACCCTCCATCTATCTAATCTGAATTTTGTTTTGATCCTTCCAAGTTCCCCTTAAATCCCCACACACACACACACACACCTTTCTTCTCCCTTTTTTTTTTTTTTTTTTTTCTATCCACCATTACCACAACCATCACAAAGATATCATACCATCCTAATAAACTAGACACACAACCCTATCATATCACACACACACACCTCCCCTGACGCACCCCCCCTCCCCCCCCCCCCTCTGTTTCCTCTCCCATAATCCCCCTGGCCTCATGTCATTTCCGCCTTCATGGAGAATAACGGATAAGTCATTTTTCATTCTCTTTTTTTGTTTTTCGTAGTTTGTACTGTCCCACATGTTAAATGTGATTTATTTTTTCGCCTGATGAAGACCCAAGTGGTTGAAATGCATCGTGTCTTGTCTTGTGCTTTGTTTGTCAATGTCATTGGCGGTAAGTTCTAGAACTCTATTCCTGATCTTGCTTCGTTCGCCGCCTTCAGTCACTCCATTTTGAAATTTTAAGATGGATAGCTTCCAAGAGCGCATATTTATGAGGTGGGTCAGTCCCAGAGAGTGTAAGTTTAAGAGGAACAGAGCCCTAGAGGGTGCAGAGCCTTCAGATGTATGGCACATCATAGAGCATAGCATTAAGATGGAAAGCGCCACAGGGAGAGTTTTCAGACGGATGGCTTTCCAGAGACTGAAGGTTTCAGACGGATAGGTCTCTGTTGATTTATGTGTAAACTGGGAAAACACCCGGGCATGGGTGTGTTCACAGTGCATGCATGTCTGCGCACATCTTTCATGCAGGTTTAGTTTTCGCCACCACTCACCCTGATATGATAGGTCTTCATGGCAGAGCCTTTCGTTTCTGGGAGGCGGGAGGAGGAGGCTGTGGGAGGGTAGGTGGGTTGGCCGCCCTGACCCCAGGAAGCTGGATGACGTCGATGGTGTTTGACCTTTGAACCGCCCGGATGAGCAGGTTCTCCTTGTCAGGACCATTCTCGATCTGATCAAAGAGACGTCTGCGTTCATGGACAGCCGACTGAGAGCCTTCAGTGAGTATTGTCCTCACTGTCTCTGTACAAACCAGGACTAGTACTGACACGTATAAATAAAAATACAGAAAAAAGTGCTTATGGCGTGTCTCTGCGATGAGTCACAAATAGAAACATCGTAAGAAAAAATAAAGACGCAAACCTTTCGCGCTTAAGTTTTCCGTGCACACATGAAAATTGTCCCCCACCCCCACCTCCACTTACGCACTTCTTTAACAACAATCTCAGAACAGTTACTGAGGAAATGTTTCTTCAAATTGTTCATGAAGATGCTCATAACTCTCATGAACAATATGGAAGAAATGTGACCATAATGATAAGTATGCCCCCGACAATTCGCTATATCCTTGACAACTTACTGTGAATAAGTAGGCCTATTCAAATAAATATTAACTATAAATACGCATCTCTATTACATTACTGTTAATGTCATTACGCATCTCAGTGCTAATTAACTTTGAATAAGCATATTTAACAAACTGTTAATAAGTATCTCCGTAGTAAATAACTATGAATATGCATTTCCGTTAAAACTAACTGTGAATATGAATCTCCGCAACAATAACTATGAATAGATACTTCCAATGCATTTAACTATGAATGAATATCTCCGTAACAATGAACTGTGAATAGGCATATCCGTAACAGTTAAATGTGAACACGTGTCCTCATTAACAAATTCTATTGCTTAAAAGAATTTGTAACGTATAAGACCGAATAAATGTTTCTATTACATATAAGCCTGCATCGGTATTTCTGTAACAATTGACTGTGAATCAGCATTTCTGTAACATGTAAATATAAATCTGTATCTTCTGTAACATATACATGTGAATCACAATTTCCTTAATATAAAACTGTGAATCGATATTTGTGTAAATTTTGGGTCAGTATTTCTGTCATATATTACTATGAATTAGTATTTTTGTAACATAGATATGAATATATGTAACCTATAAACGTGATCCAACATTTTCATAACATCTAAATGTGAATCAGTATTTCTGTACCATATAAATGTGCATAGGTATATCCGTAACAATTAACCGTGAATAAATATCCCCATGATAATAGTTCTGAGTCCAAAGATAAGACGATTAAGTTTGTTTGTTAACTCGACAACAAACTGACAATTGTGAAGATCGTAAAGATATTATCTATGCAACGGTAGTATATCAGACTCGGTTAGAAGGTAGAGGTACATATCTAGGCATTTTTACAGACAGTAAGTCAAGCGCCAAAAAGAAATAGATGAAATGACTCTCTTAGAAAACAAATGAAAGTTTATAGTAAATCTACGTTAGCAAAAGAGTATAAGCCATTCACAGTTACCTTGCAAAAGCCACAAAAGTATTAAATAGAGACTAGGAACAAATCCAATCTTTCACCCACAAAAGCGAAAAAGAACCTAAAGTGCCTGTTCCAGATTACAATCAGTTATTAATTATACGTCCACATTGGTAATTTTATCACTGTTTATAGTTCAGAAGTGATAAGCAGAGTTATAGAAATAGTTATCTTTGCAAGGCTATCAGAGTGTACACCAATACACTGGTGAATTCTACGATCTAAACAAAGGGAGTGCTGATAAAGCAGAATCTCAGCCAAATGAACAGACCAGGAATGATAAAGTTTTTTGACCACACAAACAGATGTAATGGTAATGATTGTCTGCTCTCATAACACGAACAGAAGAGGAACACAGTTAATGTAACCTTTTTCATTTTGTTTTTGATGTATAGGTATAATAATAAATATTATCGGAGAAAACACACACACACACACACACACACACACACACACACACACACACACACACATGCGCGCGCGCGCACCATTCAGAATTCATATGAGGAAAACACACAAACAAACAAAAACGGAAATCAACCTTGGGCAAAGATCTGTGGATCTTTTTCTTGGCCTCTGAGGAGTCCTCCAACTGATTGAGAGTTCGAATCCTCTGTTGCTGTAGCTTGTAACGGCTGACGAAGCCAGCTTTGTTGGATCCCGCCGATTTGGCCGGGGGCTTGGTAGAGGGGGGAGCGGAGGAGACTTGCTGGTGGTGGTCTGGGAGGACATGGAGGTTGAACAGGTGGGGAGCCATCACCTCGTCCACGGTCAGTCGGTGTGGTCATGGCAGCAGCAGCAATAGCTGGCAGAATTGTAGGTCAGAAGAACAGCAGAAAGGTGGCAGAAATGATCCACACCGGCTGAAACGGGGGTTTGTTCTCATAGCAGGTCTGTCCAGTAAATGCCAAGTCTTCTCAAAAGAGACAAGGATGCAGATAAATTTTTTAAAGAAACACACACAAAAAACAAGGTATGAATCCTGACCAGACCTGTTGAGGTTTGTGTTGATGTTTTGAAAATTATCATTTTTTTAGTAGAATTCTGGCCACGACCTTGTTTGAAAACATACACAATGACCAAACAACTTTTTAAAAGTTTTAACGAGACACGTAGTGCACCATCAGTCTGAACCTAGATGTCCTATTGTTAGTCTGGAAATTTATTTTTCACCATCATCGCAGAAGGCAGATCTCACTCATCCATCCCAGTTTTTCCACACCTCACAAATTCTTCTACCCAGCTGCTAGCTGTAAACCCATACGAGGTTCACATGGGACGTATCCCCGATGACAAAATATGATTCCCTTATTTGTGGATTAACAACGGTCACGTACGTGAAGATTTGACTAACAATAAGCCTTGGAGTTCTAAATGAGGACCCAAGGAAAAGTAGCCACAATTTTATTCACTGTAAGCCGTTTCGCACCATAACCATCACACAAGTTACAGACAATTTTTCCTGATGAAAATGTCCATGTGCACAAACAAAAGATCCATTCTCCACGCATTCCGCAACGCATTGAAATGTCATCACACTGTTGTGGGGCATAGACAGCTGCGATGTTGTGGAAGTCCTTGACGAATCATCACCAGACCCCCAAAGCAATCATTTGTCTAAATCCGACAGTGCCATCGTATAGGACATCGTGGTCGTCCCAACGCACACCCCATCATTACGTAGGTCGGCACCTGAACATGCTGTGTCACAACAAGCTTCACCACTCCCACGTATGCGTGGTGCCTGTCGGTGGTGCGACTCTAATGGCAGGCTCTGGGTGGTAGCGGTACTAAGTATTAGCCCGACGTGTTATTGTACGGCCTCGGATAGGTTTAATTAATTAACGGCGGTGAGGAGCGATCTTCCTGAGGTCCATTTACTGCGCTGCAGGTCGGGTCGTGGTTGTGTGCGTGTGTGTGTGGTGTATAGCGGTCAATCCTATAGGCTTAGGCCGGCCGTCATGTGGAAAAAAAAAGTTCTGCTGGCGTCAGTAACCGTGAACGTTATGCTTGGATGCCCCTCACCGTCTCTCGCCGAGTGTGCGTGTGTGTGTGTGTGTGTGTGTGTCTGTCTATGTCTCTGTCTGTCTGTGGCGAAAGGGGAGAGAGGAAGGGGGACGGAAGAGAGAGAGAGAGAGAGAGAGAGAGAGAAGAGAGAGAGAGAGAGAGAGAGAGAAGGATAAAGAAAAAAGTACCCTGTTGGCCGCGTGGCTGTGCACAAACTTTGCAATCGGATGTAGAGTTCGAACCTCGCCGGTACCGAACATAAAAGCTGCTTCTCATGTTTGGTCGTTCTAGTGGTGGCAGTGTAGCGTTAACTATAGTCCTACCTCCTGTCTACACCCATCCCCCCTGCTCCCACTCTCTTCTTCCCACTCCCTCTATTTCTTAGGAAGAGTCCACGACATCATCTTAGGTGGGTGTGGACGCTAATCACTGCAACAATCTGTGTACTGGTGGTCCTCGGGACCTCTTTGACAGGTTACAGAAGGGTCAGAGCTGTGTTGTACGTCTTGTCTGCGACACGAAGAAAAAGACAACCGTCACATTTCCCCTTCACTCTCTTCGCTGGCTGCCGTCTATGTGAGCATTTATTACAAGCTGTCCACAATAATATGCTTGAACACCCTAAATGGAGTCGGTCTGAAGTGGCGTTTGCACTCTAAGCGAAATCGGTTGCCTTTTTTTTTCTTTAAGTTAAAGAAAACTTTTCTTTAGCGACAGGAACATGGTACTTTCAGCGACGGTATTTTGGGTCTTTTTTTTTTTAAATGGAATTAAAAACCCTGCTCCTTTTTCCAGGCTTTTTATTAATGAGTCTCCTGAAAACATTAATGTTCAGCTAAACATTGTATAAAAACTGTGCCTACAGACTAAAATACTTTCCGGCTTTTTTCAGTTTACATCTTTTAAAAAAATAAATAAAGTTCAGCTGAACATCGTATCCACATAAACATACACAGACGGATACAGAATTAAAAACCCTCTTCAATGTTCCAGGCTTAACATTTCGTTTTCAATTCGACAGTAATACGGTATTTAAAGGGATTCAAAATCACGCAGTACAGCTTGACCTTGTGAATAATCAGTGACCATGAAAACAGTTACATTGACCAGCATGGCAACGTTACAAGACCTTGTTAAAATGTCAACTCCGACCACGTATCTGAACTTCCATTAGGCAAATTCATAGTCTTGGATGTGTTGTGAACATTACCAAGTTCTTGTTTTCGCATAAAAAAAAAAGGGGGGGGGGGGGGGATCAAATGTAACTCTCTTTTTGCTAGGAGGCCGTTGTGA
>CM031608.1:36297533-36310399 GCA_018398815.1 Conus ventricosus
GACGTTTGAGATCGCATATTGACGATTTTTTATTTTTTTATTTCCCTGAATTTACTATTACCTGGCCTGAAGTTGCATTGCTTTATCTTTTGATCGAGCGCGACCCTTGTTGCAAATTGTCCGGGCCAACAGTCGATCCACGTTTTATGTATTTATTTATTTTTAACATGCGCGCTGGTGCCCACTCGTTTTGATTGAACCTTTGTTTTAAGAAAGAAGAAGAAAGTCCGTCCTAATCATCGACAATATAAGTGCGAGGTAAAGAATGGATTAGTAACTGTTACAGGTATGAAGCATTAGGGTTTAAAAATTAGACCAGTAACTGCTGACAGGCGTGAATTTGGAATTAACAAGGGATCAGTAACTGTTGACGGGTAGGAAGTGTTAAGGTTAACAAGGAATCAGTGACTGTTGACAAGTGTGAAGTGTTGAGTTAACAAGGAACCTGTAACTGATGACATGTACGAAGTGTTGAGGTTAACAACAGATCAAAAACTGTCAACAGAGGGAAATCCCTGAGGTAAGCAAGGGACCAAAAACTGCCTACAGGAACAAAATACTATAGGTCATAATGTGACTGCTTATAAGAACGAGCGCCAAGGTTAACAACAGACAGAATACTTTTTTAGGAATGAGGTGCTGTGGTCACAATGGACTGGAACTGTTCAAGGAAAAGATGTATCGAGGTCAACAACAAATACAGTATGTTTAACGGGAATGGTGCGCCAAGGCAACTGACGGAAGACATCAGATAACTATTAAGGTTAACAACTAAAAGGTAACTGTTAACAGAATGACATGAAGTTAACAACGGCGGGAAACTGATCGATATCAAACCCTCTCTGCTACCACATCCTAAAAAAGTTCCCCCTGAATGCATCTTTGAACAAGGGTAAAACTTGGTCACCATTATGGACAACAAACACCACGCAACGAGCACAACTGACCTGAAATAAAATGTTTACTCCCTTAACCAATTAAAATATGTGTATCACGCACTGGAGTACACCTAAACCCTTTTTGTTGACATGAAGAGGGAGGAAAATCAAGTGCTCAACAGTTATAGCTAAAATTAGTAGTCAATGATGTCAAAGCAATCAATCCCCATGAGGCGTGGGCTTCACTACTCAGACTAAAGGGGGAAACAATCCTGAAACGTCACTTTGAATAGTGCTACTATGGTTAAGAGTTTGCATCTAGGTAAGGCTGCATGGCAACTGCTGCAGTCAGGGTGCACTAAGGTGAATGGCACAAAGTTCAAGTTGAATGGTACTCAGGTCAAGGTGAATAGTAAACGTTACACTAGTCTTGATTTTAACAGAAACATTGAGCATTAAAAACAATTAATGAATGCTTAAATCTGAATTCTGCCAATCCAGTGAATTTTCCAAACCAAATGTGTCACAACTGGACTTTGTGAATGTAGAGTTTCATTTTCCTAATTATTTTAAGAATAATTGTTAGCGAGACCACCAAAAACAAGGACAAACAACAAGAAAAACATGACACATTTCAACCTCTTAGGTCTTTTTCAGGCAAGATAAGCGTTCAGGGCAATGAAAACTAATTGCTCATTCTTTGTTTTCATTGTCCTGAACATTGTTTATCTTGCTGAAGAAGACTTAAGAGGCTGAAACGTGCCTTGTTTTGTCTTGCAACTTGTTTGTCCTTGTCTTTGGCGGACTCACAAAGAATTCTTCTTAAGATGTGTTTCAATTTCCACTTGCAGTCACCTCACTTTGAAGAAAACCAAACTGTCAGCCAGAGAGGAGCACACAGTACCAAACCTGTGGAGAACACAGGTGCTGAGGAATTCCAGAGTTGGCTTAGGGCCCAGGCTGAACAACAGAGCCTTCAGCGCTCCACGATCTGAAACACCACACCACACACTGCATGAGCTCCTCTGCATCAACTTGCTCCGCTCATCAACACCAAGTCTCCTAACAGTATGAATACCACAAACGACACGGCACCTTGTCATTACCCGTCAGTCCGTGTCCGCAATTTTCCAGTAACTTCCTCTGCTCACCAAGAAAACCCTATGTTTCTTTCCTTTTGGGTTATTTGAAAGCATTCAGCACTAAGACACATCGTTTTGAGCCACTTACTACAGCTCTGAGGCTCCATTTGCAATAAACTTTGTAACATGCCAAAAAAGGTTGCTTTTTTTTAATTCCACCTTGTGTTAAGTCTGACTAGCAAAAATACTGAGTGTCAGAGATAGTTGGGCAGTTTACCTAACACGACTGTGGATGATTTGTTAGCCTGGGTCCCCCAAAATCAGAAACTCAGACATTAGAAATAGAACATACCAGTGTTTTTTGAAATTGATTCACAGATTAAGTGGCAACAAGAAATAGAAAATAAATAGAAAAACAAAAAACAAGAAATAGAAAATAAGATTTAAAAAAAACAAACAATTGCTTGCTGATCAAAAACCCAGTTCCCCAACACCCAACCAACAAATCTTCTCTGACCAACACTAACGCTCACAGATCCATCAACACTAAGACAGGCTGGTTCCTACCACGGGACTGGTCAGCCTACCTGGTCACATGATTCTTGCCGTTCTGCCTGGTCAATCTGGCCCAAAACCGCTGCACAGGGACTCGATCTCCAGGCGGATAAAGGCCTGGAGCTTGAGCCTGTAACATGGCCAGCCACAGTCAAGCTTCCTCAGTCAAGGGGTTGGACAATCTGTGTAATCGAAACACAGCTCACTAGCACTCGTGACTCCCAAAAGAAATACCAACGTACTACCACAGACAGAAAGACACACACAAACGCACACACGAAACCGACAGTGTGATTACACCCTCACTTATTACCACAAGTCAAAAGTATCGATTACATGGCCAGTCTTTGACCATGATGACTGAGAACTGAAACTGACGGAAGGGAGGTCAAAATACATGTTCAGTTAAGCCACTGTCACATAGACAAGGCTCTCGCTCCGGTGTGAGAGTGACCTTTTTTCTTGTGCTCATCCTTTCACTCGCCTCACCAGTTTGTGGTCATCCCTGGCAAGTTCACAGGAAAGCAGTATGCGAAGTGACTTGACATCTTGACCTTGGACATAGGCCTCCTTTGCCATTTGCTCCAAGTTGTTTATCAATGCACGCTGAGGCGTTATGACTTCGTTTGTTTCAGTGAAGAGAGCCCCAGTTACAAATGCAGCAATACCAAAAATGAAAGCACAGGGAAATATTTCATTTAAGCTGAAACTTCATTTGATGAAGAACAGCGAAACAAAACAAAAAATGGGCCAAGAAGAGAAGGTAGGTTGCGCACTAGAACTCCCTTTTCTCTGACTGGACGAAAACTTTTCTGACAAATGTCCTGCATGAGAAGTTGTTAACTTTCAACTTCAAAGACCGGTCAAGTGCTCTCGCTTTTACTCCCTTGTCTACATGGTCATATCTTAATAATGTCTGAAGAGCAAGCTCAAGAGTGTGACGCTTGTCTTAATAAAGCGATTCGCCTCGTGTGATGTATGATTGAGAGTGATGAGTTCGACAACAGAGCGAGTGAGCCCACGCTGCATTGTCCCACTTACTCTTCAAGACTCTCCTCCTTGTTCTCTCCTTCCTGTGGACGTCTGGGCAGTGCTGTCCTCACCTCTTCATGGGTCTTCAGAATCTTCTCTTCTAAAAACCTGGCTGTACGTCTCTGGTAGACACAGACACATACACACACGCAAACATACACACCACACACGCACACACACACACAACACACACCAACACACACCACACACACTTCCATTGATTCCAGCAAATCAAACAGTTAACCTGACAGTCAATCAAGAATGCATATATATACACTTCGCATCTGCATACAGCCCACACTGCTCAAAAAGAAGGCATAATGCGGACAGCTGGGCTGGTTCTGAAAACAGCCTGTGTCACTTTCACATGAGATGGGCAGCCATTTATGACAGCCATCGTTCGGAAAAATCTGTTAAGTTTTTGTGTACATTGGTTTACAGCAGAGTTAGCGAGATGTTGGCAGCAAAATGATCATACATCAAACTGTTTGTGGTAAAACAAAAGATAAAAACCCAGTATGCACTGAATGTAAATGAAGAAATCAAATACTTGACTGATGTTGAAACTGTCGATGACATTACAGCGAACAGCTACAGATTGACAATGTGGACAATGACATTACTATGAACAGTTGCACCCACGACCATGTGAACAATGACAATGCATTTTGTTGTAATGTTGATTTTTATTTCTAAAGCGTAAAATGGTGTAAAAGATAAACATCTCTTTCCCAAGTCTTATACTCTGCTTAGCTGCTGCAGTAGCGTTTAATGTTCAGTTTTGGGGAAAAAAAACCCAAAAAATGAAAAAGACTGCAGCACTTGCTTAAAGTAATTCGTAAAAATACAGTTAAACACATAAAACAAAATGCAAAATAACACTTATTTAATACATGTAAACCAAAAAACAGAAAGGTGAATTTTCAACAAGTATATCGTTTTTCAACTGTCACATAACAGAACAAATAACAGAACATGATAAAAAAAAATGTACAGAACAATAGTGCCCAGATGCCAATCAGTAACAAGATAGCCAGTGAAAAAGAGAGAGAGAGAGTGAGGAAAAGAAAGAGAAGACAGTTCAGGCACAGAGAGCAAGAGCAGGGAAAGAGAGGCAGAGGGACGGAAAAGAATGAGTTGCATCTGTTTAATCACAAGTAATGCAGGGCAAAATGTTTTTGAATAATAGCAGTCATGACTACGACTGAAATATATGAGGAGCTGATGTGTGTGCTGAGAGGAAGGGATACAGAGGGTCAGATGCCTGCAGTGGTCAGCTAAGGTATGGCCACAGGGCTGCTTATCGCACCCTAGCACTGAAGAGAGACTGGAAAAAGCAATGAACTCAGAGATGAGAGAGAGAGAGAGAGGGAGAGAGAGAGAGAGAGGGGGAAGAGACAGAGAGAAAATTGCAGCTAATAAAGAAACACATGCAATTTCTTTCTCTTCACAAAAATTTTTTTTAAAAGGGAGGAGAAGGGGAAGGGTTGAAAGAAAAGTTATGAGGAGCAAGACATCAAAGTTCCATACAAACCAAGCAATGAAAATAATCAATGGGTGGAAGGGGGAGAGGAAAAGAAAGAGGAAGGAGACAACCTGGGGAAGGAATGAACTACTTGAAAAACAACATGTTAATGTTTGATCAATTCAAATGTAATTTTGGTGCTAAGGATTTCCGTTCTGGTCTGAGATTACATCACAGGGATGTTCTTTATACGCTTCCTTTCATAATAGTACATCCTAAACTGACAGATACAGCTATCTGCATTGAGTTAGTCAAGAAATTTGATCAGCACTTTCAAAAACACATCTCCTACGTGGATGAAATCTGAACAAGACTCCAGTTTCCCCATCAGAGCCCACAGAACACCGCACTTTGACGAGACTGAAAAAAAACACATAAATAATTGCCTTTGACAGGAATCGAACCATTTACTTCCCAGTCTGCAAGTCCATGACACTAACCTCCTCGACAATCATGGCTGGTACCTAACATGCCATTTTAAAGAAAAATTTTAAAAGAAAAGTTATTGGTCCCGCAGACAATCCAGAAAAACAGATTTCAGGACAAATTTTAAATAGTAAGCTTTCGGCAGCATAGAGTATTCAGTGTATTCAGGTGAAATGCTGTATGAAAAGTGTGTAAATGCACATGGTCTGTTCACAGCTTAACACACTGAGGAGTGCCCATACCTGGGGAAAGGAGGAGTCCTGTTTGGTCATAAACTGCAGGGTGACCGCCACCACCGTCTGAACCACCGGCTCAGGCTGGCCTCTGTCTCCAGGGCCCTCCGGTACTCCTGCTGCACAAACTGACTCAGGTCGTCCTCGCTCTTCACGTCTGCAACAATCGACACTGCGTGCACGCTGTTGTCACAGGGAGTCACAGACTCTGGGAGTTCGCCCTGCTGTTGCCACCACTAACTAGTCTCATAAGGCAACAGACCTCGACCTGCTCACCCTAAAACTGCTACTGGTGTGCTTTCCAAGAAATTAAGAGTTGCTCTTTTTTTTCTTTTTAAAAGAGAATAATGTTCAACAGAGTTCAACTGGAAGGGAATCTGCTACAATGGGTAATACTGGTTGATCTGCAGCTGCTGCAGTGCATTAAAGTTCCCCCAATAGAAGATTCTTTTTTTAATAACTTAAAGAAAAATACTGTGCCGTCAAACAAAAGAAACAAATCGCTAGATAAGCATGACACATTTTGACTGCTCTGGCCTTCTGCAGGTTTACAATCACCATTCAAGGCAATGAAACATGAAACAATTTTCACTGCTCTGGCTTCTGCAGGTTATAACAATCACCATTCAAGGCAATGAAACATGACACATTTTCACTGCTCTGGCCTTCTGCAGGTTATACAATCACCATTCAAGGCAATGAAAACAAAGACCAAACACATCTCCTCAAATGTGGCATTCATTTTGCGCCCTGTTTGAAGAGACAAGTGCCTGTCTGCTCATTCTTTATTTCATTATGTTGTTTTTCTAGCTTGAAAAAGATAAACAGGTTGAAACACATCGTCATATTTGTTTTTGTAATTTGTTAGTGTTTTCATTTGGTAGCATAGTCTACTTCTTTAAATTTGATTCAATTTTCGCTTGCAGTAGCCTCACATTGAAACAAACTTGTTTCATTATGTTTGTTCTCACTGGCACACTTGGGAGGAAAGAAAAAAGAAAGTAATCCATGGACAGCATGCATCTGAGCCCCCTCCCTCTCCCACTCTTCCCTCATTGTTGTTTTGATATCTGTGAAGAGAAAAAAGACAAGAGAATTCATTTTGTGTGTTTACTAAGGTTACCCACAAGGTGACGTGCTAAAAAAAAAATCATTTAAAAAAACCACTGAACACTCATATGTCAGAAACAAGGAGATATGCTTTCTTTTCTTCGTGTGAAAGTTAGTGAAAAATAAACAAAGGCTAAACTGAAAAGTTTACACAGAGGTACTCATACATGACGCGCATTATCAATCTTACATCTGCACCGCGTGCGCGCGCACACACACACACACACACACACACACACACACACATGGATGCATACACATACACACACAACACACACACACACACACACACACACTTTCTATCACACACACATACACATGCACACAAACACTCTAACACTAACAAACATAACCACCAACCATCTTGGGTGATTTCCGGCTGGGGAACCACCTCTGGCTTGGAAAGCACCTCCGGTTTGACTTGTGGCACATACTCTCCATCTACTTCATCTTGTGCAGGCTGGAGTTGGACAAGCTCTTGGCCCTCATCACCATCAGACGACCACGCGTCAGAATGCTTTCATGCTTGCCACCTTCCTGCAAACACAGACAACCAAGTGTTTACTATGCTTTCATGCTTGCCACTCTTCCTGCAACACAGACAACCAAATGTCACTATGCTTGCCACTCTCCCTGCAACACAGACAACCAAATGTCACTATGCTTGCCACTCTCACTGCAACACACGACAACCAAATGTCACTATGCTTGCCACTCTCCCTGCAACACAGACAACCAAATGTCACTATGCTTGCCACTCTCCCTGCAACACAGACAACCAAATGTCACTATGCTTTCATGATTGCCACCTTTCCTGCAACACAGACAACCAAGAGTCACTATGCTTTCCACTCTCCCTGCAACACAGACAACCAAGTGTCACTATGCTTTCATGCTTGCCACTCTTCCTGCAACACAGACAACCAAGAGTCACTATGCTTTCATGCTTGCCACTCTTCCTGCAACACAGACAACCAAGAGTCACTATGCTTTCCACTCTTCCTGCAACACAGACAACCAAGTGTCACTATGCTTTCATGCTTCCCACTCTTCCTGCAACACAGACAACCAAGTGTTACTATGCTTTCATGCTTGCCACTCTTCCTGCAACACAGACAACCAAGAGTCACTATGCTTCCACTCTCCCTGCAACACAGACAACCAAGAGTCACTATGCTTTCCACTCTTCCTGCAACACAGACAACCAAGTGTCACTATGCTTTATTCCACTCTTCCTGCAACACAGACAACCAAGTGTTACTATGCTTTCATGCTTGCCACTCTTCCTGCAACACAGACAACCAAGAGTCACTATGCTTGCCACTCTCCCTGCAACACAGACAACCAAGAGTCACTATGCTTTCCACTCTCCCTGCAACACAGACAACCAAGTGTCACTATGCTTTCATGCTTCCACTCTTCCTGCAACACAGACAACCAAGAGTCACTATGCTTTCATGCTTGCCACTCTTCCTGCAACACAGACAACCAAGAGTCACTATGCTTTCATGCTTGCCACTCTTCCTGCAACACAGACAACCAAGAGTACTATGCTTTCATGCTTGCCACTCTCCTGCAACACAGACAACCAAGAGTCACTATGCTTTCCACTCTCCCTGCAACACAGACAACCAAGTGTCACTATGTTCATGCTGCCACTCTTCCTGCAACACAGACAACCAAGGTCACTATGCCTGCCCACTCTCCCTGCAACACAGACAACCAAGAGTCACTATGCTTGCTTGCCACTCTTCCTGCAACACAGTTGTCACATTTATCAAGCTGAGCATCTGGCTTGTGATAAAGTGCTTTTGAATATACCACCTTCTTTTTCTGGAACACATAAATTCTGTCATGTCTTTTCTGCTGTGTGAAATTTGAGCTCCTACACCCTGGGGGATATACCATGGTAAGGTTATCACATACGTTTTACAACCATGCCCATGTTTTACCCATTTGTGACTCCGTTGTAATTCTGTCCTCAACCTGCCTCCTTTCATGGAGGTATAAGCCAGTGTTTTATTGAGCCCTGAAGAAAGAACAGACCAAACTCATAGGTATAGGGAGTGACGCACGCATACACACACAAACATGCACGCACGCACACACACACACACACACACACACAACGATCACCACCACCAGCCTACATACCCACACAACAGCACACCAAGCACGCCTACCGCTTCCATCTGGCTATCTCAATCCTTACCTTCCTTCTGAGGCACCGAGTGAAGAGTTGGAGCGATCGGCCGAATCAGTCCTGGGAAGGGGGAAGGAGGAGGAGGAGGAGGTGGAGTAGAGGGGGGTGCTCCTGCTGGGAGGGGTGCAGAAGAAGGCTGACTCTCCCTGTGATCACCTGCTTCAGCTCCCGCAGCACATGCTTCTCCGTCTTTGACACATGCTTCTTCTTGGCAACCTGTGAGGGTGAGACAAAGAAAAACAAACAGAAAATTCTTTTCAACGCTTATGACCTACATGAAAAGGCAAGTAGATACAATGGGGTCAAATGTTAGAGAGCTACAGCAACCTGTGCTCAAGAAAAGGTTTGAAACTGAAACTCAAGACAGGATAAGCTTGGTAACAGTTCTTACCTGACAATTATCTTTTTTTCATCTTACTAGTCCCCAGTACCCAGAGTGACAGCACACCATCTGGTTGGCTAACTGAGAGTAAAGGAAAATCTGTGTTCACTCACAACTATAGTATGACAGTTAATCAGTAACTACAAATACGTCTGATTCATACGTGTATTAAAATAAGTGTTCTTTGCACTTTATTTTCAAATGTTTTGTTGTGCACTCTGCGTCTAAACCAAGACTGTGAAGAAGTTTTTGGCATGCAAAGTAATCTGTGATTTTGGTGGAAAGATTAGCTTCGTTAAGTACTGAGATAGCGAAGAACTTTTAGCATGCAAAGTAGTCGTGATTTTGGTTGAAGGACTGGCCTCTTTAAGAACTGACATTGTAAACAATTTTGGCATGCAAAGCAGACCATGATTCTGGGTGGAAGGATCACATGATGCATTTATACTCTAATGTTCACTTAAAAGTCACAGATGTACACATGACCTATCCAAGGAATCTTACTGATTCAACTGAAGGCAGCACAAAGATCTCCTTCTATCAGTTACATTTACCAAGCTTTCATCAATATCAGGCGCCTATCCAGATACCGGTTTCTTCATCACAAGGTCAAGACCTGCGTAGCTCTCCATAGTACCCATGAATGGTAGAATCCTAATCTTCAGTTGTACAATGACGTTTTCAGTACTAAGAACATAGCACATTTCCATAAATGAATTTATCAGGTCCTCATTTCCTTGTGCTACCAAGACAGAATTCATGATAAACTGACATATTCCTTGTCTGAATGTACACAAATGCCATTTCAAGACATACTCTTCGTCGGAAGTACACAAATGCCATTTCATTACGAAAGTGAAGCCAAACCATAAGCGATTTGACCGTTATTTTCACTCTGTTATGTTTTGTAAAGATCATCATCAGAGAGTTAAGTTGAATATGTAAAGATGAGTAATTCAGTTTATAAAGACTATGATGAGCAGGAGAAGAAAAAATCAAAAACTTAATTGAAACCTACAAAACGTTTGACTTTTGATAGGCTGATAGTCAACAATTACCAACTCACTCTTTTTTCCCCCACCCCCTTCCACATCGAAATATTGGTCAAACAGAGCCCATTATTATGGCTATACTCATCTTCAGTGCAGGATGGGTTTCTTTGGTATGCACTTTGATAGTATGGAGGATTAGCAACTGCCAATGTTGTTTTTTTTCTGTTTTCTGGAGCCAGTGCCAGCAAGCTTTCCCATTTTGGTTTTCTTTTTCGTCACTGGCTTCCGATTCAGGAATAATGTCATGAATGGCTTTTTCTTACACTGTTAAAGTTCTGCACAAGTGAACACACTTCCACCACCAGCATCACGATGAATTGCTATTCCGGCAAGTCCACAAGAGGGCAATAACACTCTTGTGAAACCGACGCAATGTAGAAAGAGATCGTGTGTTTTAGTGACAATAGATCTTTGGTGAGTGTTTTTTTTTTGTTCACTTGTTTCATGTGGCACCATAATCAAAGGATTTAAGTGTAGAAATACAAACAAACTGTAGCACAAGCCAGGTCTGAGGATTCCGATTTTGGGCCATGTCGGCATTGCCTGGCACTTGATCCCGCAGCTCCCCCTCCCCGTCTCTCTCTCTCTTTCCCAGTAGAAAATATTCACCATCATAATAAAAACTGACCACCTTGGTGATTTTCGGTAAAAATCAAAAGCGTTTTCCATCTTCGGAAGCTCTGAGTATGTTAACTCACAAAAATATTACAAAAGATAATGCATACACAGAACCTACATACACAGAACCAGCATTACAGACCTTTTTGGTGAGGCTGTCCAGGCAGTGTGGACGTGACGCAAGCTACCAGCCATGTGCCAGGGATTCAGCACACTCGTCCACAGACGGCACCCCTCGGAAGTCTCACAGCTGGGCTCCGCCTTTCCCTCACCTGCACCCCATACATGTGTGGCGTCTGCAGCTTTCCACTCAGCAGCGCATGATCGGCTCAACAATGAAACCTTTTACTAATAACCACACAAAATCTTTCAATACTGGGTTTAACCACTCAGCCACCTGCAAGTAAATGCTGCAGGCAGCAATCAGCAATGTGCTGTGAAACTGCTATGGACACTGATCCACAACACAAGCATTTGGATTTGACAAACTTGCAGAACTCTCTGGTAATGGTAATGAGCTTGACTTCCTGACATATATACTAGGAAATCCCCTTTGCTGACTGATGTGACATTCATTTGTCATTTATTTTCACTGCACTTTCGAACTTTGAGCAATGGGGCGAACTTCCAGACTTTGACCAAAACCCTTTTTTCAGATGTTTGAAATTTGACCACTTTAAAAGAATTGACCATATATGCATCAGCAGTATGCAAAATGAGCAACATTCACAATAGCTGAACATCGTTTTAACTTGAGAAATCACTTTCCAACTACACCTGATCAAGCAAACATACCGAAGTCGAAACACCAAACTTTTCTGTAAACTTCTCGATGTACCCAAATGCATAAAACGGTACCCTCTATTGTTCACATCTGTAACTAGTGAAAGCTTTTAATTTCTGTCAGTTGCTTGCTGAAGTTTTCTTGGCAACTATCTAAGGTCCGAGCTATGTCATGTTGCTTCAGTAAGATTTCCATCAGCATACAATATACTGAATGACTGTAAGACAACTTAAAATGAACAAGGATGGCCACAACTATGAATACATGATTTGTTTTTTCTCCTCGTATGCGTCATTTCCTGGATGTCTACCAGATCAGAACAGTCGTTCTTCAGAACACACAGACTTGTGTTCACAGTGTATTTCACCCCTTTCTTTATTTACTTCTTTTCAATGCTATTTTCATTCAGCAAATCAACTGGTTGCAATTCTTTTGTTGACTTTTGGATGTAATAGAAATAATTTAGTGGATTCGCCTTCCACACAAGTGAGCTTTGTATTACGGTAAAGTTATGAAAAACAAGTATCCCATTCAAACACAAAAGCCTGCTACACAGACAACCAATGCTGGGTAGGCACTCAAGGTCTGACCAGCCGCACTGGGCTAATGCGTAGGTCAGACATCTGCTTAGTCGTAGCCACGAGACCCTCTTCCTCAATTCTCTCATCTTAGTAGTTAATTCATTTACCCATCAGCTTAAAATTATGCGTAGTGTGGTCTCAAAACTTAGCGGATGTGGTGTAGCGCATATGGACTAGTCCACATCCAGTGGCGCCTCCTTGATGAAACTGAAACTGAAGCTACATAGCTGGTTTTCGACTGCAGCATAACTGTCTTATAATCAACTGCTGCAAGGGCATAGCTAGAGATGAATGGTGAAGTGGGTGGAACTACTTTGGGAAGGAAATCTGACAAGAACTGGATGGCAGTCTGCACTGGGAAGGTAATTCGGAGTAGAAAATGATGATCCACAAACATTTTCAATA
>CM031608.1:36311399-36353899 GCA_018398815.1 Conus ventricosus
CAGCCTGTGTGTGCGTGTGTGTGTGCGTGTCCATAAGGCATTAACGTTGAACACTCTAATTAAAGAGATTGTCGATGGGGCCAGACAGAGCCCAACACCCCATAAGAAAGAATACAAGCGATCTATCTCAGAATCAGCACTACAATACTGTACATTGATGTAACTGCAGAACTCGAGGAAAATTTTGTGTATGAAATTTTGTATTCATGGTCTAGCTTTTAGAAACATGCGAAGAAGAGAATATCTCAGAATTCTGTATACGAGGAAGTGAATCAAAGATTATTGTAATAAGTTAGTTTAAAACTTACAGCAATATGTTGTTGTGATTTTTAAACAACAGTAATGGTGTACTTTTCATTTCTGACACAGTTTTATAAAACGTCAGTACTTTAGAATGGGACATAACCTTGGACTCCGGTTATAACGTCACCCCCGCGTAAAAGTGACGTTATAACGATAACTGGATACAGTGTCACCGGATGTAACGTCGCTCAAAAAACATTCCCCCGAGGGGTGACGTAATATCCGGAGTCGACTGTATATATATATATATATATATATATATATATATATATATATATATAATATATATATATATATACTGACTTCCATAAAAAACGCGAAAACAAAACAAGCTGAAGGTTGGGGGTGAATTTTATTGGTCACAATTGTACAGAGTGGAAGCGAGAATTCAACGTGATTTGATTCATTACACCGGTAATGTGTGAAAATGTCATCAGCAATATGTCTTTTGTGTGGAAAATCCAAGGTCACGTTACAAACCAGCTTGAAGTCCTAATACCGTGTGTGGCCACCATTTGCGTTGACAACTGCTTGACACCTGAGGCTGATTGAGTGGACCAGGTGGTTGATGCGTCCCCTTGGCACACCAGCCCACACATGGATGATGGCCTGGTGAAGTTGAGCCGCTGTTGCTGGTCGTGGACGCAGGAGGTCCAACCGTCTGCCAAGTTCATCCCAAAAATGTTCTATTGGGTATAAATCGGGACTGAGGGCTGGCCAGGGCAGCACATTGACGTTGTTATGCTGAAGAAATTGCTGGGTGGCCCTGGCGGTGTGTGGTCTTGCATTGTCCTGTTGGAATGTCCAGTTTGGGTGTTGCGCAAAAAAGGATCGACATGGGGTCTGAGCACCTGGTGGATGTAGCGCTGTGCATTGACACCCTGTCCGCGACCAGGACCAATGTTCTGAAAGATGACTGGTCCTATGGCGTGGTTAATGCCAATTGCACCCCATATCATAACGTTCGGGCCTCCCCAGGGGTTCCGCTCTACCACACAGGAGTCAGCACAGCGTTCACCAGGTCGACGCCATATTCTGACACGACCGTCAGCCATGTCAATACAAAAACGGCTCTCATCTGAGAACAGTATGCGTCCCCACTGCTGTCTGCGCCAGTTGATTCGGGCTTGTGCCACTGCAGCCTGTCCTGCTGGTGTCTTGGTGTCAGTACCGGACCTCTGTGAGGACGCCTACATGCCAGCCCGTTCTCCTGAAGATGCCGCCGCATAGTGTTGAGGCTGATTCGTTGCTGGAGATTCCCAGGCACCTGTCGAGCAGTGTTAGCGGCTGTTTGCGCCTGTCCCGCAGATGGGTTCGAACAAGATGGCGATCCTCTCTTTGTGTGGTGACCCAAGGACGGCCTGGCCGGGGACGATCATCAGTGGTACCAGTGACTCGCATGCGGTGCTGCAGACGATAGATGGTTGAGATGTGGACGTTAAAGATGTTGGCGACCTCCCTGGCATCCACACCAGCCTCCAGATGGCCTAGGGCACGATTGCGTTCCTCTGCTCGTAGTCTTGGCATCTCTGTAGCGCTCAGACGGCAAGTCGTTTCCTGAACCTTGTAGCGCGGCTTTATAAAGGCTGCATGCCTGCGTACTTGTCGCTGGTTAACTTTGCTCTGCATGGTGTGCACGTGCTTCACATGCAGCAACCAGTTTGCCATTTTCGTTGACCCTCCAATGCCGGAAATGATGTGTTGCTCACACAATTTTTTCACTGCACGTGAGTCTTGGACCCAAACAACTTGCCACAATGGTTCAATATTGTATATTCACCCCTTTTCACCCGAAAAATAGCCTTTCAAATTTTCGCGTTTTTTATGGAAGTCAGTATATATATATATATATGTATGTGTGTGTGTGTGTGTGTGTGTGTGTGTGTGTGTGTGTGTGTGTGTGTTTATGAAAATAAAAACTCCAGAACGTCGAACGTACAAGTGAAAAGATCTAAACTTTAACATTGTGTTCATGCGGCGAAAATCATGTCACCTTCCTAGGTCAGCCTTGACTGAGTGGCCGAGTGAGTTAAAAAAAAATATTACTGATACTCTTGCATCTTGTCCCCATTGCTGCGGGCACACTATTGTGTGTGTGTGTGTGTGTGTGTGTGTGTGTGTGTGTGTGTGTGTGTGTGTAGGCTACGTAGGCTAATACACACATACACTCACGCGTGATCGCGCGCGAGCACACACACACACACACACACACACACACACACACACACACACACACACACACATACGGGCGCGCGCACGCTCCTGCGAGCACACACACACAGCATGCGCACACAAACATACACCACACATACACCAACACAACCATCATTTCTTCCTAATCGTCATGAAGTAGATGATATACTTGTTCTACGAAATTTTCAGATTTGGCGATTCCCGCCTCCACCCTTCTTCTCCACCCCGGTTTTTGGCTGTTTACATATCATGCTGGTAGCTGGAAAATGAAGTCTTGAAGGTCAAGAGCACAAAAGGTACTGACCTGGTCACTTGTGACTTCCCAAACGATAGTTATACCGTATGTTATTGGAACATTCGTTCCAGTATACAGCCATAACACATAGAGAGACCAGGTTTGACAGGCAAGGGTACAATCTGGATGGACGCACTGTTCCTTTTTTTCTCCTTTTTTTCTTTTTTCCTCTCAGGGCTCCTAACTTTCCTCCACAATCTCAGGGCTTGCCAAAGGTTCTCTGAGCTACGTTTCCTTCTACGGCGCTGGTCCTCTGGTTGGGATGGATAGTTTCTCAATGAATGCAAGCGTTCAATGAGCAGCGTTTCATACGAAGAGGTTTACAAGGGGTAGTGTACAGTACAGAGTAGGTTTATGAAGCACAGCGTTCGTTTGGTGTAATTTCGAAATGGATAGCTTCTCACACGGAGTGATTTTGAGATGGATACCATCTCATACAGGGTAGGTATGACGAGACTGATAGCGTCTCGTACTGTGTAGATTTAAGATATGATAGCGCCCCATTTAGATGGGCAGCGTCTTATACAGTGCAGGTATAAGATGGGTATTGTCCCTGACAGTTAACATTAATTTAAGATCGACAGTGTCTTTCAGAGTGTAGGTCAAGACGGATAGAGTCTCGTATAGTGTAGCTTTAGACGATGGCGTCTCGTGCGGTGTAGAGATAGGATGGATAGCGTCTCATACAAATAGATTGCGTCTGACACGGTGTTGGTTTAGGACAGGTACATTTAAGATTCGATATGGTCCCAGAGTGTGTGGAGTTTGATCTTATGTAGATTTAGGAAGGATAGCGTCTTTTAGAGGGCGCATTTACCATGGATAATGTCTAGTAAACTGCTAATTTAAGATGGATAGCTTCAAGAGCGCATAGGTGGGTCAGTCCCAGAGAGTGTAAGTTTAAGAGGAACAGAGCCCTAGAGGGTGCATAGCCTTCAGATGTATGGCACCTGATAGAGCATAGCATTAAGATGGAAAGTGTCACAGAGAGAGTTTTCAGACGGATGGCTTTCCAGAGACTGAAGGTTTCAGACGGATAGGTCTCTGTTGATTTATGTGTAAACTGGGAAAACACCCGGGCATGGGTGTGTTCACAGTGCATGCATGTCTGCGCACATCTTTCATGCAGGTTTATTTTTCGCCACCACTCACCCTGATATGATAGGTCTTCATGGGCAGAGCCTTTCGTTTCTGGGAGGCAGGAGGAGGAGGCTGTGGGAGGGTAGGTGGGTTGGCCGCCCTGACCCCAGGAAGCTTGATGACGTCGATGGTGTTTGACCTTTGAACCGCCCGGATGAGCAGGTTCCCTTGTCAGGACCATTCTCGATCTGATCAAAGAGACGTCTGTGTTCATGGACAGCCGACTGAGAGCCTTCATGAGTATTTGTCCTCACTGTCTCTGTACAAACCGGGGACTAGTACTGACACGTATAAATAAAAATACAGAAAAAAGTGCTTATGGCGTGTCTCTGCGATGAGTCACAAATAGAAACATCGTAAGAAAAAATAAAGACGCAAACCTTTCGCGCTTAAGTTTTCCGTGCACACATGAAAATTGTCCCCCACCCCCACCTCCACTTACGCACTTCTTTAACAACAATCTCAGAACAGTTACTGAGGAAATGCTTCTTCAAATTGTTCATGAAGATGCTCATAACTCTCATGAACAATATGGAAGAAATATGGCCTTAATGATAAGTATGCCCCCGACAATTCGCTATATCCTTGACAACTTACTGTGAATAAGTAGGCCTATTCAAATAAATATTAACTATAAATACGCATCTCTATTACATTACTGTTAATGTCATTACGCATCTCAGTGCTAATTGACTTTGAATAAGCATATTTAACAAACTGTTATAAGTATCTCCGTAGTAAATAACTATGAATTTATGCATTTCCGTTAAAACTAACTGTGAATATGAATCTCCGCAACAATCCAATGCATTTAACTATGAATGAATATCTCCGTAACAATGAACTGTGAATAGGCATATCCGTAACAGTTAAATGTGAACACGTGTCCTCATTAACAAATTCTATTGCTTAAAAGAATTTGTAACGTATAAGACCGAATAAATGTTTCTATTACATATAAGCCTGCATCGGTATTTCTGTAACAATTGACTGTGAATCAGCATTTCTGTAACATGTAAATATAAATCCGTATCTTCTGTAACATATACAATGTGAATCACAATTTCCTTAATATAAAACTGTGAATCGATATTTGTGCAAATTTTGGGTAAGTATTTCTGTCATATATTACTATGAATTAGTATTTTTGTTAACATAGATATGATATATGTAACCTATAAACGTGATCCAACATTTTCATAACATCTAAATGTGAATCAGTATTTCTGTACCATATAAATGTGCATAGGTTTTATCCGTAACAATTAACCGTGAATAAATATCCCCATGATAATAGTTCTGAGTCCAAAGATAAGACGATTAAGTTTTTTTGTTAACTCGACAACAAACTGACAATTGTGAAGATCGTAAAGATATTATCTATGCAACGGTAGTATATCAGACTCGGTTAGAAGGTAGAGGTACTTTATCTAGGCATTTTTACAGACAGTAAGTCAAGCGCCAAAAAGAAATAGATGAAATGACTCTCTTAGAAAACAAACGAAAGTTTATAGTAAATCTACGTTAGCAAAAGAGTATAAGCCATTCACAGTTACCTTGCATAAAGCCACAAAAGTATTAAATAGAGACTAGGAACAAAATCCAATCTTTCACCCACAATAGCGAAAAAGAACCTAAAGTGCCTGTTCCAGATTACAATCAGTTATTAATTATACGTCCACTTGGTAATTTTATCACTGTTATAGCTCAGAAGTGATAAGCAGAGTTATAGAAATAGTTATCTTTGCAAGGCTATCAGAGTGTACACCAATACACTGGTGAATTCTACGATCTAAACAAAGGGAGTGCTAAATAAAGCAGATCTCAGCCAAATGAACAGACCAGGAATGATAAAGTTTTTTGACCACACAAACAGATGTAATGGTAATGATTGTCTACTCTCATAACACGAACAGAAGAGGAAACACAGTTAATGTAACCTTTTTCATTTTGTTTTTGATGTATAGGTATAATAATAAATATTATGGGAGAAACACACACACACACACACACACACACACACACACACACCACACACATGCGCGCGCGCACCATTCAGAATTCATATGAGGAAAACACACAAACAAACAAAAACAGAAACCAACCTTGGGCAAAGATCTGTGGATCTTTTTCTTGGCCTCTGAGGAGTCCTCCAACTGATTGAGAGTTCGAATCCTCTGTTGCTGTAGCTTGTAACGGCTGACGAAGCCAGCTTTGTTGGATCCCGCCGATTTGGCCGGGGGCTTGGTAGAGGGGGAGCCGGAGGAGGCTTTCTGGTGGTGGTCTGGGAGGACATGGAGGTTGAACAGGTGGGGAGCCATCACCTCGTCCGCGGGTCAGTCGGTGTGGTCATGGCAGCTGCAGCAATAGCTGGCAGAATTGTAGGTCAGAAGAACAGCAGAAAGGTGGCAGAAATGATCCACACCGGCTGAAACGGGGGTTTGTTCTCATAGCAGGTCTGTCCAGTAAATGCCAAGTCTTCTCAAAAGAGACAAGGATGCAGATAAAATTATTTAAAAAAACACACACACAAAAAACAAGGTATGAATCCTGACCAGACCTGTTGAGGTTTGTGTTGATGTTTTGAAGATTATCAATTTTTTTTAGTAGAATTCTGGCCACGACCTTGTTTGAAAACATACACAATGACAAACAACTTTTTAAAAGTTTTAACGAGACACGCAGTGCACCATCAGTCTGAACCTAGATGTCCTATTGTTAGTCTGGAAATTTATTTTTCACCATCATCGCAGAAGGCAGATCTCACTCATCCATCCCAGTTTTTCCACACCTCACAAATTCTTCTACCCAGCTGCTAGCTGTAAACCCATTTCGAGGTTCACATGGAACGTATCCCCGATGACAAAATGATTCCCTTATTTGTGGGATTAACAACGGTCACGTACGTGAAGATTTGACTAACAATAAGCCTTGGAGTTCTAAATGAGGACCCAAGGAAAATTAGCCACAATTTTATTCACTGTAAGCCGTTTCGCACCATAACCATCACACAAGTCTACAGACAATTTTTCCTGATGAAAATGTCCATGTGCACAAACAAAAGATCCATTCTCCACGCATTCCGCAACGCATTGAAATGTCATTTACACTGTTGTGGGGCATAGACAGCTGCGATGTTGTGGAAGTCCTTGACGAATCATCACCAGACCCCCAAAGCAATCATTTGTCTAAATCCGACAGTGCCATCGTAAAAGGACATCGTGGTCGTCCCAACGCACACCCCATCATTACGTAGGTCGGCACCTGAACATGCTGTGTCACAACAAGCTTCACCACTCCCACGTATGCGTGGTGCCCGTCGGTGGTGCGACTCTAATGGCAGGCTCTGGGTGGTAGCGGTACTAAGTATTAGCCCGACGTGTTATTGTACGGGCCTCGGATAGGTTTAATTAATTAACGGCGGTGAGAGAGCGATCTTCCTGAGGTCCATTTACTGCGCTGCAGGTCGGGTCGTGGTTGTGTGCGTGTGTGTGTGTGTATAGCGGTCAATCCTATAGGCTTAGGCCCGGCCGTCATGTGGAAAAAAAAGTTCTGCTGGCGTCAGTAAACCGTGAACGTTATGCTTGGATGCCCCTCACCCTCTCTCGCCGAGTGTGCGTGTGTGTGTGTGTGTGTGTGTGTCTGTCTATGTCTCTGTCTGTCTGTGGCGAAAGGGGAGAGAGGAAGGGGACGGAAGAGAGAGAGAGAGAGAGAGAGAGAGAGAGAAAGAGAGAGGGGAGAGAGAGAGAGAGAAGGATAAAGAAAAAAGTACCCTGTTGGCCGCGTGGCTGTGCACAAACTTTGCAATCGGATGTAGAGTTCGAACCTCGCCGGTACCGAACATAAAAGCTGCTTCTCATGTTTGGTCGTTCTAGTGGTGGCAGTGTAGCGTTAACTATAGTCCTACCTCCTGTCTACACCATCCCCCCTGCTCCCACTCTCTTCTTCCCACTCCCTATTTCTTAGAAGAGTCCACGACATCATCTTAGGTGGGTGTGGACGCTAATCACTGCAACAATCTGTGTACTGGTGGTCCTCGGGACCTCTTTGACAGGTTACAGAAGGGTCAGAGCTGTTTGTTGTTTCGTCTTGTCTGCGACACGAAGAAAAAGACAAACCGTCACATTTCCCCTTCACTCTCTTCGCTGGGCTGCCGTCTATGTGAGCATTTATTACAAGCTGTCCACAATAATATGCTTGAACACCCTAAATGGAGTCGGTCTGAGTGGCGTTTGCACATCTAAGCGAAATCGGTTGCCTTTTTTTTTCTTTAAGTTAAAGAAAACTTTTCTTTAGCGACAGGAACATGGTACTTTCAGCGACGGTATTTTGGGTCTTTTTTTTTTAAATGGAATTAAAAACCCTGCTCCTTTTTCCAGGCTTTTTATTAATGAGTCTCCTGAAAACATTAATGTTCAGCTAAACATTGTATACACATAAGCATACGTAGCCTACAGACTAAAATACTTTCCCGCTTTTTCAGTTTACAATCTTTTAAAAAAATAAATAAAGTTCAGCTGAACATCGTATCCACATAAACATACACAGACGGATACAGAATTAAAAACCCTCTTCAATGTTCCAGGCTTAACATTTCGTTTTCAATTCGACAGTAATACGGTATTTAAAGTATTCAAAATCACGCAGTACAGCTTGACCTTTGTGAATAATCAGTGACCATGAAAACAGTTACATTGACCAGCATGGCAACGTTACAAGACCTTGTTAAAATGTCAACTCCGACCACGTATCTGAACTTCCATTAGGCAAATATTCATAGTCTTGGATGTGTTGTGACACATTTACCAAGTTCTTGTTTTCGCATTAAAAAAAAAGGGGGGGGGGGGGGGGGGGGGGATACAAAATCGTAACTCTCTTTTTCTTTCTGCTTAGGACGGCCGTTGTGATCGCCGCTGAAAAGGCTACACGCAATTTACAGTGTTTTGAAAGGCCGTCGCCCATCAGAAAATGCCTTGCTGACAAAAGATCGAGTCGTATGCATGTATCCGTACTGTGCGAGCTTTCAGAACCCGTTAACTGCACCCTTGTTACCCAGACTTTGTAGTCTTTAGAGATGACAATACATTCTTATCTGAAGAATCCTGATGGTTTCTCCATTCGGAATCTCGGAATGATCGAGATCCTTTGAATCTGCTACTCAGTTTTCTGTAAGATCAAACAGCAAACCACAAGCGTTGGTGTAACCAGCATACCTTAGATAAATTTGCGAGAAACCTTCGACAATGGATGATTATGGAAGCCCCGAAGCATTTTCTGTACGAGATTCACAAGGTACATGGATACAACTTGAGAGAAATATTGGACTTACACACATGGTTATTCTGTATGTTTTCCACTGCCTTTGTAGAGTGCCACGATATTTGGATAGTGGTGAAACTATGATCTACCAATTATTTTGCAAAATTCAGTTTCGGTAGTACTTCCAGGCTAATGTTAATGTTGCCTTTAGGACAGGTTTTGTGTGTCAGTATCTCTCTCTCTATATATATATATATATAACAAATTAATATATTATATATATCTCCCTATATATAATATATTAATTTGTTGCCGAATGCTGTCATTTGTCTTTTTTCCAATACAGAGAATCCTCAGGTTTCATCCTTGAATGCCTGAAATTCGTTCGAGGTTTGCAATCAGTGTCTGATTCACACATCCATAAAGGATGAATACCACCAGTGACTTGCAGACTATCTATTGCCTTGTATTCACAGGAAAGCCAATAGATTGGCTGAAACCCGAGTTTCATAGCAGACTACCGGGGTAAACCTTTCTTCTTCGCCTTCGTTGAGCTGCCGTCCTTGCCCGACGGCATTTGAAGCGGCCCACTTCTTCCAGTCAAAGGTAAAAGAAGGTACAGGATCCACATCTTCGCTTTTTTGCTCGAGTCCCAGCGTGCACTTTGAAAACATTCGACATTTCTAGTTAATCTGATGGGTTCTGTGTCTGGCGTCTGTTTACTGACCGGCAGTCTGTTTACCACGACTGATAAGTGTCAAGCTGTCGAGTTGGAAACGTCCACACGGTGGTTCAGCACAGGCAAAGACTTCGAGCAGGCGGTAAGACCGACCTGGCTGAACAACGGACGACAGACTGGGACGTAACAACTGAAGGAGGGTAGTCCAGCCCGTCGAACAGTTCTCTCGCTCAGGAAAGACCGCGCGAGTGAACAGGACTACGACAAAAGGGTGTGGTGCGAAAGCAAGGAGAGGTACAAGTCCTCTTCCCTGTCACAACTGTGTTCCATTGTATGCCCACCATGTTCCTCGTCTTGAAATGTTGACTAGCATGTCGGTTTTCTCTGACCTTCTTATTCTGCGTACGCAGGCTGATACTCCTGCGGACACTCCCTTTATAGACAGGCAAGGATTAATCCCATCTACCCAACAAAGGGAGTGGAGTTTTGTGTGTATGACCGGGTTTTTTTTTAATCCCGCCATTAAGGCAGCCATACTCTAACTTCGGGGAAGGTGCATGCTATGTGCAACATGTCCTCCAAACCAACGGCCAAATTGTCCTCTTCCGAAAGTTGGTGATGGGATTTTACGTGTGTGCAAGATATTATGCGTGCGTTCACACACGGTACTCGGTTTATAGTCTCATTCGAAGGACTGTATGGGAAATGGAGTCGGAAACCAATGTTAACTCCATGGCAAAAATCCCTCTGTGCTGAAACGGCCCGGCGGGAGAGTCGAACCCGCAACCCCAGAGTCACCAAGATTACGAGTCCGGCGCTCTGCTACTGAGCTATTTCGGCCCCCTTTTCTCTGAGCCGACTTGGATTACCTCCGCCAAGTGCGTTATGTTTTCACCTCCGCGAAACTGTCATGTTTTCACCCACATCGCGTCATTGGTTTGTTTAACAGCAATATCCACACACACACAACCGATTTTAATACTGTGGGAAATACGCAATGTGGTGCAAAGAGGAACCATAGCTTTTGGACTGGATCCGCATCAATGGGCGAATCCAGGCACTTTTATTTATTTATTTTTTTTTTTAAAGAGACAGACATTTTACTTTTTCAATATTTTCATATTCATATTACAGCTCGGAGCCAGTCAGCAAAATAATATTCATAAAGTTATGTACGTGTGCGTGTGTGTGTGTGTGTGTGTAGTGGGGAGTGGGGGGGGGGGGGGGGAGAGAAGTAGAAGGAGAGGGAATGGGGAGTATGGGGGGAGGGGGTATATTAATTCAGTCACTACGCAGCAACGAAGTGATCTACAAGCCTGAAGCTACCACCAAAGCGCAGCCGAGAAAATGAAGGCTTTATTTGGGTACTGTCTGAGATCTGTGATAATTTTGGAGTTGTATCAAATATGCAATGGATTTGGGAAGAGTTTCGTTTAAGCGAAGAAGACAGTTCGACCTTTAGGGAAGTCCCCGTTCTCCGATCGAGTGACTTTATTCCATTACAATCATTGCAGTGTCCCACAAGGTATGAATTCCTTCCCCGTCCCGCCGCCTTCCTCTTTCGTTCTTCCAGCCATCAATGAAGACAAAGCGGTATGTTGACGACTGTGTCGCCGGTGTCTGCAACAAGTCTGGTATCGAAGTGGTCGTCCTTTCCTCCAGGATGACCCCATGAGCTGGACAGACTGGGGAAACCATTGGGCACGGAATTTCAACCGCAAAAATACACAACTTTGTCTCGCAACAGACATCAATCTTAAGCAGATCTACAAAGTGAAAGATCGCATACAGTCACACGCGTTCAGATTTCTGAAGCCGTTAGAACTTTCAAATAAAGTTTTTACGTATCTTTCCAAAAGAAAATTACTCTATGTCAGCAAATTTTGTTTTCTGTGTATCCAAAGGGAAAGAACAGCTCACCGTGTTCTTTGAATTACACACTTCCGACAGCGCATTGTGGAATTTCTTACGTTAAGCGAACAACGCCTTATAACCCAATATCTATGTCAGCTTTGTTCTCTAATACAGAAGTGTTGATTCGTCTCGAACTCCCTCATTGCTGGCAAGATCCAGAAGATGGAGAAAACAACATAAACAGAAAGATATGGATCACACACACACAAACACACACCTTCACACACACGTGCGCGCGCGCACACACTATGGGAGGGCTTTCGGTCGTTGTCTCCCTCTTAGACATGTTTCTTCAATTAACATTTTACTCATGCAAACAAGATACACATATATGTTATTGAAGTTGTGCCATACGAAGTTATAAATTATGATGTCAAATAAATTTCTCTCTCTCTCTTGACTGCGCCCCCCTCCCCCTCTTTTGTGCACGTACACGCGCAATCTCAATGTGTGTGTGTGTGTGTGTGTGTGTGTGTGTGTATGTGTGTGTGTTTGTGTTGTGTGTGTGTGTGTGTGTGTGTGTGCGCGCGCGCGCGCATGTGTGCATGTGGTTGTGTTCGAGTATGCACATGTGCACACGTGTGCGTGTGTCTGACTCTGAATGAAGAGATGACGCTTTCCAGTTACATATTTCATGCGATATTTTATGTTTTAAACACCATCGTTAAAAGTTACATCTTTAACATGGTCATGTATGTTACAATGTCAAACCGACCATCGCAATTGAGTGATGTAAATGGACAGCATGGGGTCATTCAGTCGTTATATTGAAAAGATTTTATTTTTCAAATGTACATTTTTGACTAACAGCAAGCCTCAATGTCCATTATCATCATCATCAACACCGTCAGCGTCTACATAATATTATAAACTGCCAAAGAGATTGTCACGATTGAAAAGGTTATGAACATTGTCTGCGTCCTGCAAAAAAATACATCATGCTGCCTTGGAAAAGAAAAAAAAGGAAACAAACGTCAAAAAGTGATTCCTTGACTGCAAGTCTTCTTTTTCACAAATGAGAACTTTCTCCGAGGATGAACTAAAGATTTTATGTAGGAATAATTCATTTATTCATTTTGTAATCTGGCAACTACGGGTGAAATTTTTACATACTGTATAGGACGTACATTAGATATCCATTCTGCAATTTTTATTTGCCCATATGGCTTTTATGAGTGCGTGCGTGCGTGCATGTCGTATTTAAACGTTTAACATTATTTTGTAGCGGTTTTTTTTAACCTAAGATTGAGCAACCAGGAAGAATGCCTGGCACTGCATAGATTCATTGCCAAAGGATGTCCACAGTTTAGCTATATTCCATTAAAATTCTTGTCGTTTATTTTTTTTTTCTGGGTTTACATACATTTTTTTCATGATCCAACTTGTTCAAGATGCAGTTTTTTTCAGAACCAAGGTCTAGCATCTTCTGCGATAAGATAAGATAATGTTGCTTATAGCCCAGCCGACCGCAGAGGGCCACATCAGGGCTGTGCATTCAGACCTCCACTTATAGTCCTGCTGAAAGGGAGTAAAAAAACCCACCCACCTGCCATAAATGAGACTCGAACCACATGGATTTTCCTCATTTCAAGGTAAGTGCGTCATCTACCAGGCCAGTATTATTACTGTGAAAAGGTCCACATTCGTACTGGAAGATACCATTGGACACTTTGCATCGAAACTGTTTGGACACCTGAAACTTGACAGAACAGTTTTCTGTTGTCCTGAAACGGACAGTGGAGATGGTTTCATCTCCAACAAGCTACAGCTCTGGCTCTGTTTATGGAGAGGGAATCTTCTTTCACAGTCTGTAGTTCTGACAACAGAATGTAGCTGTGACACTGTTGATCTGTTTGTTGAGAGGAAGTCTCCATTACCAGACTATAGTTGTGGCATTGTTAGTCCTGTTAATTAAGGAACAGATATCTTCTTCCACAAACTGTAACCCAGACACTGATGATCTGATTTTACACTTTTATCAGGCTGTAGATTTGGTACTGTTTGACTTTAGCGAAGATATGATGTTCTTCAACAGACTGTACCTCTGGCACTATTAGTCTGATTCTGGAAAGGATATCTTCTTCCATAGACTATCGGTCTATCAGGTCAGGTCAGGTCGCTGGTCTTGTCCGCATCTGGGGGGCATCATGGTGGGTCCTCATAGGAGGTTCTGTCTGGCTCGCTGGGTGGGGCTCGACTCTCGCCCTGCTACCGGTAAAATGTAGCCCGGTACTTACCTGTCGCATAGATCGGGTAGATAGAACTCGTCACCTGGGAAAGTAGTCCATCTAGGTGAAGGAAAACACTGAATCTAAACCTCCGCTGCTTGCGGCATTACCACTCACGGAAAGGCTTCGGGAGTCAACCCTGAGGAAAAATCCGGAGCCGGAAGTCCTAAGGCGGCTTGACCTTGTCTTCAACGTCATCCCGGCAACTCCTGCGACGCCGTGGTGCCAGTTGTATCGGCTCTGCCTTTCCCTTGGATCCATCAGCTGTGTGGAGAGGGGGAATCTGCTGCATGGGCAACAGCTGATTCTCCATACCAACTTGCCCAGGCTTGCGCCCTGGAGAGGACACTTCAGCTTCGCTGCAAAGCGTCGAAAACAACACGGGAAGCAGCAGTTTACCGGTTATAAGCCATCCGCTCGATTGGCGTAGAGCTGGCGCCAGGGGTTGCTTCCGTCGGTGGGAGAGTCATCATCTCATTGGACAGCTACCGCCCGCCTTTAAGTGGGCAGCCCCCAGCCAATAGGGTGCTGTCTCGCCACAGTTCGCCTGCCTTACTGGGTGCGTTAGGGTCAGGGTACGGAAGTATCTGACAAGCGGACCTGCAATCACTGCACCAGGCAAAAGCAAGGGAAAATCAAATTAACAAAGAAAACTCCAGCTCTCAGTTTGGCACTGGAATGTAAGGACAATGACTCCTGGACTGTCGGACGGACCTCCAGGCTATTAGCGATGCTCGAAAGACCTCCGTCATCAACGATGAACTTGTGGAGACTCAGGTCGACATCGCCACACTGCAAGAGCGAGTGCTGATCTGGAACCTCGAGAAAAGGTTTTACGTTTTTTGCAGGGAAGAGCGCTGAAGACACCAAGATATGGCGTGGATTTGCTTCCGGAACTCCTTGTAGGGATGAAGAACCTGCCACAGGAACTGTAAGATGCTATCCTCCGCCTCAACACACACTGGTCCGTCAACCTGATCGGTCTATGCGCCAACACTCAGCCCCCCACCAAGGAAACAAAGGACGAGTTCTACGATCAGCTCGACTCACTTATCCAGAGGATCCCAAAGACAAGCAACTGTTACTGCTGGGTGACTTCAATGCCAGAAGTGGGCGCTGACCATGACTCCTGGCCTCCTGTCTCGGAAAGTTTGGTGTGGGAAAGATGAATGAAAATGGGCAGCGACTCCTGGAGATGTGCTATACCACGACCTCAGCACACCAAACTCCTTCTTCCAGACAAAGCCTCAGAAGAAAGTGTCATGGAGACACCCTCGCTCCAAGCACTGGCACCAGCTAGACCTGTTATCATCAGGCGGTCTCGCTTGAGGCGTGTCCTTTTTACTCGCACCTTCCACAGCGCCGACTGCGACACCGATCACTCTGTGGTGTGCTGCAAGATCAAGCTCCAGCCTAAGAGTACATCGCTCTAGGCCTGAAGGCAAACCTCGCATCGATGCGAACAAGACCACACTATCCTGACAAGGCGGCGGAATTTACCCAAGCCCTCTCGAGGGTGTTCGACTCAGACCCTCCGGTTGGCTCAGCCCATGAGAGATGGGCTTACATCAGAGAGACAGTACACAGCACTGCCATGAAGATTTTTGGAAAAAAGCTAGACCAAGAACAACGACTGGTTTGAGGCCAACTCCTCCACACTCACTCCAGCCATGAAGAACGCCGCAGCGCCCACCTGGATACAAGCGATTCCCCCAGCCAGAGAACCCTGCAGGTGTACAAAATCTGCAAAGAGCAAAGTACAGAGATTAGCAAGGCAGTGCGCTACGCTACTGGCTCCAGCTTTGTCAAAGCATCCAGATATCGGCTGATACTGGAAACATCAGGGCATGTTCGACGGCATCAAAAAGCAATGGGCCCCACCAAGAAGACTACAGCTCCACTGAAGTCTGCACGGGCGAGACCATCCAGGACAAGGACAAGCAGATGGAGCGATGGGTGGAACATTATTCCGAATTGTACTCCAGACAGAACCACGTCACCGACCGAGGCCTTGATGCGATTGAAAGCCTCCCCCTCATGGTGGAACTGGATGAGAAACCCCACTCTGGCAGAACTAGAGAAAGCAATCCGGAGCCTGTCCTCAGGAAAAGCACAGGGAAGGATGGCATACCACCAGAAGTCATCAGTGTGGGCGGGCAGTGCACTGCTTGAACACCTGCACAACCTCCTTGGTCAGTGCGGGAGGAAGGAGCAGTACCTCAAGACATGAGAGATGCCAATATTGTCACATTATACAAGAACAAAGGCGACAAAAGTGACTGCATTAACTACAGAGGAATATCTCTCCTGAGCATTGTAGGCAAAGTATTTGCAAGAGTCGGTCCTGAACAGGCTGCAGAAGCTCGCTGACAGAGTGTACCCAGAGTCGCAGTGCGGGTTCCGACTCGGAGAGATCAACCATCGACATGGTCTTCTCTCCATCAGACAGCTGCAAGAGAAATGTAGAGAGCAGCACAAGCCCTCTTTCTGGCCTTCATTGACCTGACCAAGGCATTTGATCTTGTCAGCAGAGATGGTCTCTTTAACGTCCTAGCGAAGATAGGCTGCCCACAAGACCTTTTGAGTGTGATCCAGTCTTTCCACGACGACATGAAAGGCACAGTGCAGTACGACGGCTCGACATCAGATGCTTCAACATACGCAGTGGAGTCAAACAGGGCTGTGTCCTCGCTCCCACCTCTTCGGCATCTTCTTCGCTGTCCTGCTGAAGCACGCCTTGGAACATCAACTGAGGGTGTTCACCTTCACACCGATCAGATGGCCGACCTGTTCAACCTGGCTCGGCTGAAGGCAAAGAGCAAAGTACGGGTAGTGACCATCAGAGACATGCTGTTTGCAGATGACGCTGCTCTGGCCACCCACACCGAAGCAGAGTTACAGAGTCTGATGGACCGTTTTGCAAAGGCTTGTGATGAGTTTGGCCTGACCAATAAGCTTGAGAAGACGGAACGTGATGGCTCAGGATGCTGAAACAACCCCGCATCACCATCATACAACCATGAATTAGAGGCCGTTAGCCGTTCACGTACCTCGGTTCCACCATCACGACAACCTCTCTCTGGATACAGAGATCAACAGAAGGATTGGCAAGGCCTCTACCACCCTGGCCAGACTATCTCAGAGAGTGTGGAACAACGCATGTTAACATTGAACACCAAGATTGCTGTGTACCGAGCCTGTGTGCTAAGCACTCTCCTGTACGCCAGCGAATCCTGGACCCTGTATGCCTCACAAGAGAAGAGGCCGAGTGCCTTCCACATGCGCTGTCTCCGGCGCATACTTGGGATCACATGGAGTGATCGCGTGACAAACAACGATGTGCTTGAGCGTGCAAAGATTCCCAGCATGACCACTCTTCTCCGTCAGCGTCGCCTCAGGTGGCTTGGTCATGTGCGTCGAATGGACGACGGCAGGATCCCCAAAGACATTCTGTACGCAGAGCTTGCCTTGGCAAGAGAACAACTGGAAGACACAACTCCGCTTCAAGGATGTTTGCAAGCGCGACCTGAAGGCTCTCGACATCGACACCAACACCTGGGAAGAGCTTGCTCAGGACAGATCCAGCTGGAGACACACTGTGAACACTGGGCTGGAAGCTGGCGAAGAGAAGCTCCGGAAGCTTGACGACGCAAGCGTGCACAGAGAAAGAACAAGCAGCTGCTGCCAGCAGCTGACTCGGCCTTCAAGTGCATCAAATGCAGCAGAGACTGCCACTCCCATGTGGGTCTATACAGCCACAGCAGACGCTGTATGACCAAAGGAAAATTTGTAAAGGGCGCAAATCCATCGTCTCCCGAGACTAACGGATGCCAACATCTTCTTCTGTAGACTTTAGCCATGGCACGTTGGTCTGATTGTAGAGAGGTGCCCACCTTCTTCAACAGAGTGTAGCTGTGGCGCCGCTGGTCTGATTGTACAGAAGGTATCTTCTTCAAAAGATAAGTGACCATGCCACTGTCGGTCTGATTGTAGAGAGGTTTCATAGTTTGTATTAGTATATAGTTCAGCCAACCACAAAGGGCCCGTTCAGGGCTGTCAAACTCATATGGGAAACATGGTTACATCCTGAAAGAGGCTGTTACATCCTAAGAAAGCAACAAACAACGAAAACAATCCATGGCATTATTGCTAAACTAAACTATAAAATACTCTCTGGAGATACAAAATATACTAACATTGTTGACCTAAGACTCATTTTGTGATGGAAGGCCACATTTCTGCACCTCGCTGTCATCACTACACAACGCACCATTGATCATCATCATTCGGGAAATCAACATGACCAAACACTGCACACTGAATGCTGACAACAGTTCACATCCCAGAGAAAGAAATATCAATGTAATTCGTGACAATGAAATAACGGCAGAAAAATTAATTCTGAACCAAGTTATTTGAATAAATACTGCAGTTCATGAGTTACAGAAAGTTATATACAATTATACTGTAATCTACACCAAGAATCGAACCATTACTGGGATGATCGTGTTGTACGTGTGCTTTTTTATTGAGGGAATGAGGGGTGGGAGTCGACTCTAAAAGTTCTGAAAAATCCACTTACTTCTGGGCTAAATGGCCGTTGTATGCCCTCTGTGCTATAAGCATCAAAGTAACCAGCGGCTTAACTGTAATGCTGCCCCCCAGTAACCAATTTCATAAAAGGAAGAGAAGTTCTAGTTATGACACTGCCATGATTTGTAACATACTAATATGTACACAACTGGCTTTCAGGAAAAGAATGATGATCTCTTAACGAGTTGAAAGATAGAGATCTTTGAAGAGTCACACCAGTCTTCCAGTTTCATCATCCAACACCATAATCATCACCATAGACTGCCAGAAGTGTGAGACAGTAGCGCTGTACATCGGTGGAATGGGACAAAAACCACAGAAATGATCCTACAGACATACATACAATATCAGACACTATGACCCAGACACGCGCAATGACCCAGACAGACAGACAAAAAGAAGACACAAAGGCGGCGAAACACATCAGAAGACACGTTACTAACATGCATTGCATAGCCATGGAGAAGGTCCACATAGCCACCACGGCTACCAGAAAGTATCATGAGAGGTTCTGGCCCCAAACAACAGACCAACTATCCTGACGAACTGATCGTCTCTGACTAAAATTTGAAGTGCTTCCTTGACTTCTGAGTGCTTTCTGGGCTAACTTGATGTGTGTGTGGAATTTGCTCATGGATTTGCAGTTTACAGATTGACGTATGGACCAACGGACACACAAATGCATGAATAGACAGAGAAAGAGAGTTTATACATCATAATTATTTCATTTGTTCATCTTTCAGTTTACTTCATCAGATATTCTTGAAAACAATCAACAAGATGAAAAAACATGTTTTTTTAAAAAAACAAACACTTCCAACAGGAACTCATGACGATGCAAAAACTAACAGAGCAATTTGATTTCAATGGAGTTACTGAATTGATACTGCAGTTCAGGAGATGAAAAAGTAACATGCATTTATACATGCATTTGTACTTAGTATAAAACAACTGTGAGCATAAGTACAATGAGACATGACGTTAATGTCACCAAGAATGTCGTAATGAACACACATTATTTCAAGATGTTATAAAATGCAAACATCGCTCATCTCTTCAGTTACAGCGAGTCAGCTTTATTAACAGTCTAACTGCTAGAGACCTCACCATAACAGCAATATTATTAGTACTCTATAGTACTTTGGGTTTGACTGCAAAAGACGACGACAAACAATTAACAGCCAAGTTTTATGGATGGTCAGATGTTGGAGGTTTTCTCAGGTATGCATAAAAGCAAAAATCGGAATGCTCTTCTCAATACTTGATCATGATGTGCACACAAGTGCATCTTTGAGTGAAATAACTATGTCTGAATGTATTTGCAGAAAGGTAGCATATATGCAATGCAGTTACTTAATACACTAACCATTCCCAGCTGGTACTAAAATACAGTTATAAAACTGCAGAAACTGAAAGGAATCAAGCTGTCAGTACCATCCGTTAATTTCCAACAGAATCAGCTGATGGAGACGCATTACTTTACTTTCTGCTTTTTTTTTCCTTGTCTTTTTTTTTCAAACCCATGAACATTTTGTTGCATGAGACAGTCAATGTTGCTGCCTATCCCTCTGTCATGAGTGTCTCGTATGTATGTGTCTGTGTTTGTACAAGTGCAGATGTGTGTACTATTATGCATGTGTGCACTGATGTCATCAAAGTTCCATGCCAACTGACATTCATATGCTTACATGACAAGTGCAGCACACTTCTCGAGCTCTCTTCATATGACGGTGTCACGATTTTCAAAACCACTGTTGTTTGCCATATTGACATGCTTGTATCCAAGGTTTTGTGATTCAGAGCTTTTCCACCATATTTAACACCTTAAAGTAGCTAAGCCACTGATAAAGAGTCAAAGACATAAAAAAGTAGCTAAGCCACTGATAAAAAGTCAAGGACAACAAATGTACGTTATTTCAGTTATCTTCTTATAGGTATATCTGTTTCAGTCCTAATTATTGGCTCTTTTATGGTGTATCATGCTGAGCAGAGACTGAACACTGTAAACACAGAACACCCTGAAAGAGCATCATCTAATGCCACAGTAGCTGTTATGGCTTCTTATCTAAACTGGCTTGGAAATGGATAAAAACAGGATTTTCCTGGATTTTGTCCTCGAATCTGAACAGTAGTCTGGTAAGCAGATAGACAGATGATTGATGTCTGCAGCAAAAGGCATAAAATTCCATTGTAGTCTGTAACTTTTTTTTCAGTATCAAAGTATTTCCTCTTTTATGCGAAGTTTCATTTGGAGCTGCTGAAAATCAAAGACCGCCCTTGATTTTTTATCTGTTGTACATGAAAAGACACTTTTCACTGCTGCTGTTCATCTGCAAGGATGGTTGGTCATATACTGCGAGATTATGTGTGCGCGTGTGCATGTGTGTTTGTGCGTGTGTGTGCATGTGTGTGTGTGTGTGTGTGTGTATGTGTCTGTTTGTGTGTGTGTGTGTGTTGATTCTTTGGGTGGGGAGGGGAGTAAGGCGGGGAGAGGGCTTTATCAAACTGTTTTTTCTCATACCCATTTTCTGCTTACTCTGTAATAGTGGGCCAAATGAATGGTTAAGACTTTCATCGCTAAACTTGACCAACATCAAAACTGAGTCTGGAACATAGGTGCCAGCCAGTACACACACTGAATTCAGGGTGAAGTTGTCAACCAATAATTTAGCGAGTTAGAGTCACACATGTAAGTCAATGATCCATTCAGGAGAAAACTGTGAGAATGAACCAACACTGAATCACTAGTGCAAATTCAACCTAATATCACTGAATTTGGATCACATGTAGGTGAACTTGAGTTACAAATGTGAATCAGCACTAAAGCGAATATCAGTTACTGTCAGTGTCATTTGTGATCTTCACAAGAGTTACTGTACAGATATATCATATCATATCAAGTATTTATTCCGTGTCCTATACTGAGGATGTTGGCGGAAACAGGCCTTCTCTCATTCCTATTTACATCTTTGTATTCTATCATAGGAAAAAGAAAGCAAGAACAACTGTGTACAGTGTCAAATTTTCAGATTAACTGATTTCAGTTACAGCTTTCAGTTAACCACTTTCAGTTACCGATTAACAGCTGGGCGCCCACGTCGCACAGGAGAAGATTCCATCAATCTTTTGTTAACACATTTTTTAAGTGCTAATACGAAAATCACAACATCACATCAAAGGATTTACATGTCTAAAAATGTTCGTATGTTCTAAACGGTAAAAAAATATATTACTGACTGTTAATATTCCATCAGTCCTATATGGCACAGACCTTCAATAAACCTGCCAAAGAGCGTTCTTTCCTGCATTCACACAACTGTCTTCAGATTCAACCACTTATGCTTGATGTTGTTGACCTGCAGGCAAGTTTTGAGACCAGTCACTTCAGAAATTACTCTAGAACTGCACGATACCAAAGTGAGTGGATACAAATGAATAAAAACTTTTCTTCATTCTGCACTGGCTTAAAACCTGAACGGTCTTCCAACAAACCTAAGTAGGTCTAGAATCATAAGAAATTTTCAATGCAAACACTCTGTCACAATAATGAGAAGTCGTTTGTCCAATATTAATCTCATGCTCATTCCTTTTCTACCTTCAGTCTTTTGCAGACTGGCTCTGTAAACCGTGATGCATGCATGCATGTGTGCGTGCGTGTGTGTGTGATGTGTGTGTGTATGTGCCCATGTGCATGTGCATGAACTAACAGTAACATTTGTTACGTAAACCCCTGAGTTCTAGTCAGCTTTATTTAAAATTTGTGATCACATCTGCAGTTTCTTTCGGGATTTCTTCTTTGCAGGAGAGAGTGCAGACTCCTCCTTCGCTGCTGCCTCCTGTGCTAACTGTTTGTCAGTGGATCCCAGGAGCAGAGGGGAGTTGATCAGTTGCGCCAGACTGGTGGAGGACACATTTTGGGAGTAATTTCGTTCTGCTGACAAGCCCTTCACTGCACTGCACAATTTCTCGGCTGATCCTGTTGGTGTTGCTGCTCCTGTGGCTGAACAGGGTGGGTCGGCTTTTCCTGGAGATGAGGTTTCTTTCAGCCGTTGTCCGTCGACCGTGGAGAGGAGTTTGTCTGGTGTATCAGTACGGACATCCCCTCCAGAGGTACCACCTAGGCCTGCCTGATCTCTGTTTCTTTTTGTGCCCCGGTGCTTTAGGACAGGGCTCGTGCTGAAGGTGGGGGACGACGGTTCCTCTCCTGTACCCCCTGAAGCCACAACTTCAAACCCTGACTTCCCCCCACAGAATCAAAGCTGGACTGGTTCGTGGCAGCAAAGTCAAAGGCACGGCCGCCATCTGCTCTACCTGCAGTCTCCTTACCCTGCTTCTTGCCTTTGAACAGCGGGGACAAGGGCCTGCTACTGACAGAAGCTTTCGCCGAGTGCTCTGCGACATGAGAGGGCAGGGGTAAAAGTTGCGTTGAGGAGCCAGAAAGGAACACATCATCACTAGACGCAGAGAAGTAACTGTCCACAGCATTCTCCGAGAACAGTGTGGGTCTGCTAATTCCGGACACCGCTGAACTGTCCATTTTCAGTCTTTTGCGTGGAGAAGATGAGAGATTGTCAGTTTCAGACAAAACACTACTTCTCTTTCTGGATGTCACTCCTTGACCTGGTATTGCGGCAACAAACCCTTGTGAAGACTCTTTCAATCTGGAGTCTATTAACTGCACAACACCACTGCCATGACCTCCGGAGGAGTCAGAGGGTTCAAGGTCAGCATGTTTACCACCAGACTGTGTGCTGATCACTCTCTCCTCACCAGCAGTGGGAGAAGAGGATTTATCCTGATCACCAGACCTTCGCCGCTTTCGGCGCTGCCACTTGGACAAAGAGTCTTGCATCTTCAACTCGCTCTCACCGGGAGAGGTCACTTCTTGGGCACTGAAGGTCACTCTGGGCGATTTTTGGGGAGTAGTTGACCTATCTCTCTGTGCAGGAGAGCTGCGAAGCATGGGGGAATTCCTCAGGATGGATTTGGTGGGAGTCTTGGTGGGAGACAGGAACTGCTGGCTACGTGCTGGGGAACTCTTTGACTTTGTTGGGGTTCTGACTGGTGACAGAAGCAACTGTTTGGTTTTGGTGGGTGTCGTAGCGTACGAGGGTCGAGGTCTGGGCTGAAGTTGAACAGTTTCGGTTGCGTCTGTCCCTCCAGCTCCTGGCTTCTGCTGACACTGACCTGGCCCGTAGGACTGGAAAGTCCAGGGTATGACGCCGACTGTGCGTCCTGATTAGTGGAAGGTCTGCGTGTGGGGAGGACATAATTCAGAATAGAGCTCTGCTGGGAACTGGAGCCGTTGTTCCCTTGAGGAGACACACCCTTCGAACACCTCCCCCCATCCTGTCCCCTGCCCCGCTTCTTGGGTGTGGAAATACCTTTCGTCGGGGTGGAACTAGCTGCTGTCTTCCGTTTGTCTGAGGAGAACCGTGCACATATTTTGACGTGGACGAAGACTTTGTGGGTGTATGCATATGGCTTGTGCTTCCCTTGTCTTTTGTGTGGGTCAGGTGGCTGACATCATCCTTCGGCTGGGAATCTGTGTCTTCCATTAAGAGAGTACGACGACTTCTACCTGTTCTGGGTGGTGTGGCTGGTATCTGTTGCAACGCTGTAGCTGATGGCTTCTTAGGAGAGGTGAAGTCCAGTATTTTGGCCACAGATGGAAAAGCAGGCATTGAGCGAGTGTCCTCATACAGATGTCGACGAGACGACCGTTGCGGGGTGCGGGAACGAGTGTTGTGAGCTGGCGACTGACGGTTTGGGGATGTACCATTGGAGGATCGGGGGTTCAAGAGAGCAGCGATCTGACGTCGTGGGGATACTGTCCCTTCTTTCTTGCCTATAGCTTGGGCTAGCTGACCAGCTTTACTACCTGAAATCAAATATGCACATTGTTGATATTTCAATATCTCATCACAACAGTCCATGCCTCTTATCACTCCCACCACCCCATTTATCACAGACTGAATTCAACAGTCAAACTGTCAAAATTTTCCGGACATGCTAAGATCATTCTCATCTCATCCCTGATGAACACAGCACTTTTTGCACATTAAAGTGGGTCCTGTTGCAGAAGTCTGTATCCGTACACGAGCTAACTGTTAAATGTACTGATTGTAGGGGTGTACAACAAAGCACAGAAATTCTTCTTTTTTGTTTTGTTTTGTTTTGTTTCTTCTCTCATCTTCAGAGCCCCCTTAATGGCATTATCCCTGTGCTGCTCATTCCAGTTCCTCTATACACAGATACACCAAGGCTTCTCCTGTCAAAACCCCAGTACCAGTCCACAGCAAGCAATCCAGTTCACGCCTGGCTATCCACCAGCAGGCACACTGCACAGCTGCTGAGTCACTTCATAGGTGTTCACAGGGGTCTGTTCTAAAGTATGCAGGAAACGGACTAATAAGCCCCCAACTGATGACGATAATTGTTCAGTCGCTGCCAAGCCAGCATAAAATGATTGTCCCCCTCAAGAGGGTGCTACCACATCCATCCACAGACCGTCCCAGGGAACTTGTTAACACTGATGACTTTGAACAGGCTCAATACGACAGGACATGAAGGAAATCAAAACTGAGGTCGTTACGTGGGCCAGGTAGAACCACAGATCCGAGACTGTTGAAATGATGATTAAAGAGATGATCAAGAGGTGCCGAGGAGTTCCACGCTGGCCCGAGATTATATGGCAGGACTGTACTCTATCCTTTCCTTTTTATAAAGTATACCCAGTGTCAGCCATGCCTGAAGAACAGACACACGCAACATTGGTCCGGAAATGCAAGCAACACCTTCAGACACATATCCATTCAACTAGTCTTCTCGTTTCAGAGGAAGGCATTCCAAACGTTGGTAAGAGCGAGTCAAGGCACAAAACGTGCCAAACAAAATGCTTCAGGTGCTCTGGGACCCACAACTTCCCAGGGCAAAAATCCCAACCACTAAAGCTTCAAATGGCACAGGGATATACAGCTTCTAAGGTACATCTTCGTCCAGGACAAACCCCTTGACAATAAAAAGCTGGCTTCTTTCTCCTTTGAGTGTGTGCGCACACACTGCCGACTGCCTTTCTAATTCTATTTGCTGCCTGTCTCTTTTCATGGTCGTCTCAATTCAAGCCCAAATGGCTGATACCTTCTGCAAAGTACACAGCTTGAACTTGAAGAAAACTACATCACATCCACCTGAAGACGGATGAGCCATCAGATCTGAATCTTCTAAATCTCTCTGAAGTATTCTTCTTTGTCATCAATCGTGTTTGTTGTCCTGAACAATCTCAAAAGTGCAATTGTTTGTCTTTTAATATCATACAGTGACAAGCTAGTAATGCTTCTCAGACAAATGCTCAATAACACCTGTACTATACATATCATAAAGTTTGTCTTCCCATTCCTTCACACACACACGCGCTAACCGCGCTCTCTCTCTCTCTTACACACACACACACACAACGCACACGCACACACTGGCACATACACTTAATGCAAGGAATTAGAATTGAACTGATTAACCACAGACATCTTATTCATACATATGAATAGAAGAAATAAACCTAATGTGATGCAAAGGATGTTTCGCAAACAAAAACAAAGGTCTAATGCAGTCTGTATGGTCTGTGTAACCCACAACGTACAGGTATGAGAAGTTTCAATGTTCTCCTTCTTACTAACGTGTGGATCTCTCGGACTCACCGAACATGAACAGGGATATGTAAAATCAAAGATTGCTTATTTGTTTACAATACACAAAAACTAGAAATTTTGTTCGTGCAAAAATGATAAGTAGCAGTTGAGGCAAATCTAAAATTTCAGTGATTTTCAAAAAATGTGATTTTTTTTTTTGGTGAAGTTTTAGTGTGGAAAATGGGTCTGTCATTCCTACAAGCCAGAACCACAGTCAAGGATATCAATAGTTTAGGCATCATGTTCTACATTGCTTACACTTTGCATACAGTAGTCGTCATTTTTTGTTTTGTTTTTCAGGATAGGACTTTCCACTCTCTACTAGGTGACAGCCTAAAGGGTGCCTTTATGGCTGGCTGGCTTCTGGCATAACACACCCTTTCCTTTCAAGATCCTTTTTCTTTCTTCTAAGAATTTCCAGAAGTCTTTATTCATCTATTTCTGACTCAGTTGCCAAAACAAACTTAGCCCTGAGGTCTGGGCTGCAGTGGAGGAAACAAATAAAAACCATTGCACAGTGAAGATAAAATTTCAACTCGGTGCCAACAGTCATTCAGCAACCTCATTCAAATTGTACACTGGAAATAAGGTTGAAAACATGGTCATGACTGATCCTTTTAGACCAAACTCCCTATTCCAAATTATCTCCCAAGTCGACTGGTGCGGTGGCCATCTTGTTTTAACTCTTAGGTCGTCTAGAATGAGTTATCAGTTCCACTGTATTACCTTCCAAATGAGAATTTAGACCGAACTCGCTATTCCAAACTATCTCCTAAGTAGGCCAGTGCGGTGGCCATCTTGTTTCAACTTTCAGATTGTCCAGAATCAGTTGATCGGTTCCACTGTGTTACCTTCCAAATGAGCCACGTGGTGACGGCCACTGATGTTGCTGGGGTTCTTTAACGCCCGAGACAGGCTGCGGGAGCTGTGGCCGATGCCTGAGGAGTAGAACGAGCGGCGCAGCACACGTTGGGGGCTTTGTACCGTCCAGGGGTGCTCTTGTGAGACTCCGCTGCGACTGCATCAACATAGATTTTCAATGCGGTTATTTTCCATGGGAGGGGGGGAGTAGGGACTGGGGGAAAGGAAAGGGGGGGGAGTAGTGGGGGGGGGGGGGGGGGGGAGGTGACAGCATTTGTGGGAAGAAAACAAAAGTGAATGTAATTCACTATTGGAGTGTTTATAATAATTCAGCAGTGAGTGTGTGTAACTCAGCAGTGGAGAGAGTGTATAATTCACCTTTTGTGAGAGTGTACAATTCAACAGTGAAGATTAAGATGAGAGTAGTAACCCCCCTAGAACTCCCAATCCCTTGTCAAATAAACTTAAACCTTACCGTCCTTGAAGGGGGACTCTTGGATGACCTTCACATCAGAAGCTTCAGGGAAACTTGGCTGCTTCTCTTCTTCTTGCCTTTGACGCAATGACATTCTGCCTCGCTGACGATGGCGAGGTGTCTCTGCCACAAAAGTTCGCTGGCTAGCTGCACATATGTAAGAGAATGATTTTTATTTTGGTTTTTGTCACACACTTGACCATGAAGATCGTTCAATGGAAATCTTTCAAATACATGTCTACATTTCTGATTTTGACCCACAAGATGGGCCAAAACGTTACCCCACCAGCACACATGAAAACCCTCAAGTCATCATATGACTTTTTTTTTTTTTAGTTTTTTTTTAATGTCTTGTTCACTTACCAGTTTTTTTTCTAACATTTTAAAATGTTGTACCTATTGCCTCAAACTGTAAAGAAAATAAAAAAAGAAAGAAAAAGAAATGAAACTAGTCTGGGAGTTCAATATCCACTGAAAGATAAATACACATACAAGTCTGATACCTCTCTCAATCATTTTTACCCATTCAAAAGAGCCATGACAAAAATTGATTAACAGCAACTTCCTGAAAAAAAAAGTTATCACTACAACAAAGCAGAACATTTATCACTGGAGCTGCAAGACACCAGTGAACCTGTCAGCGTGTTATCTCCTGTGCTCACTGGCTGCTGCTTCACCACCTCCCTCAAACAACAAAGACCCACCCATACTGGTACAAATTTTGGATTTGATGCAATGCCCAAACTCATCCAGCTTTTTTTTTGTCAATGAATTACTACTGTATCTTCACAGTGACCATGCTACCAATTTTGCCAGTTGGTTCTACCTATGAATGCAACCAGCTGTTCAGAAGACAACCGGTATCATCCACATGTTTCTTGGCACCAGCCGGTCAAGTCAAATCCCACCAGTGAGAGGTATCGCAGCTTGATTTCTTTTGTTTTTTTTACATTTCTTACAACTGTATTTTACCAGCTGCGGCCGGTTGTCATGTTTAACCTCTGAACCACTGTTACACCTTATTCTTCTACCCACTTTCACCAGTCAGCCACCAGCCTGCTCCCTTCCACCTACCGAAGGTGACCCAACATTTCATTCTTGTATAGGTCACCTGGGAATCTTTGAACACTTATACACGCCATTTGAGGACATCTGCTTTAGCCATAAAGTGGCCATCATTTGCAAAGTGTTTTGATTTGAGCCATAAAAGTTTTTTGAAACATTGTTTTTCAACTCATGTTAAATATGAAGTAATAAGGAACTATCCCTTTAAGATACTGTGGACAATTTCATGGACAGGCACTGCTGAATCAGTAAAGACAGCTCAGAAAGCCATGCAGACGGCACAGGTGAGGTTGTGCTCACTTCAGACTTCCTTGGAAGACGTGGGTTGTCAATGTCGATGTCACATATGGATTCTGAATTCTCAGAAGTCAAGTAAATGACAATGATGGTCGATTATGCTCAGACCCATACACAGCAAGCCACACTCACTACTAGATTTTAACACAAAATGTTGTGTTATTTAGATGAGTAAGACTTTTGGGGAGTGTTTTTTTTTCACAAAGCAGCAACTAAGTTTCATATGTTTGTGAAAAGAGTTGTTTGGCACTCTACAAAATCAAGCTCATAGTCAAAAAAATGTTATGAAAAAAAAAGTTGAACATGAAAGGGTTAATGCCTCATCATCATCATCATCATCACCACATCGCCACTGTCTGGCCACAAGTTGTTTCCCTTACTGTTAGACTTGCTTGAAGATGCTGAGGGATGTTTCTTGCGTGACGCTCTGGACGCCTTATGGTCAGCATCCTCCTTTTTGGAGGGCTCCTTACACAGCTCCGTGTTAAACAAGTTTCGCCTTGTCTTTTTCCCACCTGGGGAGAAACAACAACGCTTGAAGCTGCAGTGATTTTTACAGTTTAAATGGCTGCCTTGTCCCCTGACTTTGTTTTAAGAAACAACAACAACAACAAAACCACACCGATTCCCTGCAACATAACAAAACACATGCAGTGGATTACATATCAGTATGAAACAAGTAACCCAGCAGTCAACAGAACGACAACAGCTAAGAATTCAGAACCGAAAATGTTTTATCAGCACAATAGTAAAGTAAAACAATCAGGCAAAGTTCTCTTTCTTATCAGTTAGTTTTTTTTTTCTAATTTCTTTCCCAAGACAATAAAAGCAAACACTGGCATGTTCAGATCAAAGAATTTCTGGTTTTTATCAAATCTTCTTCAGTTCCGTGAACTACAATTAATCTTTTATTTATGTACTTATTCTGCTTCTGTATGTTTTGTGTTTTTGACCAAAAACCGTTCACTAATGAAACTTACCATGAATGTTCAATTATACACACTCCAACAATTCATAGGATGGTTACATACTCTTACATAACAGGCCTTACAGCATACCTCTCTGTTTGGCAGGTGACTTGACTTTTTCCTTCTTGGATTTACCCTTGGATCCTTTCTTCCCTAGGCTTCCCTGCTCATGGAAAGCACACACACACACACGCACACACGCACGCACGCACACACACACACACACACATGCACACACACAAGTCCACACACACACACCACACACACACACATGCACACACACAAGCCCACACGCACACACACACATGCACACACACAAGCCACACACACGCACACCACACACACAACACACACAACGCAAAACACAAACACACACACGACATCTTTTAATATCCCTTAAATGACAAATGAACAGACACTGTAATTTCATCACATTTTCTGTACTGACGAGTGTTTTCACTTCCTGCATTGTGAAAACTAAGTGTTTCACACATTCTCAGCACACACACAGGTTTTCAGAACATGCCCAAGCTTGGCTGCCATTTGTAGCAAAACTATGAACTTGGCAATCTAGCATTCTGAAAAGACAGGTGTGCAGGTGTCATTTTTTTCCCCCCTTAAAGCCCTGGTGCCGTTGAACTGAAAATAATGGCTCAGAAAAACGGTGCATACTGTACATGTGTTTGCATTTGCTAACAACTCTGTGGCAGGATGTTAAATTATCAATAAACTGGGAGTCGGCTGCATATTGAATCATTTCAATTCTCCATTTTTATGATAAATGGTCACAGTTGTCAGCTCTGAACATCAACAACGCATAGAATCACACAGAGCAAACTACATCCACTACTAGACTTTTACACAGAATTTGGTACAATTTGGACTTGACCTCTAGAGGGGGTTTTTTGGGAATTGTTTTCATTGAAACAGCCCCCAAGATTCATTAGTTAGTCTGGTACTCCGCAAAATCAAATTTTGGGACATCAGGCAAAATTTATTAATAAATTTGTTAAAAGAAACTACAGAAAGGTATAACATACTCAACAGCATAACTTTGTAGTTGTAAACTACAGTAACCGTAAACCTCTGTTCATTAATTCTTCATACCTTGCCCTTTTTTGCAGGAGGGGCTTTCACAACAATTTGTCGTTTGTTGCCGATGCTTGGGAGAACAGGGTTGCCATGAGCACTGCTGCGTGTCCTGCAACAGAAACACAGCTTCTGAGGTCACTTTAATTATTTGGCTGTCAGCAGACACCAAAAAAACTACATGAAAACAAAACAAAGAAAACTGTCTCTGGGAAGACACTTGACACAATACAACTCTATACCAAATTGAAAACTATCTCTGGGAAGACACATGACACAATACAACTCTATACCAAATTGAAAACTATCTCTGTGGGCAGACACATGACACAATACAACTCAATACCAAATTGAAAACTATCTCTGTGGGCTGACACATGACACAATACAACTCAATACCAAATTGAAAACTATCTCTGTGGGCAGACACATGACACAATATAACTCAATACCAAATTATCATCTTGTGAACAATGAATTTTTTCTGTGCTTTTCTTTTTCTTCTTTTTTTTTTTTGTTTTCGTCTTTTTTTTCTTCCTTTTTTGTTGTTGTAACTGACCTCCTTTTTGGCGAAGTGTTTGACTGGTCACTACTTGCAATGGAACGAGAAATCTCCTCCATTGCCAGGGCGGACAGACTGGCCAAAGACAATGACGCTCATTGGGCGTGCGCTCCGGGCTACCACCCAGCTCAGGGGGCAGGGGCTGCATCAGCTCGTCGTAGATGGTGACCAGCAGATCAGGTAGGGTGGACCGGTAACTGTCAACAAGTGTCAGGTACTGAGGTTAACACTGGACAAACAGGTATAAACTGATAAGGTTAACAACGGACAGGTATCAATCCTAGATTTTAAGTGCTGAGGTTTACAATGGGCCAGTAATCAGTCACAGGTATGAAGTGTTTAAGTTTGTAATGAACCAGTAACTGTTGACAGGTACACAGTGATTAAGTTAACAATGGACAGGTATTGATCACAGGTATTAAATGCTGAGGTTAACAATGGACCAGTAATTATTCACAGGCATGAAATGTTTCAGTTTGTAATGAACCAGTCATTGTTGAGAGGTACATAAAGTGCTGAGGTTAACCATGGAAAAATATTGAGGTTAACCACAGACCTGTAACTGTTGACATCTATAAAGTGTTAGGGTTAACAATGGACCAGCAACTGCTGACAGATATGAAACACTGATGTTAACAAAAGTCCAGACACTAATCATTGACAGATATGACTTGCTGAGGTAAAGAATGGATTAGTAACTGTTGACAGGTATGAAGCATTAGGGTTAATAATAGACCAGTAACTGCTGACAGGTGTGAAGTGTTGAGATTAACAACGGATCAGTAACTGTTGACAGGTATGAAGTGTTAAGGTTAACAAGGGATCAGTGACTGTTGACAAGTGTGAAGTGTTGAGTTAACAAGAAACCTGTAACTGATGACACGTACGAAGTGTTGAGGTTAACAACAGATCAGAAACTGTCAACAGATGGAAATGCTGAGGTAAGCAATGGACCAAAAACTGCCTACAGGAATAAAATACTATAGGTCATAATGTGACTGCTTATAAGAATGAGCGCCAAGGTTAACAACAGGCAGATAACTGTTTTAGGAATGAGGTGCTGTGGTCACCAATGGACTGGAACTGTTCAAGGAAAAGATGTATCGAGGTCAACAACAAATACAGATATGTTTAACAGGAATGGTGCGCCAAGGCAATTGACCGGAAAGACATCAGGTAACTATTAAGGTTAACAACTAAAAGGTAACTGTTAACAGGAATGACATGAAGTTAACAACAGGCAGGAAACTGCATTGATATCAAACCCTCTCTGCCACCACCATCCTCAAAAAGTTCCCTGAATGCATCTTTGAACAAGGGTAAAACTTGGTCACCATTATGGACAACAAACATCCACGCAACAAGCACAACTGACCTGAAAATAAAATAGTTTACTCCCTTAACCAATTAAAATATGTGTATCACGCACTGGAGTACACCTAAACCGTTTTTGTTGACATGAAGAATCAGGAAAATCAAGTGCTCAACAGTTATAAGCTAAAATTAGTAGTCAATGATGTCATATGCAATCAATCCCCGTGAGGCTTGGGCTTCACTACTCAGACTAGGGGAAGCAATCCTGAGCGTCACTTTGAATAGTGCTACTATGGTTAAGAGTCTGCATCTAGGTAAGGCTGCATGGCAACTGCTGCAGTCAGGGTGCACTAAGGTGAATGGCACAAAGGTCAAGTTGAATGGTACTCAGGTCAAGGTGAATAGTAAACGTTACACTAGTCTTGATTTTAACTGAAATATTGAGCATTAAAAGCAATAAATGAATGCTTTTAATCTGCATTCTGCCAGTCTAGTGAATTTTCCAAAAAAAGTGTCACAACTGGAACTTTGTGAATGTAGAGTTTCATTTTCCTAACAAACGCCTCAGCAAATAAGTTAATGAAAACTAAACTTATTTTCGGAAATGAAATGAGGTAGGGAACAGTAAACGATAACAGTAAACAAGTAGGGTATGTTTTGCTCCCATAAGGAAACCTAACACAGAGTAACTTTTATTCAAGACTGGCACAGCCTTTTAAACTTGAATAAAGTCAGACAAATACATAGACGAACAATCTAATAGTGGGGGAAAAACAAGCGCAGGCCAACAACTGAACTGTCTGGCAAAGATTTGGACTTGAGGGGAGGGGAGAGTGGTTTGAAGATGGAGAAACTGGGAAAATGAAATTTAAAAAAAAAAAAAAAAAAAGTTACAGATATGAAAACTCTTCACTAGCTGCATAAGGGAACCATCGCAATCCCTTTTGAAGGCAGATATATTTTTTATTGCCTGCTCCGAGGCCTTTCGCCCGCTGGATCGGGACTCATCAGGGAGACACGGCTGGTTGTATCTGCGCTCGCGGCGTCAAATAGAGACACGCCACAGTCATAATACTGTGGTGTTCTCACCACCATGGGTGCAAAAAAGAATCCAATAGCATCCCCCGAGCAGCCAGCGAAGAGTAGTAAATGCAACCAAACGAAAATGTGGGGAGGAAAAAAAGTTGCTGTAAAAACTAAAGACATTATGCAATGTAGGTTTCCTTATGGGAGCAAAACATACCCTACTTGTTTACTGTTTATCGTTTACTGTTCCCTACCTCATTTCATTTCCGATTTTGCTTTGATTAAATTGAGGTTATTTGTATTTGTTTCTGTCCGTCTGTGTGTTTGTCTTTTGATCTCCCTTGCATCTTTGGGTGGATCCTCAGGCGTAGGCTCAAAGACTGTCCCCTACATTGCATAATGTCTTTAGTTTTTACAGCAACTTTTTTTCCTCCCCACATTTTCGTTTGGTTGCATTTACTACTCTTCGCTGGCTGCTCTGGGGGTGCTATTGGATTCTTTTTTGCACCCATGGTGGTGAGAACACCCAGTATTATGGACTGTGGCGTGTCTCTATTTGACGCCGCGAGCGCAGATACAACCAACCGTGTCTCCCTGATGAGTCCCGATCCAGCGGGCGAAAGGCCTCAGAGCAGGCAATACAAATATATCTGCCTTCAAAAGGGATTGCGATGGTTCCTTATGCAGCTAGTGAAGAGTTTTCATATCTGTAACTTTTTTTTTTTTTTTTTTAATTTCATTTTCCCAGTTTCTCCATCTTCAAACCACTCTCCCCTCCCCTCAAGTCCAAATCTTTGCCAGACAGTTCAGTTGTTGGCCTGCGCTTGTTTTTCCCCCACTATTAGATTGTTCGTCTATGTATTTGTCTGACTTTATTCAAGTTTAAAAGGCTGTGCCAGTCTTGAATAAAAGTTACTCTGTGTTAGGTTTCCTTATGGGAGCAAAACATACCCTACTTGTTTACTGTTTAAACTTATTTTAACAATTGTGAGACCACCAAAAAAGGACAAACAAGTAACAAGAAAAAACATGACACATTTCAACCTCTTAGGTCTGTCTTCTTCAGGCAATATAAACGTTCAGGGCAATGAAAAGTAATTGCTCATTCTTTGTTTTCATTGTCCCGAACATTGTTTATCTTGCCTGAAGAAGACCTAAGAGGTTGAAACGTGCCTTGTTTTGTCTTGTAACCTGTTTGTCCTTGTTTTTGGGGCGGACTCGCAAAGAATTGTTCTTAAGATGTGTTTCAATTTCCACCTGCAGTCACCTCACTTTGAAGAAAAACCAAACTGTCAGCCAGAGAGGAACACACAGTACCTACCTGTGGAGAACACAGGTGCTGAGGAATTCCAGAGTTGGCTTAGGGCCAGGCTGAACAACAGAGCCTTCAGCAGCTCCACGATCTGCAACACCCACACCACACACTGCATGAGCTCCTCTGCATCAACTCTGCTCCGCTCATCAACACCAAGTCTCCTAACAGTATGAATACCACAGACGACACGGCCACCTTGTCATTACCCGTCAGTCCGTGTCTCCTGACAGTATGAATACCACAGACGACACGGCCACCTTGTCATTACCCGTCAGTCCGTGTCTCCTGACAGTATGAATACCACAGACGACACGGCCACCTTGTCATTACCCGTCAGTCCGTGTCTCCTGACAGTATGAATACCACAGACGACATGGCCACCTTGTCATTACCCATCAGTCCGTGTCTCCTGACAGTATGAATACCACAGACGACACGGCCACCTTGTCATTACCCGTCAGTCCGTGTCTCCTGACAGTATGAATACCACAGACGACACGGCCACCTTGTCATTACCCCTCAGTCCGTGTCCGCCATTTTCCAGTAACTTCCTCTGCTCACCAAGGAAAACCCTGTTTGTTTCCTTTTGGGTTATTTTGAAAGCATTCAGCACTAAGACACATCGTTTTGAGCCACTTACTACAGCAATAAACTTTGTACATGCCAAAAAAGGTTGCTTTTTTAAAAATTCCACCTTGTGTTAAGTCTGACTAGCAAAAATACTGAGTGTCGGTGATAGTTGGCAGTTTACCTAACACGACTGTGGATGATTTGTTAGCCTGGGTCCCCAAAATCAGCAACTCAGACATTAGCATAGAATATACCAGTGTGTTTGAAATTGATTCACAGATTGAGTGGCAACAAGAAATAGAAAATAAATAGAAAAACAAAAAACAAGAAATAGAAAATAAGATTAAAAAAAACAAACAATTGCTTGCTGATCAAACCTCAGTTCTCACACCCAACCAACAAATCTTCTCTGACCAACACTAACGCTCACAGATCCATCAACACTAAGACAGGCTGGTTCCTACCCCTGACTGGTCAGCCTACCTGGTCACATGATTCTTGCCGTTCTGCCTGGTCAATCTGGTCCACACCGCTGCACATGGACTCGATCTCCAGGCGGATAAAAAGGCCTGGAGCTTGAGCCTGTAACATGGCCAGCCACAGTCAAGCTTCCTCAGTCAAGTGGTTTGGACAAGTCTGTGTAATCGAAACACAGCTCAATAGCACTCGTGACTACCAAGAAATACCAACGTACGGTTACCACAGACAGAAAGACACACACAAACGCACACACGAAACCGACAGTGTGATTACACCCTCACTTTATTTACACACAAGTCAAAAGTATCGATTACATGGCCAGTCTTTGACCATGATGACTGAGAACTGAAACTGACGGAAGGAAGGTCAAAATACATGTTCAGTTAAGCCATTGTCACACTAGACAAGGCTCTCGCTCCGGTGTGAGAATGACTTTATTCTTGTGCTCATCCTTTCACTCGCCCCACCAGTTTGTGGTCATCCCTGGCAAGTTCACAGGAAAGCAGTATGCAAAGTGACTTGACATCTTGACTTGGACATAGGCCTCCTTTGTCATTTGCTCCAAGTTGTTTATTCAATGCACGCTGAGGTGTTATGACTTCGTTGTTTCAGTGAACAGTGCTCAGTTACAAGTGCAGTCATACGGACAAAGAATATGAAAGCAAAGGCAAATTTCTCATCTAAGCTGAAACTGCGTTTGATGAACAACAGCAAAACAAAACAAAAAATGGGCCAAGAAGAGAAGGTAGGTTGCGCACTAGAACTCCTTTGCTCTGACTGGATGAAAACTTTTCTGACAAATGTCCTGCATGAGAAGTTAACCTTCAACTTCAAAGACCGGTCAAGTGCTCTCGCTTTTACTCCCTTGTATACATGGTCATATCTTAATCATGTCTAAAGCAAGCTCAAGAGTGTGAGTCTTAATAAAGCGATTCGCCTCGTGTGATGTATGATTGAGAGTGATCAATTCGACAACAGAGCGAGTGAGCCCAGCATTGTCCCACTTACTCTTCAAGACTCTCCTCCTTGTTCTCGCCTTCCTGTGGACGTCTGGGCAGTGCTGACCTCACCTCTTCATGGGTCTTCAGAATCCTCTCTTCTAAAAACCTGGCTGTACGTCCTGGTGAGACACAGACACATACACACACGCAAACATACACACATGCGCGCATGCGCACACACACACACACACACACACTTCCATTGATTCCAGCAAATCAAACAGTTAACCGACAGTCAATCAAGAATGCATATATATACACTTCGCATCAGCATACAGCCCACACTGCTCAAAAAGAAGGCATAATGCGGACAGCTGGGCTGGTTCTGAAAATAGCCTGAGTCACATTCACATGAGATGGGCAGCCATTTATACAGCCATCGTTTGGAAAAATCTGTTAAGTTTTTGTGTACATTGGTTTACAGCAGAGGCGAGATGTTGGCAGCAAAATGATCATACATCAAACTGTTTGTGGTAAAACAAAAGATAAAAACCCAGTATGCACTGAATGTAAATGAAGAAATCAAATACTTGACTGATGTTGAAACTGTCGATGACATTACAGCGAACAGCTACAGATTGACAATGTGGACAATGACATTACTATGAACAGTTGCAGCACGACCATGTGAACAATGACAATGCATTTTGTTGTAATGTTGATTTTTATTTCTAAAGCGTAAAATGGTGTAAAAGATAAACATCTCTTTCCCAAGTCTTATACTCTGCTTAGCTGCTGCAGTAGCGTTTAATGTTCAGTTTTGGGGGAAAAAAAACCCCAAAAATGAAAAAGACTGCAGCATTGCTTAAAGTAAAAAATACAGTTAAACACATAAAACAAAATGCAAAATAACACTTATTTAATACATGTAAACCAAAAAAACAGAAAGGTGAATTTTCAACAAGTATATCGTTTTTCAACTGTCACATAACAGAACAAATAACAGAACATGATAAAAAAAAATGTACAGAACAATAGTGCCCAGATGCCAATCAGTAACAAGATAGCCACGTGAAAAAGAGAGAGAGAGAGGTGAGGAAGAGAAAGAGAAGACAGTTCAGGCACAGAGAGCAAGAGCAGGGAAAGAGAGGCAGAGGGACGGAAAAGATGAGTTGCATCTGTTTAATCACAAGTAATGCAGGGCAAAATGTTTTTGAATAATAGCAGTCATGACTACGACTGAAATATATGAGGAGCTGATGTGTGTGCTGAGAGGAAGGGATACAGAGGGTCAGATGCCTGCAGTGGTCAGCTAAGGTATGGCCACAGGGCTGCTTATCGCACCCTAGCACTGAAGAGAGACTGGAAAAAGCAATGAACTCAGAGATGAGAGAGAGAGAGAGGGAGAGAGAGAGAGAGAGAGAAGAGACAGAGAGAAAATTGCAGCTAATAAAGAAACACATGCAATTTCTTTCTCTTCACAAAAATTTTTTTTAAAAAGGGAGGGAGAAGGGGGAAGGGTTGAGAGAAAAGTTATGAGGAGCAAGACATCAAAAGTTCCATACAAGCCAAGCAATGAAAATAATCAATGGGTGGAGGGGGAGAGGAAAAGAAAGAGGAAAGAGACAACCTGGGGAAGGAATGAACACTTGAAAAACAACATGTTAACATTCGATCAATTCAAATGGAATTTTGGTGCTAAGGATTTCCGTTCTGGTCTGAGCTTACATCACAGGGATGTTCTTTATGCTTCCTTTCATAATAGTACATCCTAAACTGACAGATACAGCTATCTGCATTGAGTTAATCAAGAAATTTGATCAGCACTTTCAAAAACACATCTCCTACGTGGATGAAACCTGAACAAGACTCCAGTCTTCCCATCAGAGCCCACAGAACACTGCACTTTGACCGAGACTGAAAAAAAAACACATAAATAATTGCCTTTGATAGGAATCGAACCATTTACTTCCCAGTCTGCAAGTCCATGACACTAACCTCCTCGACAATCATGGCTGGTACCTAACATGCCATTTTAAAGAAAAATTTTAAAAGAAAAGTTACTGGTCCCGCACGACAATCCAGAAAAACAGATTTCAAGACAAATTTTAAATAGTAAGCTTTTCGGCAGCATGGAGTATTCAGTGTATTTCAGGTGAAATGCTGTACGAAAAGTGTGTAGATGCACATGGTCTGTTCACAGCTTAACACACAGAGGAGTGCCCATACCTGGGGACAGGAGGAATCCTGTTTGGTCATAAACTGCAGGGTGACCGCCACCACCGTCTGAACCACCGGCTCTAGGCTGGCCTCTGTCTCCAGGGCCCTCCGGTACTCCTGCTGCACAAACTGACTCAGGTCGTCCTCGCTCTTCACGCCTGCAACAATCGACACTGCGTGCACACTGTTGTCACAGGGAGTCACAGACTCAGGGAGTTCACCCTGCTGTTGCCACCACTAACTAGTCTCACAAGGCAACAGACCTGTTCAACCTAAAACTGCTACTGGTGTGCTTTTCCAAGAAATTCACGAGTTGCTTTTTTTTTTTTTCTTTTTAAAGAGAATAATGTTCAACAGAGTTCAACTGGAAGGGGAATCTGCTATAATGGGTAATACTGGTTGATTTTGCAGCTGCTGCAGTGCATTAAAGTTCCCCCAATAGAAGATTCTTTTTTTAACCTTTTCGCGACGCGCAGTGACGGCAACTCTGTCGACCCGTTCACGAGCCGTGCCCTGGTGACGGCAGCACTGCTGTACTGCCCGGACGTGCCGTGCCTCCGTGACAGCACAACTATAAAAAATTCCCATGTTCTCTCGTCTACCGTCTAGGGGATGCAGCTGCCATAAATATTTAGAACAGGGTTCTAGCCACTGGAAGGGTAAGTTTACATGCACTAATGATGACCTTTGTGACCTCAGAGTAGTCCGAACAAAGAGACCCGTCTGACACTGGAAGGCATGTGTGGAATTTCCTGCTTCACCAATATATCAGGCAGAAGGAGAATGACGTGTGGTTTTAGAACTGGTTCAGTAAAGTAGTTCAGAAAATGAGGGGGGTAAAGGTGTACAAGTTTATCGATAAGAATTTGAGCTTGATTTTTATTTGCTCTGTGTATTTAATAGTTTTATAAGTCTTATCATCTGAAGCAAAAAACAGTGAAAAGTGTGTACTGTGTGCAATGATTTAAATGCCTTAAAAAAAAAAATTCACTTGGATTACACATATTGAATACCTCTGGCTTTCTCTGCATCTATTCAAAGTAACAGCGAAGTTTTATACCCCTTTTCTTCCTCATTTGCTGTTGTCAGACTAACCAAACAAACGTAAACAAGATTGTGTTCTCCTACGCTTTACTTATGTTGTTTCTGTAACAGTAGCGTTTCTATTTTACCCAAAATGTATTTAATTCTATGCTCATTACAAAGTTCGCACTTTACCCTTTCCGTTGCTATATAACAATTGCTTGTTAGGTTTATATTAGGAGACGTAAACTAAAATTTAAAAAGTGCGAAAATCGCGCGTCTGCAACGGTTGTAAGTACGTGCGGTGCACGCGCATGCAGGGAAGCGACGGTGCTCTGCCGCACTTGTCTGGAAAGTATTAATAACTTAAAGAAAAATACTGTGCCGTCAAACAAAAGAAACAAATCGCTAGATAAGCATGACACATTTTGACTGCTCTGGCCTTCTGCAGGCTATACAATCACCATTCAAGGCAATGAAAACAAAGAACAAACACATCTCCTCAAATGTGGCATTCGTTTTGCGCCCTGTTTGAAGAGACAAGTGCCTGTCTGCTCATTCTTTATTTTCATTATGTTGCTTTTCTAGCTCGAAAAAGATTAAACAGGTTGAAACACATCATATTTGTTTTTGTAATTTGTTAGTTTTTTCATTTGGTAGCATAGTCTACTTCTTTTAAATTTGATCCAATTTTCGCTTGCAGTAGCCTCACATTGAAACAAACTTGTTTCATTATGTTTGTCTCACTGGCACACTTTGGGAGGAAAGAAAAAAGAAAGTAATCCATGGACAGCATGCATCTGAGCCCCCTCCCTCTCCACTCTTCCCTCCTTGTTGTTTTGATATCTGTGAAGAGAAAAAAGACAAGGAAGAAGAATTCATTTTGTGTCTGTCACTAAGGTTACCCACAAAGGTGACGTGCTAAAAAAAAAATCATTTATAAAAAACACTGAACACTCATATGGTCACAAACAAGGAAATATTTCTTTTCTTCATGTGAAAGTCAGTGAAATACTATAACAAGCGGCATAAACTGAAACTGAAAGTTAACACAGAGGTACTCATACATGTACGCGCATTATCAATCTTACATCTGCACCTGCGTGCGCGCACTCACACACACACACACACACACACACACACACACTCACACACATGGATGCACACACACACACACACACACACACACACACACACACACACACACACACTTTCTATCACACACACATACACATGCACACAAACACTCTAACAAACATAACCACCAACCATCTTGGGTGATTTCCGGCTGGGGAACCACCTCTGGCTTGGAAAGAATCTCCGGTTTGACTTGTGGCACGTACTCTCCATCTACTTCATCTTGTGCTAGGCTGGAGTTGGACAAGCTCTTGGCCCTCATCACCATCAGACGACCACGCGTCAGAATGCTTTCATGCTTTCCACTCTTCCTGCAACACAGACAACCAAGTGTCACTATGCTTTCATGCTTGCCACTCTTCCTGCAACACAGACAACCAAATGTCACTATGCTTTCATGCTTGCCACTCTTCCTGCAACACAGACAACCAAACGTCACTATGCTTGCCACTCTCCCTGCAACACAGACAACCAAGTGTCACTATGCTTTCATGCTTGCCACTCTTCCTACAACACAGACAACCAAGTGTCACTATGCTTTCATGCTTGCCACTCTTCCTGCAACACAGACAACCAAGTGTCACTATGCTTTCATGCTTGCCACTCTCCCTGCAACACAGACAACCAAGCAAGTGTCACTATGCTTTCATGCTTGCCACTCTTCCTGCAACACAGACAACCAAGTGTCACTATGCTCTCATGCTTGCCACTCTTCCTGCAACACAGACAACCAAGTGTCACTATGCTTGCCACTCTCCCTGCAACACAGACAACCAAGTGTCACTATGCTTTCATGCTTGCCACTCTTCCTGCAACACAGACAACCAAGTGTCACTATGCTTTCATGCTTGCCACTCTTCCTGCA
>CM031608.1:36358899-36378899 GCA_018398815.1 Conus ventricosus
GGTCAAGACCTGCGTAGCTCTCGTAGCACCCATGAATGGTAGAATTCTAATCTTCAGTTGTACAATGGATGTTTTCAGTACTAAGAACATAGCAACATTTCCATAAATGAATTTATCAGGTCCTCATTTTCCTTGTGCTACCAAGACAGAATTCATGATAAACTGACATATTCCTTGTCTGAATGTACACAAATGCCATTTCAAGACATACTCTTCGTCGGAAAGTACACAAATGCCATTTCATTACGAAAGTGAAGCCAAACCATAAGCGATTTGACTGTTATTTTCACTCTGTTATGTTTTGTAAAGATCATCATCAGTGAGTTAAGTTGAATATGTAAAGATGAGTAATTCAGTTTATAAAGACTATGATGAGCAGGAGAAGAAAAAATCAAAAACACCTACAAAACGTTTGACTTTTGATAGGCTGATAGTCAACAATTACCAACTCACCCTTTTTTTCCCCACCCCCTTCCACATCGAAATATTGGTCAAACAGAGCCCATTATTATGGCTATACTCATCTTCAGTGCAGGATGGGGTTTCTTTGGTATGCACTTTGATAGGTATGGAGGATTAGCAACTGCCAATGTTTTTTTTTTTCTGTTTCTGGAGCCAGTGCCAGCAAGCTTTCCATTTGGTTTTCTTTTTCGTCACTGGCTTCGATTCAGGAATAATGTCATGAATGGATTTTCTTACACTGTTAAAGTTCTGCACAAGTGAACATACTTCCACCACCGCATCACGTGACTGCTATTTCCCGCAAGTCCACAAGAGGGCAATAACATCTCTTGTGAACCGACGCAATGTGAAAGAGATCGTGTGTTTAGTTTTTCTTTCTTTCTGATACTCCTGCGGACACTACCTGTATAGCCAGGCAGTGGAGTTTTGTGTGTATTGACCCTTTTTTATCCGCATTTAGGCAGCCATACTCCATCTTCGGGGAAGGTGCATGCTATGTGGTCCGTGTCATCCATACCAACGGCAAACTGGCCTTCTCTTCCGAAGTTGGTGATGGGATTTTCGTGTGTGCAAGATTTATGCGTGCGTTCACCACGGAACCTCGGTTTAAGTCTCATTCGAAGGACTTATGGGAATGGAGTCAGACCATGTTAACTCCGAGGGAAAATCCCCCTATACCGAGATTCGAACCCGCAACCCCAGGATCATGAGTACGGCGCTCTACCAACTGAGCTATCGGCCCCGTGTGTTTAGTGACAATAAGATCTTTGGTGAGTGTTTTTTTTTTGTTCACTTGTTTCATGTGGCACCATAATCAAAGGATTTAAGTGTAGAAATACCAACAAACTGTAGCACAAGCCAGGTCTGAGGATTCCGATTTTGGCCATGACGGCATTGCCTGGCACTTGACCCTGCAGCTCTCCTCCCCGTCTCTCTCTCTCTTTCCCAGTAGAAAATATTCACCATCATAATAAAAACTGACCACCTTGGTGATTTTCGGTAAAAATCAAAAGCGTTTTCCATCTTCGGAAGCTCTGAGTATGTTAACTCACAAAAATATTACAAGAAGATATGCATACACAGAACCATCATACAGACCTTTTGGTGAGGCTGTCCAGAGCAGTGTGGACGTGATGCAAGCTACCAGCCATGTGCCAGGGATTCAGCACACTCGTCCACAGACGGCACCCCTCGGAAGTCTCACAGCTGGGCTCCGCCTTTCCCTCACCTGCACCCCATACATGTGTGTCGTCTGCAGCTTTCCACTCAGCAGCGCATGATCAGCTCAAACAATGAAACCTTTTACTAATAACCCACAAAATCATTCAATATGGGTTTACTTTGGCGTTAAGCACCACTCAGCCACCTGCAAGTGAATGCTGCAGGCAGCAATCAGCAATGTGCTGTGAAACTGCTGTGGACACTGATCCACAACACAAGCATTTTGAGTTAACAAACTTGCAGAACTCTCTGGTGAATGACATGGCAATGACCTCGACTTCCTGACATATATACTAGGAAATCCCCTTTGCTGACTGATGTGACATTCATTTTGTCATTTATTTTAAACTGCACTTTCGAACTTGAGCAATGGGGCGAACTTCCAGACTTTGACCAAAACCCTTTTTTCAGATGTTTGAAATTTGACCACTTTAAAAGAATTGACCATATATGCATCAGCAGTATGCAAATGAGCAACATTCACAATAGCTGAACATCATTTTAACTTGAGAAATCACTTTCCAACTACACCTGATCAAGCAAACATACCGAAGTCGAAACACCAAACTTTTCTGTAAACTTCTCGATGTACCCAAATGCATAAACAGTTCCCTCTATTGTTCACATCTGTAACTAGTGAAAGCTTTTAATTTCTGTCAGTTGCTTGCTGAAGTTTTCTTGGCAACTATCTATAAGGTCCGAGCTATGTCATGTTGCTTCAGTAAGATTTCCATCAGCATACAATATACTGAATGACTGTAAGACAACTTAGAATGAACAAGGATGGCCACAACTATGAATACATGATTTGTTTTTCTCCTCGTATGCGTCATTTCCTGGATGTCTACCAGATCAGAACAGTCGTTCTTCAGAACACACAGACTTTGTTCACAGTGTATTTCACCCCTTTCTTTATTTACTTCTTTTCAATGCTATTTTCATTCAGCAAATCAACTGGTTGCAATTCTTTTGTTGACTTTTTGGATGTAATAGAAATAATTTAGTGGATTCGCCTTCCACACAAGTGAGCTTTGTATTACGGTAAAGTTATGAAAAACAAGTATCCCATTCAAACACAAAAGCTCTGCTACACAGACAACCAATGCTGGGTAGGCACTCAAGGTCTGACCAGCGCACTGGGCTAATGCGTAGGTCAGACATCTGCTTAGTCGTAGCCACGAGACCCTCTTCCTCAATTCTCTCATCTTAGTAGTTAATTCATTTACCCATCAGCTTAAAATTATGCGTAGTGTGGTCTCAAAACTTAGCGGATGTGGTGTAGCGCATATGGACTAGTCCACATCCAGTGGCGCCTCCTTGATGAAACTGAAACTGAAGCTACATAGCTGGTTTTCGACTGCAGCATAACTGTCTTATAATCAACTGCTGCAAGGGCATAGCTAGAGATGAAATGGTGAAGTGGGTGGCAAACTACTTTGGGAAGGAAATTCTGACAAAGAACTGGATGGCAGTCTGCACTGGGAAGGTAATTCGGAGTAGAAAATGATGATCCACAAAACAAATCTTTCAATACCCTACAGTTGTTCAGGCATACCAACTCCTTGGATATTAGGGTGGGGAAGGGGGTAGGAATGAAAACAGGAATTATAACCCAACGGGACAGAGTAAGCAGACTCAACAAGAAAGGGCGCCACCACAAGTACCTGAAATCAGCAGCAAAATTCATAATCCAGGGCAAGGGGGGTTGAGAAAAAGGTGGGGAAGGGGCTGCCAAAGGAATGGAGGAAGAGCGAGGATGGGGTAAAGGTAGGAGTGGAGTAAGGATGGGGATGACAAAGGGTATGGGGGTGAAGATTTTTCACTCCTATCTATATTTTTTCCACCCGGTGACAACCGTCATATATTACCTCCTCCCGCTTCCTGATCAGCAGAACCCTTCTGCCATGCGATGGTTCTGATCGCCTTGTCTCTGAACTCGGCTGATGAAACACCCTGACAGGACTCGCCAGCCTTCTCCACCTGCTCTGAATCTTGCAAGGTTAACTGTTTCTCCATCTGCAAAGTCATTCCTAACGACAGGTAGGTCAGGTGAGCGCTGCTAGTAAATGATGCCTCCAGCACCGCCAGGTAGGGACAGGTCTCCTTGTCCACTGTCACCGATAAAATCTGCACGAAGAAAGGAATGTCAGGCTGCACATCTCAGATTTCCTGCAGAAGTATTTCTCATAAAAAATAAATTCAAAGTGTTCTATGGAAAACTGATTTATGGTGGGCAGTTTCTTCACTGGCAACTGACGGTTTTCCACCAGAATGTGGTGCACATTTCACTGTCAACAAGAAAAATTAACTGTCAGCGAACAAAAACCAATCTCTCAGCTTCATACCACCCCCTCCTGCCCCTACCAAATAGCAAAAGAATGGGAGAAACTAACTTTTACATTACATAATTGATGGTGAATTCACTACACAATATTTTCTATTTTTAGTAAATGGTTTTCTTGGTACCGATTGCTCCCTTGGACTTTCAGTGCTAGGGCAGCGACAGAATGTGGTTGTGTCCAGATGTGTCAGAAAGAGCAGCATGTGAGCAATGCCAAGTAAGATAGAAAAAAGTAACAACAAAAAAAAGCAACGAATGTGACTTGAGCTTAATGCATTAAAGGTCTTTAAGTTTCTTTATCAGTTTATTTTAAACAAAAACAAAAAAGCTGCACTTACACTGCGTCAGTAGTAACATGAAAATGTGACATTGTTCATGAATCTTCATTGATTAAAATGATACCCATCATAATTTTTTAAATGGTTGACTTTCGAAGTGATTAATGATGATTAAAATGATACCATCATAATTTTTTAAGGTTGACTTTCGAAGTGATTTAAAAGAAAACAAAACTTTAGTGACCACAGCTCAAACGTCAACGCATTGGTCACACAGGCATGATCTCACATATACATCTGTCAGATACATGTTCATTCTGTACATCTTACAGAGAAATCAGTCTTATCATTTTCTTTTTTCCTGTTTCTGTATGAAACATATTAACAGGTTAATAACAAATAAAACTATCTTCAGAATTGTCTCAGCAAATTTCAAGTCAGCCTGCAAATGGCTTGGAACAAATGAACGCAAAAAACAACAAAGGAATTACACCAATTACACATACAAGATTACAGCATATTTGTGTTGGTCAACAAAGTGCTTCCAAACAACAGAGCACTATCAGAGACAGACACAAACAAAAAGCATTCCAGTGATTCACACAGCCAGTGCATGGATTACCAAAGCCTGCTGCCGGGACTGAAGGGCCCGAAGCAGAGACGAGAAAGCCTTGTGCTGATCCTAGGGGCACTCTCCGCAACCAGACACACACAGTGCTGACCCAGGGTTTCCCGCCAACTTCCGCACGTGCCACTTGTCCATGCACGCACGTGCCTGCAGATCAGCAGCTGAGGAGGAGGCGTGTGACAGGTGAAGGGCTCTGGTTGGCTGTCGCACCAGGAGGCAGGTGCCATCAAGGTCATCGCTGGTTCTCAGCTCCAGCTGCAGGGGATGGGTGCTGCTCTGGACCCTGGACAACACAAGCAGGTCATCTTCATCAAGGAGTCCATGCGATTTGCAAGGAGCCACCGCGACCTACCCTGCCTTCAGGGACAGTCTATGAATTCATGACAGAAACCTGAGTAGCTTGTTTGTACATTTTGATTTCAGAAATCGAAGCCAACACTATATGTTTGCTTTCGTTTATTTAGTTTTGGATTTATTGTTTGTCTTCATTTTATTAATTGTGTGTGCGTGTGGTGTGTGTGTGTGTGTGTGTGTGTGTGTGTGTGTGTGTGTGTGTGTGTGCGCACGCATGCATGCATGTGTGTGTGTGTATGTGCATGCATGAGTGTGTGCGTGTGCGTGCCTTCATGTGTGTGGTTGTTACAATGAGAAGTTTGGGCCAGCATATATTTCATTTAAGTTTATTCTCATGACATTAGAAGTACTCAAGACTTTATTCATCAGAACTGATGATGTTAACAGCTTAGTCAAGATTTTGAATCAATTACAACTGTAAAGTAAATATGGATCTAAGAATAAAACTAACAGAAAAAAAAGGGAGTGGGGAACAGATGCATTGTGACTCAAGTCTCCACAGAATAACATCTAGTGAAGATTACCTTTTTAACTTTTGCATATATATGGACATGGAAACGGATAATTCACAGCATAAAAATAAAAATCAGTGAAAGGGGGATGGAAAAAAAAACAACAAAAGAAGTGAACAGAAAGAGAGAAGAAGTGAATAATACCACAGGGCATACAGTCAATGGTACAAGAAATATGCCTTGCGGTTTTACACACAGACACATATAATGTCTGTCACAATCTCCTCTCGGACCAATGGAGTATGAAATGGTACATATCAGGTACATCATGAACTAAAATATAAAATCATATTACAGGAAAACGTAAAACTCACTGTACAAAAGTTGCAAAAACATTTAAAAAAATCAATCGGTATACTTATTTTACAGCATGGAAAACCATAGCATATCCTGTTTCAGTCCAAGGTTAACTAACTGATGTCAGAAAGAAAAACAAAGTTGCATACTTATGGGGCAACATTTCAGGAAAGCTTCTGGGCGGTGAAGAATGCTTGTCCTTATAAATACAAAAAGTTGAACTTCTTTCCTTTTCAATATCATTATCATGAATAGTGTACCTTTGAGGACAGGAACGTGGTGGTATATGGATGGACTGAGGACTGGATGAATGGGAGGGAGAGGGGAAAGAAGAAGAAAGTTTGGGTGGTGGTGTGTGGTGTATGTGTATATGGTTGTACAGTTCTTATGGACTGCCACAGAACAACACTAACATTAGTAAATAAAGCAGCATCCTAAAGAGGAGTGCAACTCTTGCACACCTGATTCATTTGCTGCACAATGAAAATACTTTTGAAAAAGTGAATGAGCACCTGTGCATAGGTATATGCCTGGGGTATTCTATTCAGCTATTTATAAAGGAAATTATGTCTTGACTGTTCACCAATGCTAGCTTCTTGGTCAAAACTCCCCTTAGCTAGCATACAAGACTGTGTGCACTGAGTTTGTCTCTACTGAAAACAAGATGAATGTGTGTCCCACCGACATGAGATGCACGATTGCTACAATATATCCAGGAAAGCAATACAACAGCAAAGCCAATCAAACAATGGCCTTGTTGACAAATGAGTCATTCATCCCTTCACAATTCAAATGATTAGACATACTAGCCCGTCGCCAATTCATGCCTCTTAAGTTCAACATGGATAAACAACAATGGTTTTCGCCTTCTTCTTCTTCTTCTGTTATGTGGCCACAATCAACACTCTGATTATTTTGCCACAGAATAGGTTTCCATGAACCGGCTGCCCGACTTTAAAAAAAAAAATCCTCTTCTTTTCTTTTTCTTATGTAGGCTTGAAACAGCTCTTCAAGTTGCATTTAAGTAGATCACCAACATTTACTCCAGATCACATTTAGACACTCCCTGCCCACTAACTGGATCATAGAGGACGAAAAGTGATGGGCAGGCATCCTAGTGACGGGCACCCCCTGCCGCAACGATTCTCCTACCAGCACACCCCCTACCCACTTACCCACTACCTAACTAACCAAAAACTCTCACATTCATACAGGACAGTTTGTGTAACTCGTGTTTGTTTTAATCTTACTCAGGCAGCAGCGAGACTGTCAAGAGTGTCAGCACTGAGGTGGGAGGTGACTCTATTTTAAAACTGCCTTGATGTCAACCACATGTTTCCATCACCTTTCACTGGAATTTCAATGGTTAGTGGTTGTTTGGGTGCTGATCTTTCAAAGAGAAATACCAAAGTTCATTGAGCAATGTGTACACGTTTTTTCCTGTTGATTTGTAACAAAGATGTAAGAAGTGCTAATAGGAGGGTTTTCCCTTCAAAAATGTATGACCTATTATTATGAAAACAAAAAGTAACGCAGATAAAAAGAAACAATAAAGAGACAAACAAACAGAAAACATGAAACGACACTAAGTGACTACTTAATGCGACACATTCGAAAGGACGAGTAGCTCCAATTCAATATGAACAAAAGTGCAAATTAGTACTTGAAATAGTTGCATTAAAGTAAACAAACTTTTGAGACAAGAACCCACCTTTTCTTCACTTTCCTTGTAATAGCACCAACTTTAAACGAACAGTCCTGTTCCCTGCTTCACCTGCACCTGCAACAAGACAGCATCAACTGTAACTGTTTTCTGTCACAGTATCAAGTAATGTTTATGAATACAGCCGAGACCGGATGTAAGAAAGGCGTCGGGACCCACATTTTGTCTTTCATACATCCGTCTTTACTAAATCCGGTTAACCGGATGTATGAAAATATTGAGGATCGACTTTCATACATCCGGCCACGCGTCTTTTACTTGATAAAAGTAGGTTATTTTCATATCATTTTTGTATTTATTTGTTTTGTTTTTTTATGTTTAAATGTTTTGATACATATCCTAGTTAGAAGAAAAGGTTTGTGAATAACAAGTGGAAAAGTACATGTACTTTCATACACACAATCAGGACAACTGGTAGAAAGAGCAACTGTTTGTGTAAGGAACTGTTCTGCTTTGCATGTGCCGTGCACTCTCCGCCCCCCTCCCCTCCCTCTCTCTGTGTATGCGTGTGTGTCTTCTTCTTCTTCCATGTAATGTTCAGCGGTCATCAGGTTGACCATTATTAACATACTAGTGGCGAAGCACATAGGTTGCATGCATGTGTATTTTCGTGTAGCCGGTACTCACCCGTCTTAGGACATGAGCATCGGGATCTTTAGAGTCCGTGTATGATCTTTAGTGCATGTGACACAGACTAGACATCGGTTTATAGTCCCATCCGAACGACTATATGGGGATGGGATCAGAACCAATGTTAACTCCGAGGGAAAAATCCCCCTCTGCCGAAATTCGAACCCGTAACCCCAGGATCACGAGTCCGGCGCTCTACCAACTGAGCTATCGGCCCCCCATGTGGTGCGTACGTGCGTGGGCTCGCGCGCACGTGTGTGTATGTGTTTGTGTGTGGCACAACTGTATTGTTTTTGTTTCCCTCCACAACCCTTTTGCGCTTTTGAACGATGTTTTTGGTCGTGGAAGCTTTGTAAGGACCGTTGGCGTAGCAAATAAAATTAATTTTCTGAGTTCTCTCTCTCGCTCTCTCTCTCTCTCTCTTCTCTCTCTCCAAAACTGAATAAAAAAAAAAAAAGATTCGCATTCGCATTCTCTCTCCAAAACGCACACATTATAACACACACACACGCGCACCTGAATACAAAAAAGTGAGTTAAACTTAAAACCAGTTTAATGGATAAAAACAACAACAACAACAACATAAAAAAAACAACAACTGAGTCACACCCACGACCAAAGCCTCTGGTTCTAATTGTACAAAAAAATGCCTTCCTGAGCTATTATGGCTCTTCAGTCATGACAAATTTATAACAGGTTAAATGACTGAATAGACAAACAAAACAAATTATTAATGGAGTTAAACATAAAATCAGTTTAATGGATAAAATCAACAAAAAGAACAACAAGAACATAAAATACAACAACATAAAATACAACAACATAAAATACAACATAAAAAGATAACTGATTCACATCCATGACCAATGTCTCTGGTTATAAATGTAACAAAAATGCCTTCTGGGCTGTTATGGGTCTTCGTGACGAATTTTAACAGTTTAAAAAAAATGATTGAATGGACAAACAAATTAAGCAGAACAACTCATTGACAGCTATAGAATCTGGAAAAAATCAGTTGGTGGGGAAGTTTTCAGGGCATCCTCATTTAGATTACCTTTGGTGACACCACCCGCTCAAAATGGCCACAAACATTTCGGAGGTAAATGTTCTCCTCGGACCTGTCTACCCCATTTATCGGGAAAAGGGGGGGTGTGGCAGCCATCTCCGCGAGCATTCGTAAGTGGCTGTGTACACCACAATGGTGGTTTGAAGGAGGGTGGCAGCCGCGAATATCACTACATCCGACCCCATGAACGGGGTCGGAGGGTTTGTGAGCGAGATAATCACCTACATTTCCTCCACGTATGCAGAGAAAGCCTGGTGATTCCTGCACATGATGTCGATTATTTTTTCTCGGACAACCATGTGCTGGGCCTGGCTACCACATAAATCAAGGCTTATGGCACGATACAGGCAGTTTCCATCCCCTACAATGTGGTTTAACTCCGAAGGGACCCCAAGATCTTGGGGTTTGGGCACCGTTCGGGCAAAACAATGGGCCCGAAAGGCCCAATCTTGCACACTGGCGAACCCTCCATTCCACATTAGTGGGATGAAAGGCTAGAGGCTGCCCCTCGTGTGCACCACAAAATTTTACTTCTCCTTCTTCCCCGTCTTCCCATTTTCTTTTCTCTCCCCAACAACTGCCCCTGTCTCCTCCTCTCTTACCCCCTTCCTCTCCTCTCTTCCAAGTCCCTCTCTCTCCCTTCGCTTTCCCATGTCCTTCCAAACTCCTCTCTCCCTATCTCCTCCCCCCTATGTCTCCCGTCTCATCCCAAGTCCCTTTTCTCCACTCTCCTTTCCCCTCTCTCTTGTCCCCTCTCCTCCCACGCAACTCCCTTCTCCCTCTCCTCCTATGCCACTGTCTCTTTCAAAAAAGTCTGACACCCGTGTTTGCTTTACAAAGTCATCCCAAGTCCCTCTTTCTCCTGTCTGTTTCCCACTCTGTCTCGTCTCCTCTCTTTCCACGCCACTTCCCCCTCCCCTTCCACTCACGCCACTTCCTCCTCCCTCTCCTCCCAGGCCACTTCCTCCTCCCCTTCCTCCCACACCACTTCCTCCTCCCTCTCCTCCCAGGTCACTTCCTCCTCCCCTTCCTCCCACACCACTTCCTCCTCCCTCTTCTCCCAGCCACTTCCTCCTCCCTCTCCTCCAATGCCTCTGTCTCTTTCAAAAAAGTCTGAAACACGTGTCTGTTTTTTTGAATCCTCAATGTGGCGTAAGAGAATCTCCTTGAACCCATTGAAGCACTTGATTATTTCCGTCTTTCCTGTCAGCATACAAAAGTTGCTAATGACCGTTGCGGACGCCATAGCCTCTCTTGATGACACCTGGGGCATTTCTTCGTCTCTTCCTCTGAAGATGCATCGGAATCTGGGGTTCTGGAAGTGCACGGTTCTGCTGCTACATCCGGTGCGGCTGTTGGATCCTCGGTGAGCACATCCTCATCAACAGTGAAGTAATCAGATGGGGGGACGTTCCACTCCTGAAACAGGCGAGAAAGGAGCGGCTCTTTTCAATGTCTTCCTTGAAAGAATTATGACCGATGCGCTAGAAGACCATGAAGGAACCGTAAATATTGGAGGGAGAACCATCACCAACCTCCGTTTTGCCGACGACATAGATGGACTAGCTGGAACGAACAAGAGCTAGTGCACCTGATCAACAGACTCAACAACACCTCGGCTGATTATGGTATGGAAATAAGTGCGGAAAAGACAAAGGTCATGACTAACAACCCAATCGGCTTTACCCAAGACATAACCATCAACAGCAGAAAGCTTGAGCCAGTCAACACATTTAAGTACTTGGGCAACAATCTCAGATGAAGGATCAAGACCTGAATCATCTCAAGAGTCGCTCAGACCACAGCCACGCTATCTAAGCTAACGCCTCTTTGAGAAACAAAAACATCTCCATCAGCTCAAAGATTAGACTGATGCGATCCTTAGTCATGGCGATATTCTTATATGCTTGTGAGTCATGGACGTTGAAATCAGACCTTGAGAAAAAGATCCAAACAATGGAAATGAGGTCCTTCAGACGACTCCTTGGCATCTCATACAGAGATCACATCAGCAATGTGGAAGTTAAAAAGCGCATCGAGAATGAAATTGGTCCATATGTCGATCTCCTAACCTCAGTAAAAAAGACGCAAATTGAAATGGTATGGACACATCATACGATCAACAGGCCTTGCCAAGACAATCATGCAGGGCACAGTACCAGGACAAAGGCGAAGAGGTCGACAAAGGAAAAGATGGGAGGATAACATCACGGAGTGGACAGGCCTGCGCTGAGAAATACATTACGGAGGGCAGAGAACAGAGAGGAATGGAGAAGGGTGGTTGTCACTGCTTCAGGGGTGCCCCCCACGGACCGACGTCTAAAGGGGTCAAGTCAAGTCAAGTCCCAAGTTGTCTGGTCATCTGAGGAATGACGGAAGCCAGCGTTGCGAAAGCAGTGGGCAATGGTGTCTGTAGTGACCTTTCCCACGACTGCGTCGTCATGTGTAAAGGCATCAAGAAGAGTTGGCTGGGAGGTACCTCCTCCGCCCTCAATGCAGGCAAGAAGGTTCAAACACATGGACCTCCTGTACTTCACTTTGAAATTCTGAATGATGCCCGCATCAAGGGGCTGGAGTTTCGATGTCGCATTTGGCGGAAGGAACAGTACCTCGACTGCACGGAGATACAGGCAATTTGTGACTGGAACAGTTTGTCCATCACGAGTAGGACCTTCCTATTTTGCCTTTCCATGTCTCTGTCAAACTGAATGAGCCAGGGTTTGAATATTTCTTTTGTCATCCAAGCAGATGCGTTGCTGTCATATTGCAAGGCAAATCTTTCTTGACGTGTTTTGAAGCATCTCGGATTCGCGTATTTGCCAACAAAGATTGGCTGACGCTTGTCTGTTCCGGTCATGTTGCAACAAAACGTGATTGTCACTCTCTCGCGCGATTTCTTCCCTCCGGTTGCAAGTCTCCCCTCTGAAGGCAAATGTTCTGTCAGGAAGAAGTTTCCAAAACAGACCTGTCTCGTCCACGTTGTAGACGTTGTCGGCCTTGTATCTGTCTAGCGTTGGGCGCAAAATGTCTTCGACCCAAGCGTCTGTTGACTTCTTGTCGACGAAGCCCTCTCGCCATGCATCTTTTTGAAGACAAGGCTATGTCGAGTCTTCTAACGCTGCAGCCAGGAGTTTGTGCATGTCCAATTTCTTTCTCCATCGATGCAGCCAACTCCTCGGCTTTGGAGCGGATGATCAAGCCGTCAAGGGGAACGTTGCTTAACCTGAATGTGGAAATTAAAAAAAAGTTGAATTACATTTTGTAAAAAGAAATCAGTAGTGGAATTATGCACTCATTGTTTCATTTCTTGACAGCCAATTCAAATTTAAATTTTTTATACCCCTTCCATGCGGAAAACTCATGTGTGGTTGGTCAGTAAATGAAGTAAAACATTCTAAAAAGACATTCTCTATAAAAATCATGAAATAAACAGGTGGATACATATTCCATACAAATACTCATGCAATATATAGGTCATTCTCAGAAACATGTGTGGTGTGATAGTGACCCAATTGCTCGAGCTATTATTTGGCTGTATTAAATTGAAAACTGAGATGAATGCTTTTTATTGACTGCATTTGTATTAAAGAAATAAATTTTAAATGATTCTGTGAGTTGTTGTGGTTTTCTTGTTAAAAATCTCGATGTTAGTCACAAAATATGGTCAAACCAACATGGCGGATTTGTGACATGATGGTGCCTGCTTCAAACAAATAGTTCTTGGGACCACAAAGATTGATATTTTGACAAATAAAGTATATCAAATTGATACACACTCATCCTTTTACTATCACATAAAGAACAATTACGTTTTTTATTTACTACCAGTCAAGTAAGGGCACATTAAATACCCGTCGCGGTCGCGACCCTTGGTTTCCGATTTTTGCCCAAATAAAAAACTTCATGCACAAACAACTAAACATTGTAATGCATGCATTTAAATACACACTGATGAAGAAACCAGAGTGCAACATTAAGATACATCGATTTATGACGTCTGCTGTTCTAATCCTTGTACGTAATTAATTTCGCCTGAAGAGGAGCATCGTTTCCGTTTTTCATCGTCGCGACCGATCAACGAAAAGCGGCTGGGAAATCCAAGACCTTCATTCACTTGCTGAGATTTTTTCCCCCAGCGCTGACTCATTACCTAAAACATCTCTGGCATCTACTTTTTCCCGCCGAAAGAACATCGTGATGATATTACCGAGCTGCGGTCTTTTGTCTTCTGCCTAGTTCGTGAGAGGTCGCGACCGAGTGCTTCGTGCCGACTGCATCTATTCAAGGTGAGTTTACTGGCTTCTATCTTCATTCTCAATCGTTTGAAAAGTAACACTCTCTTCCCAAAGTATTGTTGTTTCATCAGTGGTTCTTTAAATTAACTTAAAACCGCACTATGTACTTAGAAATGCATGTGTTTTCACGTACTCGTCAACTCTGTCAACTGTCGTCTGCTACTCTTGATTGTTATCGGCGGACACGTTTTGCCAGTTTTAAGAAAAGACCCTTTCAAATCACTCAAAAAAAGAACAGGAAAATAATTTAATTTAAATACTGAAAGTGGTTGTTCATGTGCAGTACGGGAATATTAAACGAACTCTAAATAGATTTATTTTCTGTTGTACAACGTCGCGGTCAAGACCAGAAACGTACGCACTATGGTATCTTGTGCCGACGGACACACTCTTAGAAAGCTTTTTTTATCTTCCTTTGTTTTAAAACATGTTCAGTGTATTTCATTTGGAACAATTACAAAAACGTTTTGCAACATGGTTGTGGATTTTTGTTTTTTATCTGTAGTGTGGGGTTTTGTTTTCGTAGATAGCAAAAATTCCGACAGAGCGTGTTAGTAGTGACGGGAATTCACGGCTCTATGGTATCTTGTCTCGACCGATAGATCCAGTAACTTGGACAGAACTATGTCGCGTGTTTTGTCTGTCATTCATGATGTTAATTAATATGTATCACTCGGCAGTCCCATTAAAAATGCAAACCAAAATATTACTATTCTGTTAGTTATCTCGCATAATAACTGTTGGCCGTTAAAACACTCAAACCATATCGGTCGAGACAGGAAATGTAATCAATTTGGTTTCTTGTCATGACCGATCATTTGTCATGATAAATTATCCCTTTCTCTGTTTCCACATTTTCTTTGTTGATGTCTGAGAAGCGATTGTCTACACAATCGTTGTCTGACTTCTGTGATTCACGTTCCGTACTTGTGCAAGCTAATCGTCATTTTCGCTGTGACGTTTAGTTTAGAACTGTGCTCGGTCGTGAGCGGTACTCACTGCTCGGCGTTTCTCGTCACAACTAAACACGTCACTACGTTCTAATCACGTTTCGCTGTATTTTTTTTAATCTAAAGGGAAGCAGAGCTGCTTTCTTGTTTTAAAATTAAGTTCCTTACAAAATCTGTTTTTATGCTCCTACTTATGCTTACTACTTTTGTTTTAAAACTAATATGAATCTTTTAGTCTATGATTTTTGACAGAAACCAAACCATGGGATTGGATATTTCGCTTTTTGTTGCTGTTGTTATTGTTGACCTCTATATTTACACTCATTGCACCATTTCATATAGGAATGTATGAGACGCGTGCTTGAACAAAGATAACAACCCCCAGCTGTAAGAGCAAACAGCAAATAGCGTTTCAGTTCACATCACACACACACACACACACACACACACAACACATCATAACACACACACACATCACATCACATCACATCACATCACATCACATCACAATCACACAACACAACACACACACACACAAGAAACCATGAACACCCTTTTCAACTTGTTTCTTTTAAAATTATTTCCCCAAGTGAAAACAAGCAATCCATGTAGGCCTACAGTGTAATGCGTTTGTGTGCGCGCACGTGTGCGTGCGTGTGCGTGTTTGTTCTTTAGTTTTGCGTCTTTTCGCTTTAGGTAAATTTAGACCAAAGTGATATTGTCGGAGTGAATGAGAAATTGAGTACGTGTATGTGAGAGAGTGAGTGTGTTTGTAAATAGATGTGTGTGTGTGAGTGTGTGTGTACACGTGCGCGCGCAAATGCAAATGTATGTATGCCTGCGTTTACGAGTGTAGAGCTTAGTGTGTGTGTGTGTGTGTGTGTGTGTGTGTGTGTGTGTGTGCGTGCGCGTGCTATTAAATCTACACTTGCAAAACTAATTAAGATTAAGATTTTTTTGCGTATATCTTTTGATATAAGCTACAATTTTCTTACACTCTGTTGTCTAGGCTTATATCCTCCCTACCCAAACCCAACCTATCTTCCTTTCTGGAAGCCAAGACACTAGATCCCAATATGGAACCACGCAGATGTGGACGACTCGCACAGAAAAGGGCAAAGCCTACAGCAACTGAATCTTCAACCCCTACCCTACCCCCATCCCTCCTAAAAAAACAGCTTTGTCTCATGCTGAGAGGTGTAAAGCTTACAGGCAGAAAATTAAAGAAGACTCAGACAAGTATGACAAGTACTTGATTGAGAACAAAGAAAAATGCAAAGCCTACAGACAAAATCTATCTGAAGAGAAAAGGGCAGACCAAAGACTCAAAAATACACTTAGAAAGCAAAAGGAGAGGTAGAGAAAGAAAGCTAGCCAACAACAAAAAATGCTCACTAGGACAGATGTTTTAGCAGAGGAAACTCAGAGAGCAAAATGGAGGGAAGAGAAGAGAAGGCAAGCAGAAAAAATGCACTGGAAAACTAGGGAAAAGAAGAATGAAAGGAGAAGACAACTTTATCAGGAGAAAAAGGAGGTGGCTAGGCAGAAGAACAGTAAAGCAGTTCAGTGTGAGGCTAGCAGTAGTTCAGTAGGTCAACTGACAGTTCCAACAGATTTTTGAAGAACGGTCCCCAGAGGCCCAACGGAAGGCACTGCAGAGGGCCAGATCCACTCTTCCAAAGAGTCCTCGGAAGTTTGTTTGTACTGTTGCTTCCCTAATTCAAAAGGCAAGCCCCAAGAAGAAAAAGCTCTTTGCCAGTTCCATGAACACACTTCTTCCTGATCAGCGAATGGGCCATCTCTTCATGAACGCTTGTCTGCGTCTTAGAAATCGGCAACTTTCAGCCGAAAGGCAGGCCAGGCGTATTCTTCTCAGTGTCTGCAAAGGCATTGGGACATTCAAAGACAGAAGTGCCATGCTGGGTGTTCACTGGACAACCATCAAAAGGCATGAGAAGGGGCAGAAAGCAACAGCCAAAAAAGAAAATCCAGCTGATGCGCTTGCAAAGCAGTTTTTTGAGGAGTCGGCCACTACCATTCCTGACAAAAAGTTGGTCAGCAAAAAAAGTGGCAAAGCAGCTGCAGTGCTGAGTCGACCACTCAAAGAGCTGCATCAAGAGTTCATTTCCAGTGGCCAGGAAATCAGCTTTTCCAAGTTTGCCAAGTGTCGTCCAGCCAACATTCGTCCACAGGTCCCATTATCTGGGCGAGACGGGTCATCCTGCCATTGGTGATTTGCCCATCTTCTGTGCTCAGTACTCCGATCACTTCACAGGAGAAGTTCTGACCACAGACGCCATTGGCAGGATCTTTGAGACGGAGGTGAGGGATCTCCTCAGGCCAGGCACCTACATGGGAATGTGGCAGGTTCTGGCCCTGTCCTCAGTTCTGCGGCGCCCCATTTATTCCATCTATCCTGAGCATGGGGGCTACAATGTCAGGCAGCAGCTCCATCAAGTCTGCACCCCAAGATTGCCACCTGAAGACCACACCACCCCTCCCTATCTCCCAGGCATCATGTGGACACACACACAGGGAAGAACCGTCCTGCCCTGACATGGCGACCAAACCATTTCGTCGTCTGCTTGCCATTTTGTCGTATCCTTTTCATTTGAAATGATTTGACTGGAAGTTGGATTACATTCACCTTAGTAATGGGATAAAAAGTAGTAAATACTTGCAGCAAGCATCCACCCTAAATACTGGAAGTGCTTGCAGGAGTTCAAAAACCTATGCTTAAGATTAAGATACTATTCTGCTAAGTCATGATTTTGTAACAAAATTATACAAATAGAGGTTATGGCAATAAATTAATAGTAGTCACAATTGTTGAATAACAGTAATATGATAATATGATATGCTAATGACAAAAATTGCTTTTTAAGTATTAAATTACTGGCATTTAATAAGTTATTTAGCCAACATGCTTTAAATCTATCCCTCTCTCTCATAAAAGTGACATGAAGAAGCCGGCTTTTATTATGAGTTCTTATACTGAACTATAATTTGACTTCACAACCACAGTCAGTATAATTTCGATGAGCCTTTTCCCCTTAACACTATTTATATACTTCAACTTGTTCAAATGTCAGCACAAAGCCAGGAGACTTCCTGTTGGTTGCCGTGCCCAAGGACAAGACAGCAGTCCAGTGTGTTGCCCAGGTAAATATAGGAGACTGATAGGACCAACGGCTTTTTTGTTTAATGTGACTGACCCACAGTTTAAAAAATAAATGAAGGTTTTTATTATGTTCGTTTTTTCTTTGAGTTTCGTTTAACTCATAGTGCAAGAACGTCACATTATGATTTAAATCTACTTTGAATCTGTTTCAGATCACGAAGAAAACTGCCGAGGGAGACTGGGGGGTGTACCTGAAGGATGTTGGTGAGGGAAAGTGGAAATGGCCAGACAAGGCCACAGAATTTTTCATTCCCCTGACTGACATCCAGCGTGTCTTCAGGGAGGAGGACTACACCATGAAGATGGAGCACAGGGCCGTCATCTACAAATTTCAATAGAATTATAGTGTATAGTGTAGATGATGGCTGTCTCCCTTCATCAGCAATGGCACAGCAGCTCAGGTATGTGTGACAGCGAACTATGTGTTGCCACAGAGCTCTAAATATCATTACCATTTGAAATATATATTCAGTGGAAGGCAATATTTCAAGTTTCAGCTCCTTATGTTCCCTAGTGTTATATTTATTGCCTTTTTGTGAGATTTTGTTTTGTTTTGGGGTTTTATTTGGTATGGGTTCCATGTCACAACCGACACGGTTTCTGTGTCACAACCGACACATTTCACTTATATTAAGTGTTGAAATTAGATTACTACAATTATTGTACAAAAAGATGTGCTATGTGTCATGAATATGATTGCATGGTTAAAATTTATTCAAATTTGGTGTCTTTGTGGTGGTGAACTGAATGAAAAATAAACTTCAAATGAGCGGATACAAAACTGTCTTATAGTGTCATTTGAAAATGAGCTTGAATTGTATTTTATCAATGATCCCCATACTTTTTATTGTTGGGTTTGTTTTATTTATGATTTAAAAGACATTTTGCAGTGTTTTTTGTTAGGTATTCCATCTTGAAACACTTTTTAATGCTACTTTTGGTTTCCATGTCACAACCGACACGGGCTAAAAATAGAATTTTTATTCTTCAAATACAAGGAAATGAGGTGATCAGTTATAATTTTTTCTACAGCATATAATGTGTGCTAAAGTGCTCTATTATATGACAAAAGTGCATTAAGTTCCATTGACATCTATTTTTGAATATCTATGTCACAAAAACAGCACATGTTTCTGAGAATGACTCATATATTTTCTAAGGATATCGTGCCATCACACACGCACACACACACACGCACAACACACACACACACACACACGCACACACACACACACACACACACGCATACACACACCCAACTGCTGCACCCCCACCACTTCCTCCCCCCCTCCCCCTTCCACACACACACATACACACACTGATGCGCTCACGCACACACACTGACACGCACACACACACATATGCACACACACACACACGCACACAGGTGTATATTATAAAGTATGTACATGTATCACAATTGTGTGTCAAGTATCACATATGTCATATCACATTGAAGCAGCCAGTACTCGAGCGACAGCAGGAACCCACGCATGCATCTACGCTCACGCTCCCACACGCCCTCGCGCACGCACGCACACACATACACACCCCCACACACATGCATGCACACAAGCACACACACACACACATCATGCGCGCACATACACACACACACAAACACACACAGAGGCACATAATGCATACTGGCGTCAGAAGGGGAGGAGGACGCTACGACAAGATCGAGGGTTGGAGGGGCGGGGGGGGGGGAAGGGCTAGAAGCGGAATTCAGCCGCACAGGTAGTATAGAATGTAGAACTGGATATTGAACGCCATAACTTGATGCCCCTCCCCCCGGCCACCTCCATAAGTTTTTAGGCTAGCAGACAATCAGGCACTGAGGCACAAAGTACAAGAAGACAGACAGACCAGCAAACAGACAGACAGGGACACGGGCACCGAGACAGGAAGATAGACAGGCAGACAGACACACACACACACACACACACACACACACACACACACACACACACACACACACTAGCACGCACGCATGCGCGCACACGTACACACACTGACACGTGCGTATGTGCACACACATACACACACTGTGACACACTGA
>CM031608.1:36383899-36396399 GCA_018398815.1 Conus ventricosus
CTTACCATTTTCCCTTTTCGTTCCCCCACTCAATCTTGCGTCACAAATAAGGTTGCTGCAACTGCGTTTTCCTTGCCCTGTCTCTTGGTTACATAACTTGCGCGAACAGATCGAACATTTCTTTTGCCACTCATGCCACGACAAAAGAACGTCATTTTGCTCTGCACGTGTGACGCACGTGGTGGGCCACTTAAGCTCACACTTTGGTGTTAAAGGTTCAAGACCGTACCTCCGAGATCTGAGTGACTGTCATGCTTGATCTAAACTGTATTGTGGCATGCTGTACGTGTTCAGATGTCCCCGTCTCCATTCAAATTTGATCGGATGTCTTGTTCCTCTGACAATGTGTCAGACAGACAGATACAAGAAAAATGGCGCATGGCTTGAATTAAGTCTCTAAAAGAACAGTACTGGCCCGTCACCACACAAACCCACCATAGGCCATAAGACTGGGGACAGTCCTTTCTAGTGTGTAAAAGTCCACACCAGTGTATACAAGAGAGGGGAATGTTTATCTTCCAATGCTTCGGAGATCCTGCGTCAAGCTTCACCGATCGACCAGCTACCATGGCAAAGCGGTTACAGTCATGGACACCCTGCTGAGAGTCATGGATTCGTTTCCCATCAGAGCCATTTATTTGTGGGATCTTTCTGCCGCAAGCGCTCCTACCCAGACTTGTTTGTGTCAACCTCGGGTGATGTCAGTGGAGGAAGGACTAGCACACAGCCCGAACACACTCACAGCTTGCTTACAATCTCATTCATATATCATGCATTCGTCACATCAAACCACTAGTAAAGTCTATAACTTTACTTTCACATGATCATAGAACGAAACATCAATGCATATGGGATCAAATGAAATAAAACATTCTCTCTTTCCTGAACTTCACAAAATCATTTATCTAAAACATCATTAACTAACCCGGGTATAAATAGATTTCTACTTTACCTGGCCAGGTGATCTTAACTATTCACGAATCACTGTCTTTTCTTTTCTTTTCTTTTTCACTGTCACTTTCACAACACGACACAACTGCTGGCACTGGTTTTGGTCTGATGGCGCCTGGTCAGGTGAGACTGTTGGCGTTGGTCTGTGGTTCTGCTTGGCGAAGTGACGCTGCCAGGTATGAGGTCGAACCCCCGGTTAGGATAGAACAGTGACTATCAACATCGATCTGTTCTCCTTTCTTTCTTCCTGCATTAACGCATTGCACTCTCTCTCTCTCTCTCTTCTAGTCTGCTCTTATCAAATGGACATGGTTGCTTTTCTTTTCTTTTTTTTTCTTTTCTTTCTTTTCTTCTTCATTAATTAGCAACTCTCTCTCTCTCCACATCTCTCCTCAGTCCTTCCTCTGCAGACTATCTCATGCTAATCTCTCAACTTGGTTCTCTTCTCTCTCCTCATCTCTCTGCTTTTCTCTCCTCAGAGATTACACTCAGACCTCTCTCTCTCTGTCTCTCTGTTCGTTCTCCCCTCGTTCTCTCTGTTCGTTCTCATCTCCCTGCCTTCCTGTAGGCGAGAGCCTACTTCCCCGAACTTCTCCCTCTCTCTCTCTGTCTGTTCGTTTTCCTCCTTCCCCTCTCCTCACTCTCGCATTCCTTTACTCGTTCCGATCGTCCAAAAAGGGCGAGTACCATTGGTCAGTATTTTTAACCGCCCTGACACCCGAAGTTAGCTCCTCTAATTCCATTGGATATTCAAATCATGACAGTCACGCCGACACGCCTTACTCTCTGTGGTGGTCATTGGTCATCTAATTGATTAGCTAGATTTCACCCCCACCACACACTACCTTCCCCCTTTCCTACTTAACTGGCGCCGTGTGGCTTAAGTCGTGGACACTGGTCAGTGTAAATTGGCCAGCTGAGTCTGGGTGGGCGCCACGACGTCTGATTAACAATGACGCTGGTTCCACAAAGTGGCCAGATGAGTCTGAGCCAGGCTCTACGACTCGTCTCGCTAGACATCGGGGCGTCGGTCAAAACGGCTTAGTCAGTCTGGGTGGATCGTACCGTCTCTGTGAAGCCTCTCCACTAAGCTTAATTGGCCGGATCCGAACCATGGGCCCGGTCTACGTGCGCCTAGAATATTGCGTTAGAGCTTAAGTCCAACTGGGCTGGTGGCGATTGACCACGAATTTGGTTGAGTTGAATTTGACCGTGACAATTCCCCCTTGCAAAAGACTATGCACCGCATTGTCTCAAAACAACGGTACAAAAAAGACAACAACCGAATTTGCTGACACACAGCTACACGCGCAAAGTTTGGAAAATACTTTACAACCAACGGTTTATAAATTATAAAATATACCATTAGTGAATACCACTCCAATGAGTTATCTTTGACGTGCGCTCTTGCGTTATTTCATACTCATTTTATAACGACCTCTGTGCGCACTTATGCAATTCCCTACCTGCGGATTTGCCATCTCTCCTTTTCACAATTCTTATGAAAGCACAATATAATATGATCACGATCCATGACACTTCACTGAGGAATCTCCATCCTCACTTATTGCAAATAATGCATCACTACACAAGCGACTGTATGCTCCAAGCATAACTACATCCACATGAACAAGTCTCACAAATAAATATGAACAAGTCTCACACACAAAAAAAATATGAACCATAGCCAACTGGGAATGAAACCCATATCCAATCAACATAACTGTAATCAACAACATATATCAACAAAGCACCCGGATATGACTGACTTCCTCTGAGTTGCAGCTTGCTAGACTACACGGCTTAAATAGTCAGCTCCGACATTCTGTCGACCTGGGATGTACTGCACTCGATACCTGTAGGGCTGCAGTGCCATTGCCACCGCAGCACTCTGCTGTTTTTCAACTGCGCCTCCTGCAGGAATTTGAGTGGTTGGTGATCTGTCTCTACACGAACTCTTTCCCATACAAGTATTTGTGGAACTTCCGCACGGCCACACGACAGCTAAACACTCCTTCTCTACAGTTGCGTACCCTTCTTCACACTTTGTCAACTTCCTGCTAGCATACCTCACAGGAAACTCGACCCCTTCATGCTCCTGTAACAATACTGCACCTATCCCACCACCTGATGCATCTGTCCGCAACAAAAATGGTTTGGACATATCTGGTAGCTTCAAGATGGGACGGGAACCTAGTCTTTCCAACACCGTCTGCAGTGCTTGCTCTGCAGCGTCTGACCACTCGACCACTGCCGGTTTCCCTGCCTTGACCAAATCACTGAGAGGACTCGTGATTGCAGCAAAATTTGGGACAAACTCCCTATAGAACCCAATAAAACCTAGCAGACTCTGACTTCTGTTTTGGTCTTTGGTCTCTCTGAATTCATCATCTTCTCCACCTTTCCTCTTTCCGGCTGCTTTGTGTCGCTTCCGACAACAAAACCTAGGAACTCCTACTGTCTAGCCCTCATACAGTGACACATCCCTGTATGACTCTTCTCCTGGAAACTCAGGCAACAAAATCTCCCTTCTCTGCTGGGTCTCCTTCACCTCATCAATGATTGCTGCTGCGCCTATGTGCTGAGTCTCACGCTGAATATATTTGCGGAGAAAATTCGCATGGAAACGTTTTGGTTTCCCATCACATCAATTCGGTAATCCCGACCGACCTTTTCAGTGATGGTGAATGGTCCTTTCCAATGCATCAGCAGCTTGTTGTGACCCGTGGGAAGCAGTACCAGGACTTGATCTCCCGCCTTGAGGGATTGCTTCCTCACCTTCCTGTCATATTGCTTCTTCTGAACGACCCTAGCCTCCTGCAAACTTTCCCTTGCACCTTACGTGTCTCATACCTGTGCCCACCTTTGGAACAGGGCGAGATGGCCAATCAGATCAATAGCCACTCTCCTGAATGGTGTGTCAATTAAAGGAGATGTTAAGAGGCGCCTTCCTCTTCACCCCTCTTGTGGCTGACCTTTGACACACGTCACACGACATGCAGAACCGCTTGATGTCTGCCATTGCTCCTGGCCAATGAAAATCATCAAAGACTCGGTCAGCCGTTTTACCGGTGCCGAGATGACTCGCCATGAGCGACTCGTGACCCACTGACATGACGTGTCACGATAACATGCTGGTACCTCTACTGAGTGGTCACCTTACCTGTCTTCCCCTGGTGAACACTCGGTACAACAGCCCGCCTTTCACAAGAAATTCTGTCTCACCTCCTCTAACCTCCTGTTTCTCTCCACCTCTTGCCAACTCCCAAGACTTCACGAGCGAAGGGTCTTGTTCCTGCGCTGCCCTAAACTCATCAGGCGACACATCTATGCCCGACTTCCTTCCTGGAACAACTAACGGTTTAACAACCTTTTCCTCCTTCTTGCTCCGGGTTTGAACTGCTGCCCCTGTAGCAGTCAACAACTCAGGATCCCCTGGATCCCTTGCACCTGGAATATTTCCAATGATCAAATCGTGAAGGGGTTTCTCCATCACCAACGCAGACAACTCGCCTGAGAAGTAAGGGGTACGTACTTCTATCTTAGCAACTGGAAACCTCCCTCACAGTGCCATCGATTAGAGTACAGGTCTGGATTTGCCCTGTCAAATCCCCTTTCTCGACCAGCGTTGTTCGTACTACCCGCATGAACAACCAGTGTCTCGTAACACTTTCACCCTCTGCTGGCCAATCCACCCTTCTTCCACTGGTAACGAACCACTCAGCCTAGTGCCTCCATCCCTGACACTGACTGCTGTCCAGTGCTAGCCATAGGCTGCACTCCACCTCTTCAGACTGAATCCCTTTTGGTTCCACTGCTGTCGTTTCCCTTGACGACCCTTATCCACCTCTTGCAAGGCTGCTGCCTTCTGGAACCTCATGCGACAATCCCTCGCCACATGTCCCTTCTTGTGACAAATGAAACACCTAATGTCCCTTTGCCCTTCCTTCTGCCCCACACTGGGTTTGCAGACTTTGCAGAAAACTCTCCTAGTCTCCTTGCACTCTTCTCACCTGTGCCTAGCACCTGTTTCTCCTGCACCTTAGTGCCCAAACGTGCCTCTCTATACACTCTGCGAACTTCAACAACTCCCCTGCTGTCTCTGGCTGTCTTTCTTTCAAATGTATGGTTAATTCAGGGCCGCAACCTGACAAAATCTGTTCCTTCATAACTAGCTCTTTCAATTCAGCGAACTCCTTCTTCGTACCGCTCAACTCTAACACTTCTCAAAATAGTGATCCAAACGTGCACCAAACTGAGTGTACGTCTCACCTGCTTGTAATTTAGCTGAACGAAATTTCTTCCTGAACCCCTCCTCTGTGAGGTCAAATCCTTTCATCACGATTCCTTCACAGCGCCGAAATCAGACTGTTGTTTCTGCTGGTAACGCAGTAAAAATCTGTAATGCCTTACCCGTCAGTAACGCTGACAAAATGACTGCCCACTCTTCTGAAGGCAACCTGACTGGTCGCAAACGTTTCGAACGACTGATGTATGCATCAATCGAATCGGTTCCTTCAGAGAATTTGGGTAACTTGGGTCGGGGAGCATAGCTGCGCACAGAGTCACTGGAAAGTGAGCTACCATCCTCGGTGGTCTCCCTTTGTATTCTCACTTTCTCCAACTCTAATTGAACCTTTAATCTTTCCGTTTCCTGCTTCATTCTTTCTGTTTCCTGCGTAACCTGATTATCATTAGCCTGAATCCTTAATCTTTCTGTTTCCTGCGCTTGCCTTATTCTCTCTGTTTCCTGCGTTGCGCTAGCTTAGTCCTTTCCTGCTCTGCTATGCTATCTCTACGGCAACACGGCGTCTTTCTGCTCGCCTCATCCTTTCCATCTTTGCTGGTTTTCAACGAATGCTCGCAACTCATCTCCTGAGTAACCTAAATCACGAGCGACGCTCACAAGTTGTTCAATAGGGGTGTTCTTTTCTTCCGCCATTGTATCTTTTTTTTTTTTTTGAACAAGATTTTATAACTACGACAGCCAAACTGGTGGTTACCGACACGAGTGACGTAATAGCACAATCCTATGAATGATGATATTAGCTTGGACAACGTAGTTAGTTTTTATAAGACGCCCAGCGCCTTGACCCAACTATGAGAGCGAATTATAGGCAATCTGTGGCGAAATAAGTACTCTGGGGCTGAAATGCCAAGCCTAGTATTAACTATCTTGGAAGCAATGCCAAGCCTAGTATTTAACTATCTTGGGAACATACAGTAAGACAACCCCTTGTCTTAGGATTACAATACTTGAATCCCACCCAGCTTCCTCTCTGAGAAGTTGAACAATTATAATAAATGGGCCAGAATATCCTGGCAGCTCGCCAATAAATTGTCAACCTCAGGTGATGTCAGTGGAGGAAGGACTAGCGCACAGCCCGAACACACTCACAGCTTGCTACAATCTCATTCATATATCATGCATTCGTCACATCAAACCACTAGTAAAGTCTATAACTTTACTACACATGATCATAGAACGAAACATCAATGCATATGGGATCAAATGAAATAAACATTCTCTCTTTCCTGAACTTCACAAAATCATTTATCTAAAACATCATTAACTAACCCGGGTATAAAATAGATTTCTACTTTACCTGGCCAGGTGATCTTAACTATTCACGAATCACTGTCTTTTCTTTTCTTTTCTTTTTCACTGTCACTTTCACAACACGACACAACTGCTGGCACTGGTTTTGGTCTGATGGCGCCTGGTCAGGTGAGACTGTTGGCGTTGGTCTGTGGTTCTGTTTGGGCGAAGTGACGCTGCCAGGTATGAGGTCGAACCCCCGGTTAGGATAGAACAGTGACTATCAACATCGATCTGTTCTCCTTTCTTTCTTCCTGCATTAACGCATTGCACTCTCTCTCTCTCTCTCTTCTAGTCTGCTCTTATCAAATGGACATGGTTGCTTTTCTTTTCTTTTTTTTTTTTTCTTTCTTTTCTTCTTCATTAATTAGCAACTCTCTCTCTCTCCACATCTCTCCTCAGTCCTTCCTCTGCAGACTATCTCATGCTAATCTCTCAACTTGGTTCTTTCTCTCCTCCCCTCATCTCTCTGCTTTTCTCTCCTCAGAGATTACACTCAGACCTCTCTCTCTCTGTCTCTCTGTTCGTTCTCCCCTCGTTCTCTCTGTTCGTTCTCATCTCCCTGCCTTCCTGTAGGCGAGAGCCTACTTCCCCGAACTTCTCCCTCTCTCTCTCTGTCTGTTCGTTTTCCTCCTTCCCCTCTCTCTCACTCTCGCATTCCTTTACTCGTTCCGATCTGTCCAAAAAGGGCGAGTACCATTGGTCAGTATTTTTAAACCGCCCTGACACCCGAAGTTAGCTCCCTCTAATTCCATTGGATATTCAAATCATGACAGTCACGCCGACACGCCTTACTCTCTGTGGTGGTCAATTGGTCATCTAATTGATTAGCTAGATTTCACCCCCACCACACACTACCTTCCCCCCTTTCCTACTTTAACTGGCGCCGTGTGGCTTAAGTTTGTGGACACTGGTCAGTGTAAATTGGCCACTGAGTCTGGGTGGGCGCCACGACGTCTGATTAACAATGACGCTGGTTCCACAAAGTGGCCAGATGAGTCTGAGCAGGCTCTACGACTCGTCTCGCTAGACATCGGGGCGTCGGTCAAAACGGCTTAGTCAGTCTGGGTGGATCGTACCGTCTCTGTGAAGCCTCTCCACTAAGCTTAATTGGCCGGATCCGAACCATGGGCCCGGTCTACGTGACGCCTAGAATATTTGCGTTACGCTCGTAGAGCTTAAGTCCAACTGGGCTGGTGGCGATTGACCACGAATTTGTTGAGTTGAATTTTGACCGTGACAGTTTGCTATGGGCTCAAATGGGAAGACCAGGACCAAACAGTCGAGTTTCATCCACTTCATGAATGTCAAATTTTCTAACACACACTATGAGTGTCTGTTTCTCTTGATCCATATTGATGCAGTCCTGTCATGCAGTCTCAGATAAGTTAGGCAACCCGTTGCATCCTGTTCTTCTTCAGCATCTTAAACGATCAGCTTTAAGGAGAAAAAAAAGTCTCAAACTCTGTGATCCTTCATGCCCTGCTGTCATGGTGACATGCCTCAGTTTCGATTTCTTTTCTACGTCTATGCCCTCGATGGGGTTCTGACAGGGTCACCGTTATCCGCAAATTCGTCGCGTTCGTCTTGGACGGACGTGGTGACGCCCTCCCAAGAGGGAGCTCATCACGTTGGGTCGTGATTGAGCGATTATTGTCGTCTGTGGGGGACTTAGCAGGTGGCTGTGAGTATCATCACAAGCTATTGTACTTGTCTCCCTGTGGAGAGGTAAAGCAACGTCCAATCCTGCCCCGAACGGACGGAGTCAGACCAACACCAAATTAGGAATGGCAATCTGCAGGCCACACACCACCATTAGATTTTGCGTTTTGAGGAGTAGCATAAATTTGAGCCAGAAAGTTATATTAAACTGATAACAGATCAAATGAACAACCTCCACACAAATGATTTCACATGTTTTTAGGGATTTCTCCCGATGAAATCATTCACAATCTATGAATAGATGAGCTACCCTTACCTGTCCGGCCTTCGCACTCAACCGTGACCCTATCTTTGTGCCAGGTGGTTTCCCCAAAATTCCTTTCATTTTAATCTGTCTGCTTGGAACCACCTGGCTTGTGCCTTGATGGGCGTATGAAAGAAATGAAGCAAATCAACTTTCAGACAATTAAAATTCTCAAAACAATCTAATTGCGCCTGTTTTTAAATACTCGACTCCTTAAGCAAGGCTTTGGCGCATTAATTTTTGGTATGCAGCCATATATCTGATATCATTGTGTGTGTGTGTGTGTGTGTGTGTGTGTGTGTGTGTTGTGTGTGTGTGTATGCTTGCGTGCGTGCGTGCGTGCATGCATGCATGTGTGTGTTTGTGTGTGTGTTTGTGCGTGCGTGCGTGCGTGCGTGTGTATGTCGTCTCCCTTGAATGCATCAACAGAAGGAACAGTGACCTCCGCTAGCAGACAGTCCCACTGATTAGGAGGACATGCATGGCCGACCTTGTCGCAAGCCTTGAAAGAAGTGAAGGCGGCCACTTTCCCATTGTTTCGGGCTCCTCGTCCACGAAACCCAGCAGCTGTGATTCGCATGAGTATGCTGCTGGGGCAGAGATCTTTTACTTTTCAGCATAGCTGACGATGCTCTTCACAATGAGGTTTGTCCCATAGTCTTGCTATCAATACTCGTCAGAGAAACTGACCTGTACTTTTCTACCGTTCAATTCTCTCCCTTTCGTCTTGTAGTCTTCTTGATTCACATTAATATGCTGCACTTTTAACTTTATCATAATGTGTCTTGGTAAACTACATTTAGTGTTTTTGTTTAGTAGAGAAACACAATCTACCTTCTCGCTCACTCTTCCCTACCCACCCACCCTGTCCCAAGTCCACCTCCATTTTCTTGGCGCCTGCTCGGTTCTTCACTTCCAAAATTGTCTGCTCAGCAAATGGCGCAAGAATACACCAAATAGTCCACAAGTAATGATCGTTTCACTCTCCTCGTTATCATGGGGCATTAATCCAAATGCTAATATCAAATAATAATAAAAAAAAAATTAAAAAACAGAATTTTTTTTCTTACATGATTAAAAGGAAAACGCTTTTTAAAGTAACAAATAGAAGATTTAGTCTTTTTAGACTGTTCATCATCTCGGTTCTGAATTCTGATCATCCAATTTAGTAGTACTAGTGGCTTCTATATTAGGCTTGGCTCTGTTCCAGTTTGAAAACAGTGTTCCAAATAAAGCGTGTAAAAACCAAAAGGGTTCCTAGGAATGAAAACAAACAAAACAAAACAAAAACAATCTAACAACTGAAGTTGACAGAGTAATGATAACCTGTATGTAAATTATATGGATAATGTTAAGGAAAAAAAGAGAAGAAGCAGAAGAAGTAAATGAAGATATTTCATCAGTTCTGTCAAGAAATTTTGATGACCTTTTAATGAAATGGATGAATTGTTACAACTTAATGTGAAGAAATCTGACAACTTCGCAGTGCTTTCTGAGAGTGAAAATGAAAAAGGTTCAGAACAGTGAGTTCTCTTTCTCTCTCTCTTTTTTTTTTAAATGGAAACCTATTCGTTAAGTATATTAAAAGAGCAATACATAAAGCCAGTAGAATGATTGAATAATTAAACGCACTTTTGGTATGTGGACAAATAAATGTTCTGTTTTTATATGAATCATTGATGGTGGCCCGTCTGGAAGATGGAAATACTGTATGGTACCTGCAGTGATAGTCAGAAAATTTTAGCAACACTATCAGAGAGCATCTATTATGTGGATGAAACTCGGCTGTGTGGTCCCAGTTTTCCCAGTTGAGCTCATAGCAAACTCAATTCTGGTAGGAGCCAATTGGAGCAAAAAACAAAACAAAAAAAAACAAAACAAACAAAACAAAACAAAACCCCACAAGTCTCTGATGGGAATCGAATCCCCGACCTCCGAGCTATAAGTCTGCGGCGCTAACCACTTGGCCACGGCGGCACGTTAACGAAAGGTAAGTTTAGGTACTGTCACGTGGACAACACCATTACATTCCAGAAAAGAGGTTTCGCACCCGACGCCTACGGCCACATCAAACGAGTTTTCAAAGAAAACAAGACCTTACTAATCCACAAGACGAATCACTAAAGTATTTTCATCTACGATGCTATGCCTGTCATTTTCGTTTCGTATGATTATATTTCACCAAAAATATTGAACTGGATACATAATTGTTGATTTTTTTTTTCTCATAAGTACTTTCATCTTCGATGCTATGCCTGACATATTCGTTTTTATGGTTGCATTTTTTTTAATGTTAAGCTGGTACATAATGTTAAGTTTTTTGTTTTTTTGTTTTTTTTTGTTTTTGTCTGACATACTATCTTACAACTGAATCTGAAAAGCAATGCAAAAAGGTGGCAATATCTTCTGGTCAAATCGCAGATTGTTCCGGAAGAATCGGCGACTGTTCCGGCAGAAGCCTTTGGTCGCGATCTCTGCTTGTAAGATTGAAGAATCTCCCAGAGCAAACTACCATCTTTGTTTGTCCTGTAGAAACTGCGATGGCCTTTTCTACTGGTTGAATCGGCGATCCATCCAGATCGTAGTCTGTACCTTGAGAGAGAGAGAGAGAGAGAGGAGAGAAGAGAGGGGATGAGAGAATGGGAGAGAGAGAGTGAGGAGATGAGAGAGAGAGAGGAGAGGGGAGAGAGAGAGAGAGTGTGTGTGTGTGTGTGTGGGGGTGGTGCGTGCTTTGCGTGCGTGCGTGGTGCGTGCGTGCGTGCGTGCGTGCGCGCGCGCGCGCGTGGCGTGTGGTGTTTTGATATTTCGCGTCCTCTCCGTGCCATTTCCTCCATGCCGCCTGTTCCGGTACCCATAGGCACCCAAAGTCAGGCGGGCCCCCGGGTAGGAGCCTCAGCCCAGCATTCCGCAGAATGGAGTTATCACGAGACAAACCACTGGAGACAGACCACTCTTAAGACCCACGTTAATCAGGGCATGAGCTATGAATTAATCCCATGCAGCTTTGTATCTCCTACGGATCACCTGCCAGCACGTACGTCGGTGTGCAGTCCCACTGTCAGTTAGGAAAACTGCTGTATAGGATGTTCTGGAAGCGGGTTCCTATTTTCGGTTAGTTAAAGGGGGCAGAAACTCGAGGTCATGGGTCTTCCGCCCCGTGGACTTCCGCCCCAGAAATTTCGTCCTGCGGCCACACTTTTTCGCAATGCAGAAAAAGATTTGTACACTTAGTGATTCTATTCTACTTTCATAACAGATTCACGCTGTTTACACACGTCACACTCACACACACCCCGCATCACAACAAACACAACACAGCACAACACAAAACACACACACACACACACACACACACACACACACAACACACACACACACGCCCACGCAAAAACACACACACCACACGCACGCACACACACACACACACACACACACACACACACACACACACACACACTTACAAACACACCCCACACGCATACCAGGAAAGGATCTTGTAAATTTCTTTTTGCTTTCTTGGGGCTCTATACTCATTACAAATCCTTTTATAAACCCTTTTCACAGCTGACATTAGCAAACATGTTAGCGAAGGCTTCTGCTTTCTGCTGGACACTTGGTAAGGGATTATCATTTTGTTTTATTGGATAATTTGGTAACTTAATGCCATTTTTCATTACTTTTATCTCCTGCCAAATTTTCCTATATCTTCATGTTCATTTAATTTCAGTTTTGCAAAATGTGGACCAGTAGCGCTGCTTTGCATCTTGGATTATTTCATCACTATGCTTACTAGCCATTTTCATTTCTCTATGTTTTCTATCTTTTTGGTCTGTTCTTTGTCCCTGATATATATCTTATATTTTTCTTTCTTTTCATCAACAGCACGCTTGCAGTCATCATTCCACCATACATTTCCTTTGCGCTTCCCTGGTTTAGATATATGTATCCTAGGAATAGAATTATCTGCAGCTGCTATAATGGAAG
>CM031608.1:36403899-36406399 GCA_018398815.1 Conus ventricosus
GCCACCTCAGAGGCAGTGCACCCACGCCGCTCATTCTCACACCCCGTCCACAGCCACAACCGGTCGGCCCCGCCGCAGCCCCGGCACCGGCAATCCACAGGGAGCAGTCAATGTCAAGTCGTCAAGAGGCAACCCACCGGAAGAGACACTGCACTGCTGCTGAGTCACTTCGGTGGTGTTCAGTGGCGCCTGTTCTGATCTAACATACGCAGGACACCACCTACTAAGCCCCCTACTGACGACAATAATTGCTTAGTCGCGGAGCCAGCGTGAGTGAGCTCTCTCTCCGGAGTGCGCCACCACGTCCGTCCAACGACAGCCCCCATGGACTCGCCGATACCGGTGACCCCGACGGAACCAAACCAAGACCACAGACGTGGAGAGGACATCGAAATTGAGGTCACCATGAGAGCAGGGCATGAAGGGCCACAGAATTTGAGACTTTTTTTATGCTGATCGATGAGAATGAGGATGATTAAGATGATGCTACGGATTTCCATTTCGGTCTGAGACTACATTACAGGGCTGTACTGTACGCTTCCTTTCATAATATATCCCGGCGTCAACCAGGCCCGAGAGATACAGGCACCTGCAGTGTTGGTCAGGAAATTTGAGCGACACTCTCAGAAACGCATCTTTTAAGTGGATGAAACTCGATTGTGTGGTCCCAGTCTTCCCAACTGAGTCTGCAGCAAACTCAACTCTGGGTAGGAGTCGGTCGGGGCAGAAAAAAACCCACATGAATGTGATGGGATTCGAACCCACGACCTCCCAACCGGGAGTCCGCGACGCTAACCACTTCGCCACGGCGGGCTGGTTCGTTTGTTTATCTAGATGTATTTATGCATCGTTCATATATTTTCATGCATTTTGTTTGATTTTCGTTTATTACTACATTCATCTTTCTTTCGCCTAGAGGGCCGGTTGTAAACAAGTATTTCTGCCTAATCCATTCCCCTCTTAAACCGAAATATTCTCTGTCTGTCTGTCTCCTTCTCTCTCTCCACTTGTATTGAAGTGAGTCTACAACAACAAATTTTGTTGTTCCCAGTCCGCAAAGAACTAGGTATGGCGTCTCAAGTCCGTATAGAACAAAGTACATTGTCCCCAGTCCGCAAAGAACAAAGTATGGCGTTTCCAGTCTGTACAGAACAAATTGCATAGTCCCCAGTCCGCAAAGAACAAAGTATGGCGTCTCCAGTCTGTATAGAGCAAAATATGTTGTCCCCAGTCCGCGAAGAACAAAGTATGGCGTCTCCAGTCTGTATAGAGCAAAATATGTTGTCCCCAGTCCGCGAAGAACAAAGTATGGCGTCTCCAGTCTGTATAGAGCAAAATATGTTGTCCCCAGTCCGCAAAGAACAAAGTATGGCGTCTCCAGTCTGTATAGAGCAAAGCACGTTGTCCCCTGTCCGCAAAGAACAAAGTACGTGTGGCGTCTCCTATCTGTATGGAACAAAGTGTGTTGTCCCCTGTCCGCAAAGAACAAAGTACGTGTGGCATCTCCTATCTGTATGGAACAAAGTGTGTTGTCCCCAGTTCGCCCAGAACAAAGCATGACGTCTCCATTCTGTGTAGAACAAAGCATGTTGTCCCCAGTCAGCCAAGAACAAAGCATGGCGTCTCCAGATGTAAATGTTGTCCTAACACTCTACAACGAATAAGGCAGAAGTCTTTGCTTTGTGAAGGAAGCAGACACAGACCTACCTGTAGTTTTCTGAGCAACAGGAAGTCCACACAGATCCAGGCCGCCAGATGGCAGCACAGGAATATCAGAGGGGGGATGCCAAAGGAACGGAAGAAGAAGTAGGAAGTGAAGAGACCCAGGGGAAAGCACTCTGAGAGTGGTTCCAAAACACCGGCCACAAAGGTCATGGTGCCAAGGCGTAGCTGTGTCCACCTGGTTTATAAACGAAACTTACCATGGCCTCTTAATTCTCAAGAAGAAAGGTAAGAACAGGAGTGGAGACACACAGAGAGAGACACACAAGAGAGAGACACACACAGAGAGAGGAGAGAGAGAGAGAGAGAGAGAGAGAGAGAGAGAGAGAGAGAGACAGACAGACAGACAGACAGATGGAGAGAGAGAGAGAGAGAGAGAGAGAGAGAGAGAGAGAGAGAGAGAGAGAGAGAGAGAGAGAGAGAGAGAAGAGAGAGAGAGAGAGAGAGAGGAGAGAGAGAGAGAGAGAGGCATGCAGACAGATGACTGATATGTACCTAGACAATAATAATCTAAATTTCTAAACACGTAGAACAAAATGGACACAACTGTTATTAGCATTGTCAACGATGTCAATCTTCTTCAATTAGCCAAAATATAAGTCAATATTCTCCTCGTCACGATGGAAGCAACAACAACGATAACAAAAGCAGGAGCATCAACAACAAATTACACATTCAACAAACAGGCAAGAAACCAACCAAAAAGTAATACTAACACATACATCAGTTAGAGTATGATAATGATGTTACGATGTATAATAACGACACAACAATTCAC
>CM031608.1:36408899-36416399 GCA_018398815.1 Conus ventricosus
CTAAAATACTGTTTCACTCAAAAACGAGTAGGTCACCAGCGCGCATGTTAAAAAGTAAAATAAAATAACATAAAACAGTGCGAAAGAAAGAAAAGCATCAAGGAGCAAATACCGGACCCTCTCCACTCACACACACACGTGTATCCAGGTGTGTGTGTGTGTGTGTGTGTGTGTGTGTGTGTGTGTGTGTGTGTGTGTGTGTGTGTGTGTATGTTGTGTGTATGTTGTGTGTGTGTGTGTGTGTGTGTGTGTGTGTGTGTGTGTGTGTGTGTGTGTGTGTGTGCGTGCGTATGTGTGTGTGTCTGTGTACGCGCGCGCGCGCGCGCGCGCGCGCGCGTGTGTGTGTGTGTGTGTGTGTGTGTGTGTGTGTGTGTGTGTGTGTGTGGTGTGTGTGTGTGTGTGTGTGTGTGTGTGTGTGTGTGTGTGTGTGTGAGTGTGTGTGTGTGTGTGTGTGTGAGTGTGTGTGTGTGTGTGTGTGTGTGTGTGTGTCTGTGTGTGTCTGTGTGTGTGTCTGTGTGAGTGAGTGAGTGCACTGGGTGGAGGGGAGGGAGGAGCAATTTGAAACAGAGGGTGAAAGGGTGGAGAGGAAAGCAGGAAGGTTGTTGGGCGGAGGATTTAGAGGCTGGGAGTGTGGGGGCGAGAGACAGAAAGAGACAGACAGACAGACAGTCAGACAGACAGACAGACAGACAGACAGACAGACAGACAATAACAGAGACCGACCGACAGACAGACAGAGACAGAGACCGACCGACCGACAGACAGTCAGACAGACAGACAGAGATAGATAAACTGACAGAGAGAGAGAGAGAGAGAGAGGGAGAGAGAGAGAGGAGAGAGAGAGAGAGAGAGAGAGAGAGAGAGAGAGAGATTGGAGTTTACACAATTATTCGAAACGGGAGAAAATCAAATTGTCACAATACACCAGCAGTCACTCCACTATTTTCAACTATCAGCACAGACTGACGGAGAAGAAAGCAGAGGGGAAGAAAAGGAAGGAAGGAAGGAAGGAAGAAAAGGAAGGAAGCAAGAAGGAAATTTCCCTGGTATCCACAAGATCTTTGATGGTAGGGCCAGCCAACAAGACCTGTCTAGCAAGGCAGTAGGCGTCAGGTAAAACACACAGTTTGAAATTTGGACTGAATGTGACCTCCTCATCACTGAACATCATGACCTCAGTGGAGCTGATTAAGTAGAAAATGATGTTAGAGCGAAACGAGGTCAGCGAGTAGGTAGACATGCAGGTACCTACTTTGTTTGTTATTTTTATGTGTGTGTGTGTGTGTCTGTGTGTGTGTGTGTGTGTGTGTGTGTGTGTGTGTGTGTGTGTGTGTGTGTGTGTGTGTGTTTCAGAGGTGGAGGGGTGGTTGGTTGGTGGTTGTGTGTGTGTGTGTGTGTGTGTGTGTGTGTGTGTGTGTGTGTGTGTGTGTGTGTGTGTGTGTGTGTGTGAGTGTATGTGTGTGTGCGCGCGCGCGCGCGCGCGTGCGCGTGTGTGTATGTGTGTGTGTGTGTGTGTGTGTGTGTGTGTGTGTGTGTGTGTGTGATATTAAAAGTTTTACAAAGACAGTATTCTACAACAAAAAAGATTTCACACCACTAGAGCAAAACAAAGACGCTAATTTATTTTTTAAGTGTCCCTTGGAGCAGAAAACTAACAAGAAGCCAAGCTTAGAGAAAGTCCTTCAATCCCCACAATTTCCCTCTATTTCATCTTACCTGCTGCACTGTGGCGGCAATAGAGGCGTGGGGCCATGAAGCAGCACAGAAAGGCAGCTGGTGTCCAAGGCCACACGGGAGGCTGGAGTTTTACCCCCAATGTTTTCCAGCATCTCTCCGGTGATGAGACCATACACACACACACACGCACGCACGCGCGCGCGCGCACACCACACACACCCAACACACACACACCACACACACACACACACACATATATATTATTTTATATAATATATATTTATATATATATATATTAATAATATACATGCACACACACACGCGCGCGCGCGCGCACACCACACCACTCACTTACACAACATATGTATATATATATATATATATATATATATATTATATATATATATATATATATTTAATATATACACGTACGCCACACACACACACACACGATTCAAGTTTCAAAACTGAAACCCTTTTAAATCCTTTATCAGTCGTTTAGGGCAGGGAGGGTAAGAAATTTTTTTCGCAAGTTTTAACCAAAGTAGACCGCAGGTCAAAATGTACTACAAAAATGTTTATATAACCAATATATATAACCAATTATATATTCAAACTTTTTTTTTCTTAACTTCATGTATTTCGCTAATTTTACAAAAAAGATTTATTTACACTAAACAATTACACAATGAAAAGCAATAATTTAGAGCAAAAATTTTTGGGGTGCAACAACGCTCCTGTGTTGTATTTATTTTGGATATTCAAAAATATATAGAACTTCATCACATGGCGCATTCATACCACCCGACTTGCTGTTCTATCTCCCCTTTTAATTCCCCTGGATCTTCCCAATTCATTTGCAAGTTATGACAATCTAAGTCTCGTTAATGCAACCAGATGCACATCGGGTAATTTTGATGTACGTTTTCTTTTTCCCCAAATGAGTCTTAAAGTTTCTATAACGTAAACCTTTCCAGCTATTTCCAAGGCATCAGTCCACTCCATTCATCCCTCAGAGGACAGAGAGGTGGAGTTATACAGGAATGGAGCGACGGCGGGAGGGATAAAGTGAGAAAGTGGGGGAAAGGGGGGAGGGTAAATGAGAGGTGGGGTATACTGGGGTGGAGGAATGCAGATGAGGGGAGAGACAGAGTACGTGAGAAGGGTGGAGAGAGAGAGAGAGAGGAGAGAGAGAGAGAAAAGAGAGAGGGGGGGGGGAGGGAGAGGGAGGGGAGAGAGAGAGAGTAGAGAGAGAGGAGAGGAAAATGAGAGAGAGAGGGGAGGAGAGAGAGAGAGAGAAAGAGAAATCAGAACGAAGTGAAATGCAAGACATATCAAAATATTTGGGGAAAAAAAGAGCATAAAACGCACACAGAGTGGACGATAAAAAAATTATTATATATTTAGAGAGAGAGAGAGAGAGAGAGAGAGAGAGAGGGGAGGGGAGGGGAGAGAGAGAGATTGAACTGATGAAGAGAGAGAGAGAGAGAGAGGGAGAGAGGGGAGGGGAGAGAGAGGAGAGAGAGAGAGAGAGAGAGAGAGAGAGAGAGAGAGACGGGACATAAGTAGGGAGGGAAGACAGACTGACAGACACACACACACACACACATACACACACACACACACACACGCGTGCGCGCGTGACATTATTTGGTAGCTGGAAATTGGGTAGGTAATGCCGCATAATAGAACAATTAAATAGTACATGAAATGTCGAAAGTTTTTCCCCCACATATGCATTTTGCAGTATCAACATATTTACATTTTAATGAATTATATTTAAGTCTACAACACAAACTGAAAATTTGAAATATACTTCAATTTTGCATCCAACCGAATACATATATCATCAGCATATTGAACAATCTTAATATTCTTTTATTATCTTCTTTGAAAGATCTGATATCATAATACTGAAAAGATATAGAGCAATAATGGATCCTTGAGGAACTCCCATATGTAAATCTCTCTGGGAAGAATATGCATTTTCAACTCTTGTTTCAATAGGTCTACAGGAAAGGAAATCTTTTAATAAAATCTGAAAATAATCCTACAATTGATGATTTGAAGACTCTAACTTCAAATCATTCATTTTTGGCTAATGTATCAAATTATTTACTTCGCAGTCCTATTGGTACATTAGTATGAGATTTCAGTGTTTTTGAAGCAAACGTTGTTTATGTTGTCCATGTTCACTCATTTAGGCTTTATTTTTAATTATGTTTTCATTTGTATAATAATATCAATGTCATCTTGATGTATATCATTTACAAATATCACAATCGTCTAAAAAACACCATGTGAAAAGACGTAAAACAAAACAAACAAACAAACGTGACATTACCTTGGATCTTACTGGAACAGTTCCAGACACAGTCATACACTGCCGCCTCATAGCCCTGTATCAGGTTCCGGACCACACGGTTCGGAATGTCTTCCCTGGCCTCTGTAACAGCAGCACCGCTACAACTTCCACAGACAGCAGGGGTAAGGCAAGGTGATGTTGCTTATAGCCTAGCCGACCGCACCGCCAAGGGGCACATCAGGGCTGTCACCGCGTTGACAGTTTGGGGAGAGGGGCTCTACAATGAGCATATTCTAATACTGATTTATATAGTAAAAATATGTTTTCAGCGTTTAAAGGAGTGTGCTTGAGTCTCCGCTCGCTCTCTACTCCCACCCCTTTATGAAGACTGAAGTGGAACTTCTTCTTGCTGTACATTCCTCGGCCAGAAAGTTTTGCCATTGGTGAGCTTTATGTACGTATGTATGCATATATTCATTTATTTATTTATTTATTCATTTATTTATTAATTCATTTATCTTTTAATCAGTTAATTTCTTTCTTGATTCATTTAATCAATTATTTCATTTGCGTTATGTAAACCTTTCAGTCCCAGCATTACGAAAGCCATATTCCGTCCGTGGTAACAGACACACCACAGGTTTGGAAGCGTGTTTCCTGGCAGAAGGTCTCTCCCTTTTGTGCCAATGAAAACACTGGAGGAGTGAACTTCCAATCAAGCTGCTCTCCAATCCAAACCGTTGCTAAGCTTAGATCTATGGACGAGGTGGTTTTCTTACGATTCTGCTTCAGACAACGCACGGAACAGGAACGTGCGAAAGAAAGATATGCTTAGAAAAGGGCACCTGCCTTTGAACAGACAGATGCGCGACTTTCTCCTGTAAGGAAGCAGCGCAATGATGGCTCTCTTCATCGTTGGATGAGCAGAAACGGGGCTGTTTTCTCATGCATATATGACTAAACAAATGATCAAGTTCATAACTTTATACCCTCAATGTCGTCAAGCCTACGTCTACCTGAACCTACTCCCCTCCCGCCTTCACTCTTTCTACACCTCCTTCCTTTAGCTTCTGACGAGGACGCTCGGCACACAGGACACTGAGCGAAAAAGATGGATGTTAATCATATTATTACTGCTTTGATACCGGTGAGTCATCAACTGGAGCACCACAAGGGAACCTGCCCACAACCTCGAGAAATCTGTCAAATGTGATGTCTTGAAAGGTATGAAGTCCTTTCTGAGAGGCAGATCTAGAGCAGGTAGAGAAAAAAAAAATGCTTCAGAACAAAGAACAAGACTTTAAAAAAAAGGAAATCTTTTCTGAGAGGTAAATCTTATAAATAAGGGGGGAAAAAAAGTTGGGGGGAGGGAGGCGCGCACGTCATTAAAGGGAGATTTTTTTTTTTTTACATGGAAATAAGTCTAGTACAAAGACAAAAAAAACAAAAAAAAAACCCCACTTTCCAGAGCAAAGAATAAGTCTTTAAAGGGAGGGAATTTTGCGGAGAAGGATGTAAAGCAACAAACCAAGAGAATATATAGAAGAACAAAGAACAGTCTTCAAAAGCAGAATGGGCTTTGTGGGGGGGGGGGGGGGGGGGGGGGGTAAATCTAGCAAAGACAGACAGAAACGTGTTTTCAACCAAAGAACAGATCTATTAAGGGAAGGGGAATCTTTGATGGAAGATAAGCCTAAAACAGACCAAGAGAAAAAAAATTCTGCAACAAAGAACAGATCTGTAAACTTGAGGGAGGTAATGGGTTCGGAAAGTGTTTCTTTAACAGGTATCTTTGTACTTTTCAAACTACACACAAGAAAAAAAAACCATGCAGCCAAACAAATCACCGAGGTATGAGAAATGGGACGCTGAGGATAACAGGTGGAACTGGATGGCATAGAGCAAAGAAAAAGTGGAAGAGTAGAGGGGGGGGGGGGGGGCGTGGAAGGGAGGAGTTAGTGTCACAGTCTAGAGATATTTCAACACTCCAAAACCATCCTCTCGTTCCAAAAGGAAATAAACACAGGTGCTTGCAGCGTCTGTGTTCAAGCTTCATAACCATGACCCTGTCAGTTTCATTCGCTCGATCATTGCTCCCCATTTCCCCTCAACCCCCTTACCTCCCTCCCTTCCTCGAACCCCTTCGCCCCATGGCCGCTCTGTTATCAGAGTTTAGGTCTAGTACTTAAGGCGCACGGTTGTGGTGTTACTTTCCCCTAAAGACAGCCCTGGAAAGGCTCCCTCCCCCTCCCCCATCATTCACACTCCACTTCTGCTACACACAGTATCAGCACGATATGCAGCTTCTGGAGAGCAAAAGATACAAACAAAACTCTTTGCATTTGGAATTCAAGACGTTAAAACACGATCTTTCTTAGTATTACAAATCATTATTCAAAAACGAACCCAAACAAACAAACAAATAAACCTCTGATCCTTCCTTCCTTCACCCTTCCAGATGCCTTTGTAATTAAAAAAAATATTGATATTGTCAACAAAGTATCTCTTTGGGAGCCGGAATAGCTCAGTTGGTAGAGCGCCGGACTCGTAATCTTGGTGATCCTGGGGTTGCGGGTTCGAACCTCCGCGGGGCGTTTCGGTACAGGGGGATTTTCCCCTCGGAGTTAACATTTGTTCTGACTCCATTTCCCATACAGTCCTTCGAATGAGACTATAAACCGAGGTTCCGTGTGTGAACGCACGCGTAACATCTTGCACACACGTAAAATCTATCACCAACTTTCGGAAGAGTAGGCCAGTTTGGCCGTTGGTATGGATGACACGTTACACATAGCATGCACCCTGCGTGAGAAATGGAAAGAATGAAGGAAGTAAGGAAAATGAGTGATCAATATTGAACGATACTGACTGGATGACACGGGAAACGACTGAATGAAGCGCCGGCTGGCAGCTCTTCAGTCGGCACTCCCCAGGTAGGCAGCCCGTTGTGTAAACCAGTGTTGATTGTAAAGCGCTTAGAGCTTGGTCTCTAGCCGAGAATAGGCGCTATATAAGGATTCATTATTATTATTATTATTCTTGCTCAGAACATTTCAAAAAAAAGAATTCTTCTTAAAAAAAAAAAGTATGATTATCTCATGACATTATTGCACAGAAGGTTGGTGATCAGATTTGAAAAATTCTTTCTGGCATGTTTTGCGATTACTTGTCCATTCACAACATTCCGAGGCATAGTAAAGTTATTGTATTATTCAGTTTAGAATCTCACGAATAATCACTGACTCCGTTTTTAGTTAAAAAGAAAAAGAAAATGTTTAAAACATATTCTCCCATGCGTCAGCGACGAGACTTACTCCAAAACAGGCGTACAGAAACCTTGGGGTATTTAACCTGCAGATTCCTCACCAGATCGATCGCAGGGTCTCTGTCGTCATGGAAACAAAACAGCAACTCGAACTGCAACATAAAACAAGAGTGCTGTTTGTGCGGTCTGTTGACATTATTGAGATGAATGTTTGTCTACAATGTCATGCAGTACAGCTTATAAACACTCTAGA
>CM031608.1:36421399-36431399 GCA_018398815.1 Conus ventricosus
TTTGGTGGGGTACTCAAACGGATGAATACGTAATAAACGAAGAGTTTCATTACATAATTATCAAGTTGATGAATTTGTAATAAATGCAGTTAGATAACATAATATCAGGAGGGAAAATTAATATTTATTGAAGTTTCATAACATACTTAACGCGGTTCAATGACTAGTTTCAAAAACAAAACTAATTCATGAATGCACGATATATGAAGAGTCTGGTGACATAGCCATGAAACGACTGACCAAATAATTCATGAAAAATTTCAAGCCATAACTATCAAGCAGATGCATACATGAAACAAAGGAAACAAGCACAAAACCGCACGTTCACTTCAAAAACTTACCCTCCAACGAGAGAGAGAAGACTCAAACCCCAACACACGACGTACAGCACCAGCAACAGTGACCCCGACACCACTGTCACGTATTCAACCAGCTCTTGCTCCGGGTGAATCATCCTTTCTGCAACATCATCGGCGACACAATGTCATCACAGTGATGATTATCCCCCTTTACCTTAGAAAACAAGAAAACCCCGTTTTCATCCCCCCCTTCCCCCTCCCTCTCTCTCTCTCTCTCTCTCTCTCTCTCCTCTCTCTCTCTGAATGCACTGTAGATGACTTGTGTGTAATGTGTACAGATGGTGTGAGAGAAAATGATCACTTTATATTCCATTGTACAGCTTATATTGATGACAGAGACAAATCTCAACTTTTCAACATCATCGCTACAAAAAATCACAATCTTTATTGTTTGATAACCTATGACGTTAATATGATAACATCTCTTTTGGCTAAGTATGTTGCAGAGGCATCTAATTTCATAAGCAAGAAATGTTCGGTAACACCTACTAATGTTTGAGTTTTTGTTTGTTTGTGTGTTTGTTTTGTTTGTTTGCTTGTTTGTTTTCAAGTACGTTATGCAGCTTGATGACCTTATTCAAAAACGTGTTTGTTTGCTTATTTGTTTGTTTGTTTTTCAAGTACGCTATGCAGCTTGATGACCTTATTCAAAAACGTATGTGTTTGTTTGTTTTTCAAGTACGCTATGCAGCTTGATGACCTTATTCAAAAACGTTTTCGTTCTCTTCGCTACTATGAATAATAGTGAGATGGACGTTCATGCTTCAAGTGGTCGAACGGAAATGATTTACTACGGTGAATATGTGTGCCTGTTTGCGGCACTTGTGTGAATGGTTATGTTGTTAAAAAATGGCATAGTTATTTGAATGTCATTTTGAATGATGAAAACGTATGTAATTTTCTTTTCCTACTGCATAGTTTCGAGTCCTAGCATAAATATCTACGTAATTAGTTACAACGTTTTGTTTCTTTGCACTATATTGTTTCGGCGCTACAAATATTGATGTACACCCCCTTGACATAAAGGCTATATGTAGGCCATTGTCAATATAATCGTATCTGAAGCGTCTGAAGCGTCTCTCTCTCTCTCTCTCTCTCTCTCTCTCTCCCCTGAGGGGCCATGTCCTATTCATGAATAAACAAGTTTGTCAATTCTCTCTCTCTCTCTCTCTCTCTCTCTCTCTCTCTCTCTCTCTCACACACACACACACACACACACACACACACACACACACACACACACACACACACACACATACACACACACACACACACACACACACACGAAGTTTGTTTGTTTTGGGTCTCATAAAGTGAAGCATGAAAAACGGAGATAAAAACATGACTGAAGATGGCTACAAAACAATCAAGCACTACCAAAAGAAGACCTAGAAAGTTCTTCCTAGATTTTATTGAAGACGATGACAAGTCACGTCACAATTTCCACTGATCACTCTTCGTGCAGTTACGGAAAAGAATGCACATATCCATTCTGCAGAAGTTGAGAGAGAGAGAGAGAGAGAGAGAGAGAGAGAGAGAGAGAGAGAGAGAGAGAGAGAGGGAGGGAGGGAGGGAGGGGGGAAGGGAGGGAGGGAGAGAGAGTTACCAAACCTCACAATAGGAGTTAACAATAATATTATTTTCATTTAATCCACCCATAACTCTAGTTAGAGAGAGAGAGAGAGAGAGAGAGAGAGAGAGAGAGAGAGAGAGAGAGGAGAGAGAGACAGACAGACAGACAGACAGACAGACAGAGACAGAAAGAGAGAGAGACAGACAGACAGACAGACAGACGCAGACACACAGCATAATGAATAGCGACCGATACAGTCAGTGTACGTTCCCTATGCCAGCGTCCTTCAATGTTGATACGTCACAGCCCATTATGATTGTCAGCATGTCACACACACACACACACTAAACCTGTTGAAACACTCATCAGCACGTGCGTCTTAATCATCACATGGGCCCTGCATGTGGGAACACCGACACACCGAGTCAAGCAACCCCAAAACAAAACTGTAATACATATACGCGCCGGTGTGACGTGCCAAAACCACTCCACGTCCGAACTTACCCCCCGGCGGGTGAGACAAGTCAAGTGAATCCACACCGACCTCCCCGTGTCTTCCAAAATCAAACACTCCTTTCCTTTCAAAATTCTCAACGTGTTCCAAACGACAAAACATAATTATCAATCAAGGTACTCACTAGGAATTACTCTTAAGAACTTGTTTCAGTTTCCGCCTGCAGTACATGTACTCGTAATCGATTTAGGATGAGCACTTGGGGTCGTTCTTCGTGTTCATAGTCCTGATTATTGTTCATCTTGCCTGAAGAAGGCCTCAGAGGTCGAAAAGCGTCGTGTTTTGTCTTGTAACTAGTTTGTCCTTGTTTTTGACGGACTCTTTAAGAATTATTCTTTAAATTCATATCAATCAAAGTACGTTGCATCTGAATTTTAGGAGGGGTAGAGTGGGGACTCTGGTGGACCTGAGCGAGAACCACTTGCCACCCTGTTCCAAGACAGTTTCCCCATATGTGATTCGGGACAAGGTCCAGCACCACCCCATTGTGTGAATATAGGCATATGCCTAAGCTTGCCCGTCTTACGTGATAGAGAGGTGGAAAAGGACACGTGTCTTTATAGCTCCATTGGGCATTTCTGGACCATGCCACAAATCTCTCTCGGGGGACAGGTTTCAGAACAGAGAGTGGAGTAGTTCTGCCTCTAATCCAGAATCACACACACACACACACACACACACACACACACACACACACACACACACACCAATCCCTCCTCACCGCCCGGTCAAATTCAGGTACAATTTGCTTTGATTGGTATGTTTTGTTGTTCTGGTGGTATGTCAGAATAACTCCCCTGGAGTCAAACTGAAACACAGAGGGAGTTAGTTTTTTTATATTCTAGTTTAACTCCCAGGGAGTTAAAAATTACAAATGAACGGTTTAACTCCCTGCTGGGAGTTTAACCATTCGGGGAGTTAAATCTTTTCGTTACACCGGTATGCTTACGAGTCACTACGCCAAATATTAGAAGATTAGACAAAAAGCCGTGGATTTGTATATCCAACGACAAAGACTGCAGACTGCACACAGACAAACCGAAAACGATTGATGTATTAGGTATGTGTGTGTGTGGAGAGAAAGAGAGAGAGAGAGAGAGAGAGAGAGACAGACAGACAGACAGAAGGCAGAAAGGTGCACACCTCAATGTTTCATAAACGTTCCTTTCCGTGAGAGAGAGAGAGAGAGAGAGAGAGAGAGAGAGCGCATCAAGTTTTGCAAACATTCCTTTCCGTGAAAGACTTACGGCACATTTTTCAGGGGTAGGGGATTGTGATTAGTGATGCATGCAGTCACCAATCTGTCAGATCAACAGAAACGACAAGATGCTCCCCCATCTCTCGTTCTGCCGGCAGCCATGGCAGCCATTTGTATACATGTGTGTGTGTGTGTGTGTGTGTGTGTGTGATTCCGTGTGTATTTGTGCAAACCCTGTCGCTAATTTGACTGATAGTGAGCGATAAAGGCGCAGAGAGCGCAGCATTCAAAAGATCGTGAATTCATGTCAATGCCCATCCCTCCTACCCCACCCCCAGTCCCCAGCCCCACTCCCTGGGCATATAGTTCCGCATTTTAAACCTGGCATTTATACTGTGCACATCAGTGTGATCATTTTGGTGGTGACGGCGTGGTTTAGGTAGGTAGCTTACGCACATTATTCTATATACCTGATAGATCGAAAACAGCATGCGTCACTGATTAAATCCCGTAACCTCCCCGCCCCCTAAAAGAGCGCCTTAACCTTTGACTGAAAGGAGCGTTTATGAAATACTGAGATGTCCACCTCTCTCTCTCTCTCTCTCTCTTCTCTCTCTCTCTCCTCTCTCTCTCTCTCTCTCTCTCTCTCTCTCTCTCAACGGAAAGGAGCGTTTATGAAACATTGAGATGTACACCTGTGTGTGTGTGTGTGTGTGTGTGTGTGTGTGTGTCAACCTCGGGTGATGTCAGTGGAGGCAGGACTAGCGCACAGCCCAAACACACTCACAGCTTGCTTACGATCTCATTCATATATCATGCATTCGTCACATCAAACCACTAGTAAAGTCTATAACTTTACTACACATGATCATAGAACGAAACATCAATGCATATGGAATCAAACAAAATAAAACATTCTCTCTTTCCTGAACTTCACAAAATCATTTATCTAAAACATCATTGACTAACCCGGTGGTATAAATAGATTTCTACTTTACCTGGCCAGGTGATCTTAACTATTCACGAATCACTGTCTTTTCTTTTCTTTTCTTTTTCTTTTCACTGTCACTTTCACAACACGACACAACTGCTGGCACTGGTTTTGGTCTGATGGCGCCTGGTCAGGTGAGACTGTTGGCGTTGGTCTGTGGTTCTGCTTGGCGAAGTGACGCTGCCAGGTATGAGGTCGAACCCCCGGTTAGGATAGAACAGTGACTATCAACATCGATCTGTTCTCCTTTCTTTCTTCCTGCATTAACACATTGCACTCTCTCTCTCTCTCTTCTAGTCTGCTCTTATCAAATGGACATGGTTGCTTTTCTTTTCTTTTTTTTCTTTTCTTTCTTTTCTTCTTCATTAATTAGCAACTCTCTCTCTCTCTCCACATCTCTCCTCAGTCCTTCCTCTGCAGACTATCTCATGCTAATCTCTCAACTTGGTTCTCTTCTCTCCTCCCCTCATCTCTCTGCTTTTTCTCTCCTCGGAGATTACACTCAGACCTCTCTCTCTCTGTCTCTCTGTTCGTTCTCCCCTCGTTCTCCCGTTCTCTCCCTCTCACATCTTTCTTATTCGTTCCGATCTGTCCGAAAAGGGCGAGTACCATTGGTCAGTATTTTTACCGCCCTGACACCCGAAGTTATCCCCCTCTAATTCCATTGGATGTTCAAATCATGACAGTCACGCCTACACACCTTACTCTCTGTGGTGGTCAATTGGTCATTTAATTGATTAGCTAGATTTCACCCCCCACCACACACTACCTTCCCCCCCTTCCTACTTAACTGGCGCCGTGTGGCTTAAGTCGTGACACTGGTCAGTGTAAATTGGCCAGCTGAGTCTGGTGGGCGCCACGACGTTGATTAACAATGACGCTGGTTCCACAAAGTGGCTAGATGAGCCTGAGCCCGGCGCTACGACTCGTCTCGCTAGACATCGAGGCGTCGGTCAAAACGGCTTAGTCTGTCTGGGTGGATCGTACCGTCTCTGTGAAGCCTCTCCACTAAGCTTAATTGGCCGGATCCGAACCATGGGGCCGTCCGCCTGACGCCCAGAATATTTGCGTTAGAGCTTAAGTCCAACTGGGCTGGTGGCGATTGACCACGAGTTTGGTTGAGTTTATTTTTGACCGTGACAATTTCCCCCTTGCAAAAGACCATGCTCCGCATTGTCTCTAAACAACGGTACAAAAAAGACAACAACCGAATTTGCTGACACACAGCTACACGCGCAAAGTTTGAAAAATACTTTACAACCAACGGTTTATAAATTATAAAATATACCATTAGTGAATACCACTCCAATGAGTTGTCATTGACGTGCACTCTTGCGTTATTTCGACTCATTTTATAACGACCTCTGTGCGCACTATGCAATTCCCCTACCTGCGGATTTGCCATATCTTCTCTTCACAATTCTTATGAAAAGCACAATATAATATGATCACGATCCATGACACTTCACTGAGGAATCTCCATCCTCACTTATTGCAAATAAATGCATCACTACACAAGCGACTGTATGCTCCAAGCATAACTACATTCACATGAACAAGTCTCACAAAGAAAATATGAACAAGTCTCACACACAAAATATGGACCATAGCCAACTGGGAATGAACCCATATCCAATCAACATAACTGTAATCAACACATATTATCAACAAAGCACCCCGGATATGACTGACTTCCTCTGAGTTGCAGCTTGCTAGACTACACGGCTTAAGTAGTCAGCTCCGACATTCTGTCGACCGGGAATGTTACTGCACTCGGTACCTGTAGGGCTGCAGTGCCATTGCCCAACGCAGAACTCTGCTGTTTTTCAGCTGTGCCTCCTGCAGGAATTTGAGTGGTTGGTGATCTGTCTCTATCACGAACTCTTTCCCATACAAGTATTTGTGGAACTTCTGCACGGCCCACACGACAGCTAAACACTCCTTCTCCACCGTTGCGTACCCTTCTTCACACTTTGTCAACTTCCTGCTAGCATATCTCACAGGAAACTCGACCCCTTCATGCTCCTGTAACAATACCGCACCTATCCCACCACCTGATGCATCTGTCCGCAACAAAAATGGTTTGGACATATCTGGTAGCTTCAAGATGGGACGGGAACCTAGTCTTTCCAACACCGTCTGCAGTGCTTGCTCTGCAGCGTCTGACCATTCGACACTGCCGGTTTCCCTGCCTTGACCAAATCACTGAGAGACTCGTGATCGCAGCAAAATTTGGGACAAACTCCTGTAGAAGCCAACAAAACCTAGCAGACTCCTGACTTCTGTTTTGGTCTTTGGTCTCTCTGAATTCATCATCTTCTCCACCTTTCCCCTTTCTGGCTGCTTTGTGTCGCCTCCGACAACAAAACCTAGGAACTCCTACTGTCTAGCCCTTCATACAGTGACACATCCCTGTATGACTCTTCTCCTGGAAAACTCAGGCAACAAAATCTCCCCTTCTTCTGCTGGGTCTCTTTCACCTCATCAATGATTGCTGCTGCGCCTATGTGCTGAGTCTCACGCTGAATATATTTGCGGAGAAAATTCGCATGGAAAAGTTTTGGTTTCCCATTCACATCAATTCGGTAATCCCGACCGACCTTTTCAGTGATGGTGAATGGTCCTTTCCAATGCATCAGCAGCTTGTTGTGACCCGTGGGAAGCAGTACCAGGACTTGATCTCCCGCCTTGAGGGATTGCTTCCTCACCTTCCTGTCATATTGCTTCTCTGAACGACCCTAGCCTCCTGCCAACTTTCCCTTGCAAACTTACATGTCTCGTACCTGTGCCCACCTTTGAACAGGGCGAGATTGGGCCAATCAGATCGACGGCCACTCTCCTGAATGGTGTGTCAATTAAAGGGGGATGTTTAAGAGGCGCCTTCCTCTTCACCCCTCTTGTGGCTGACCTTTGACACACATCACATGACATGCAGAACCGCTTTATGTCTGCCATTGCCCCTGGCCAATGAAAATCATCAAAGGACTCGGTCAGCCGTTTTACCGGTGCCGAGATGACCCGCCATGAGCGACTCGTGACCCACTGACATGACAGTGTCACGATAACCTGCTGGTACCTCTAACTGAGTGGTCACCTTACCTGTCTTCCCCTTGGTGAACACTCGGTACAACAGCCCGCCTTTCACAAGAAATTCTGTCTCACCTCCTCTAACCTCCTGTTTCTCTCCACCTCTTGCAACTCCAGACTTCACGAGCGAAGGGTCTTGTTCCTGCGCTGCCCTAAACTCATCAGGCGACACATCTATGCCCGACTTCCTTCTGGAACAACTAACGGTTTAACAACCTTTTCCTCCTTCTTGCTCCGTGTCTGAACTGCTGCCCCTGTAGCAGTCAACAACTCGGGATCCCTGGATCCCTTGCACCTGGAATATTTCCAATGATCAAATCGTGAAGGGGTTTCTCCATCACCAACGCAGACAACTCGCCTGAGAAGTAAGGGGTACGTACTTCTATCTTAGCAACTGGAAACTCCCTCACAGTGCCATCGATTAGAGTACAGGTCTGGATTTGCCCTGTCAAATCCCCTTTATCGACCAGCGTTGTTCGTACTACCCCGCATGAACAACCAGTGTCTCGTAACACTTTCACCCTCTGCTGGCCAATCCACCCTTCTTCCACTGGTAACGAACCACTCAGCCTAGTGCCCTCCATCCCTGACACTGACTGCTGTCCAGTACTAGCCATAGGCTGCACTCCACCACTCTTCAGACTGAATCCCTTTTGGTTCCACTGCAGGTCGTTTCCCTGGCGACCCTTATCCACCTCTTGCAGGCTGCTGCCTTCTGGAACCTCATGCGACAATCCTCGCCACATGTCCCTTCTTGTGACAAATGAAACACCTAATGTCCCTTTGCCCTTCCTTCTGCCCCACCACTGGGTTTGCAGACTTTGCAGAAAACTCCCCTAGTCTCCTTGCACTCTTCTCAACCTGTGCCTAGCACCTGTTTCTCCTGCACCTTAGTGCCCAAACGTGCCTCTCTATACACTCTGCGAACTTCAAACAACTCCCCTGCTGTCTCTGGCTGTCTCTCTCTTTCAAATGTATGGTTAACTCAGGGCCGCAACCTGACAAAATCTGTTCTTTCATAACTAGCTCTTTCAACTCAGCGAACTCCTTTTTCGTACCACTCAACTCTAACCATTTATCAAAATAGTGATCTAGACGTGCGCCAAACTGAGTGTACGTCTCACCTGCTTGCAATCTAGCTGAACGAAATTTCTTCCTGAACCCCTCCTCTGTGAGGTCAAATCCCTTCATCAATGATTCCTTCACAGCACCAAAATCGGACTGTTGTTCTGCTGGTAACGCAGTGAAAATCTGCAATGCCTTACCCGTCAGTAACGCCGACAAAATGACTGCCCACTCTTCTGGAGGCCAACCCTGACTGGTCGCAAACGTTTCGAAACGACTGATGTATGCATCAATCGAATCGGTTCCTTCCGAGAATTTTGGCAACTTGGTCGGGGGGCATAGCTGCGCACAGAGTCACTGGAAAGTGAGCTACCATCCTCGGTGGTCTCCCTTTGTATTCTCACTTTCTCCAACTCTAATTGAACCTTTAATCTTTCCGTTTCCTGCTTCATTCTTTCTGTTTCCTGCGCTTCCCTTATTCTTTCTGTTTCCTGCGTCTCCCTTAATCTTTCTGTTTCCTGCGCTTCGCTAGCCTGATTAGCCTGAATCCTTAATCTTTCTGTTTCTTCTTTAGCCTTTTCCTGCTCTGCCATTTCCAATGCGACACACGTCGTCTTTCCGCACGTTCATCTCTTTCCATCTTTTGTTGGTTTTCAACAAATGCACGCAACTCATCTCCTGAGTAACCTAAATCACGAGCGACGCTCACAAGTTGTTCAATAGGGGTGTTCTTTTCTTCCGCCATTATATCTCCTTTTTTTTTTTTTTTGAACAAGATTTTATAACAACGACAGCCAAACTTATGGTTACCGACACGAGTGACGTAATAGCACAATCCTATGAATGATGATATTAGCTTGGGACAACGTAGTTAGTTTTTATAAGACGCCCAGCGCCTGACCCAACTATGAGAGTGAATTATAGGTAATCTGTGCGAAATAAGTACTCTGGGGCTGAAATGCCAAGCCTAGTATTAACTATCTTGGAAGCAATGCCAAGCCTAGTATTTAACTATCTTGGGAACATACAGTAAGACAACCCCTTGTCTTAGGATTACAATACTTGAATCCCACCCAGCTTCCTCTCTGAGAAGTTGAACAATTATAATAAATGGGCCAGAATATCCTGGCAAGCTCGCCAATAAATTGTCAACCTCGGGTGATGTCAGTAGAGGCAGGACTAGCGCACAGCCCAAACACACTCACAGCTTGCT
>CM031608.1:36438899-36441399 GCA_018398815.1 Conus ventricosus
CAAACGTGTGACAGGAATGTACGTGTTGATTCTCGCTCTGCAGAGGGTGGCAAAGCATTTGAGGTTACGTGCTCTTTACCCCTAAGTAACTCGAGAAGTTCGTGTGAATGTATCTTTTCAAGGGGCTTCATTGGGATACACATGGAAAGGCTTTGGGTCTGTGCCTTTTAGGAGTCTATCCTTGTTCGTGCCTGTGAGCTGTTTTGTTTTGGGGGAGTGGGTTCAAGAAGAAAAAGAAACACCCGAAGGTGCTGGGGAGGACCCAGAGAAGCACTGTCTTCACCAGCCTTTGGAGCAGTCCTGTACCACCCTTGGAGGCCTGCGCTGTGTTGACGATGGGTACAGGCACGCGCAGGACACGCCATTAAGATATCAAGGGACATAACTGCTCCTGAACAGAGGTAAGTCAGACTACAGGATGCAGCTCATAACAGCCTTAAACTAGCATCCCCATGGGTGTACCAGCCCGTATTTCATGACTGCAGAGCCCACCGGCAAAAGACACCACCCTCCAGCTGCCGAGCACACCCCACAGACCCAACACCCCTGCCCACGGACAGATGAAGACAGTGCCACTCCAGACACAGCCAAGCTTTCGCCATACGGTCTTATGTGCCCTCAAGAAAGAATCCAAAGTTGTAGTCTTTCCCACTGTCAACAGAACTTTCCCTGTGGTCAGTGGGTCTTTCCTCACCGTCACTGGACCTTTCTCCAGGGTCAGCCTAGTTAAGGTTCAAATCTTTACCATGTGCAAAACCATAGGAGAGGTATTTTATGACTGAAGGCGTGAGTTAAACTGTGTAATACATAAAGCACATTAGTTGTTAAACTGAATAAACAATATTGACTGAATGTCACGGGAAACGACTGGATGAAGCGCCAGTTGGCAGCTCTTCGGTCGGCTCTACCCAGGTAGGCAGCCCGTTGTGTAAACGAGAATGCGGATTAGAAAGCGCTTAGAGCTTGGTCTCTGGCCGGGGATAGGCGCTATATAAGTTCTTTCTTAAAATAAAAAGGCAGTAGTAGTTTCAACATATTCGGACTGATTTAGCTGGTTCTAGGAGCATTCTCGTTTTTGATTGCAGTAAATTCTCCACCTTCACCTGTACCCAATTCTCCAACTTCACCTGTACCTAATTCTCCAACTTCACCTGTACCAAATTCTCCAACTTCACCTGTAACTTATTCTCCAACTTCACCTTACCAAATTCTTTAATGTCACCTGTACTAAATTCTCCAAAATCACCTGTACCCAATTCTCCAACTTCACTGTACCCAATTCTCCAACTTCACATGTACCAAGAGGAGAAATACTTAAATGGTTTACTCCGTCTGTCTTTAGTTTACAGGACATGAATGGCGTGTCTGAACAGTTTGGTCAATCGCTGTGCAGAAATGTTGAGGCATAGCCGTTATAACGGGCATTAATCACTCCGCATCATGAATTCTCCCCCTTGAGGATGTGAAAGTGTATAGAATAAATCCAAATCAGCCCCTCCCTTCACCTATGTTGCAAAATCGCCCTATCTTTCAAAACGCTCATAGCATTCCAGAAGATAAAACATTTCAATCCAAGTATACTGAGAGAGAGAGAGAGAGAGAGAGAGAGAGAGAGAGAGAGAGAGAGAGAGAGAGGAGAGAGAGAGAGAGAGATGGACTCTAGCGATGGACAGACAGACGTGCTCTCACCTCTTACAGCATACATACGCGCGCACGCGCGAACGCGCATGCGCGCACGCGCGCGCGCACGCACACACACACACTACACACATATACACACACGCACACACGCACACACACACCCCCCCCCCAACACACACACACACAAACACACACACACACACACAAAAACACGCGCGCGCACACACACACACACACACACACACACACACACACACACACACACACACACACTCATACACATATCATTCAGAGAGAGAGAGAGAGAGAGAGAGAGAGAGAGAGAGAGAGAGAAGGGAAGAGGAGAGAGAGAGAGAGAGAGAGAGAGAGAGAGAAGAGAAGAAGAAGAAGAAAAAAAAGAAGAAGATGCAGATGCAGATGTGCTTTCTCCTCTTACAGCACACACACACACGCGCACACACACACACACACACACACACACACACACACACACACACAGACACACACACACACACACACACACACACACACACACACACACACACACACACTCTCTCTCTCTCTCTCTCTCTCTCTCTCTCTCTCTCTCTCTCACTCTCTCTCTCAAACTCCGCACGCACGTGCAAAGACACACACACACACACACGCACACACACACACACACACACACACACACACACACACACACACACACACACACACACACACACACACACACACACACACACACACACACACACACACGCTTGCCTTACCCATCTCTGATTGTAGCAAGCCGTCAGAAGTCTTTAAAACTTGTGCTTCTCCAAGAAATGACCCACAAAGAAAAAGTCACAGACGCTCTGCCCCAGAGAAACGG
>CM031608.1:36461399-36471399 GCA_018398815.1 Conus ventricosus
TGCAAAAATCCACGATTCCTTACGATTTCTAAAATTTATCAATTCGTGGCGATTCGTTGGACTCGTAGCTTGTGTGGAATAGTGTTATTAACCAGGACTTGCCCACCGCTCGCACGCTGTTCCCATCTCTGAGTGAAGCCCAAAACAGGCTACAGGGCCCCCTTCTCTCTACTCTCCACTGTAAGATGTTGTAGTGTATGCACAACAGTACGAACTGTTCATGGGAGACAAACCATACTTCGGTACCCTATTACTAGAGGAGCAATCTCCCTTCGGAATCTCCCGTCCACTCATAAACTCAGCTTATGTTGCTTACAGCCCAGCCAACCGCAAAGGGCCATATCAGGGCTGCCACCGCGTTGAAATCAAATCTCAAATCCAAACAACAACAACAACAACAAAATCCACACAATACATTAAAATACACCTTCTAAAAACAAATCGGACATTCTGTTTAAAAAATATTTCTTCCGTACTCTTAGGTAAGATGCAAAATGTTGATCTCTTTCAGACTTTCAAAGATCACATCAATCTCCCGCCTAATTGGAACTAGAATAAAACATACGATTGTGAACAAGTATTCACTAGTCATCCCCCAGTGAACAGAAGCACTCATTATAACATCCATCCGCAACTTCTACCGCGACCCTCCTTCCCCACGGCCTCCCCTTTCATTGTACGTGCATTCTGATCTTGTGCTCCTACCAACACACACACACACACACACACACACACACACACACACACACACACCAATCCCCCCCCCCCCTCTCTAACCAACAAAAATGTGAAATTGTGGCATGAAGTTAAACTGCTTTTAAGTATTGCTCCAACTGCACAAGAGGCACAAACAATTCAATGAACACGGCTCATTTTATTGGGATTGCTTGTTAAAGTACTAGCGCGAATGTCAAGCGTTTAAGGGGGGGGGGGGGGGGGGGATGGAAGGGGATGGGAGTGTTGAGAAGCGGTCTTTAGTTCAATGACGTCAACTCGCTCGATCTGCGACAATGAAAACGAGTTTTCTCCGAGAAAGCAGTGGGTCCAGTACGGATGTTAACAGCTAGCCAGCACACACACACACACACATACACACACGCGCGCGCGCGCACACACACATCTTTCTTCCTCCGCCCGTGCCTATCCCTACCTCCCTCCCCACCTCTCCCTGGACGCATACAGAGCGACGATGTATAGCATTAAAGATCAGAAATAATAATAATAATAATAATGAATACTTATATAGCGCCTATTCTCGGCTAGAGGCCAAGCTCTAAGCGCTTTACAATCAACACTCGTTTACACAACGGGCTGCCTACCTGGGTAGTGCCGACTGAAGAGCTGCCAGCTGGCGCTTCATTCAGTCGTTTCCCGTGTCATCCAGTCAGTATCGCTCAATATCGATCACTCATTTTCTTTACTTCCTTCATTCTTTCCATTTCTCACGCAGGGCGCATGCTATGTGTAACGTGTCATCCATACCAACGGCCAAACTGGCCTACTCTTCCGAAAGTTGGTGATGGGATTTTACGTGTGTGCAAGATGTTATGCATGCGTTCACACACGGAACCTCGGTTTATAGTCTCATTCGAAGGACTGTAAGGGAAATGGAGTCAGAACCAATGTTAACTCCGAGGGAAAAATCCCCCTGTACCGAAACCGCCCCGGCGGAGGTTCGAACCCGCAACCCAGGATCACCAAGATTACGAGTCAGGCGCTCTACCAACTGAGCTATTCCGGCTCCAGAAACAGCCATTTGTAAGTCCCCCACTCCGGTTTTCGGGATTATTGCCTCAAAGTGGAAGGCTTTTATCATTGAACCACAGGTAGCATAGCGCTTGCCCAGGCATCTTGACACCTTCATCTCGTTTAGAACCGCACGTGCATCGGATCCGTGTCACACAACTCCTGAAGACGGTCTATGACCGGAAAGTTGTCGATATTTGTTCTGTTTTCCTTTTTTTTCTTTCTGAAAACCCTCAAAGACATTCATTAATCATTCTTAAAATTGGTTTCAAATAAAGCAAACTGTTGTGTGATATTATTTAATGTCATCACCTGATCCTTACAAAAGGTTCCACAGAACTGCGAGGCATGTTCCATTGATGCGTCAAATTAATCTTCAGTGAAGTCCATCTACATCGCTGTAATGTGTGTTTTTTTTTCTGTTCTTTTTAAACTCTAAGATATCTCAGAGTTTAAAAACAAATGTTTTCTTTAAAAGTTTTGATAGAAATTATGTTGAACTTAATTATATTTACGGTAAATTCGTTACAAAGTGAAATTCATCATATCTGACATTTTCAACATAACCGAGCGCCAAATGTGTGAAAATGAAAAAAAAAAAAAAAAAAAAAAAGAAGAAGACAATAACCGATAGCATTTCAAAATAACCCTGCTTGTCTCACTGACGGATCAGTACCGTGCTGTTACGTGTTTCCACTTTTTTTTTTCTTTTTCACCAACAATAACAAGGAAAGGGAATTTCCGATCTCGTGTCACCTTCCATTTCTACCTTCTCTTCCTTACCTCTCGTTTCTTATTTTAGATCAGGTTTCACACAGATTACTTTATTCTGTTATATCTTTTAAGTTGTTTTCGTTACTGAGAGAGAGAGAGAGAGAGAGAGAGAGAGAGAGAGAGAGAGAGAGAGAGAGAGAGAGAGAGGATTTATTTATAATAGGCCACACCCCCTAGTGAAGTGTGTGTGTGTGAACGTGCAAAGCACGATAGTTATAAACAATTATATGATGCGGATCACAAAGCAAATCGTTGTCACATTATTCAAAAAAAAAACAATTTCACTAAGTTTTAAGGCTTTGTTCAGAAACAAAGAAGAGAGAGGAAGAGGAGAGAGAGAGAGAGAGAGAGAGAGAGAGAGAGAGAGAGAGAGAGAGAGAGAGAGAGAGGAGCAGTACTTACAGACACAAGTAGAAGTAGACAAGGAGGTCAATAAACCTGGAATACAGAACCAGCCCAAAGACTTGTGTTCTTCAGCCGAGGAGGTAAGACGTGTCCAACCAACTCCCACAGCCCCCAAAATAACCGAGGGATAAAACGGGCACGAGAGACCAAAGTTCTGAGGATGAGCAGCCAGTCGCTGTTGTTTTTATCCTGACCGAGCTAATCCCGCTCTGGACTGGGGGCTGATTGGGATGAACTTACCTGCTTAGTTCATTTCATCAACAGAGGAAGATTGTCTTGGCGCGCTAGGTGTTTCGCACCCTGGACAGGGGTACCTGTTGAGGTTAATGGTCTTTGCTGCTGTCATTTGTAGCGTTTTACTTTTCAAACATTGTGGGGGGGAAAAAGGAATTGTATATTTTATAACAGTCATACGCACGCACGCTCGCGCGCGCGCGCGTCACACACAAACACACACATACGCACGCACAAACACACACACACACACACACACACACACACACACACACACACACACACACACACACACACAACACACACACACACACACACACACACACACACACACACACACACACACACACACACACACACACACACACACACACACACAACACAACACAACACACACACACACACACACACACACACACACACACACACACACACACACACACACACACACACACACACACACACACGCCCATAAACACACCAAGTTTACACACAGGCGCGCATGTACGCATGCACGCACGCACAAATGCACACGCGCGCGCACGCACACACACACGTACACACATTCTCTCTCTCTCACACATACGTACCTTCATACATACATACTTACATACGTACATGCATACATACGTACACACACACAGCACATTTACCCACAACGTGCGCACGCACACACGCATGCACACACATGCGCATGCACGCGCGCACATACATACATCACATTTACACACACACGCTCGCGCGCTAGCACACACACCACACACACACACACACACACACACACACACACACACACACACACACACACACACACACACCGCGCGCGCGCGCGCGCGCGGGCGTGCACGCGCGCGCGCGGGCGTGCACGCGCGAGAGAGCATATACACACACGCACATACACACATACATACATACATACATACAAGCATACATAAACGCATACATACATGCATATATACTTACATACATGCATGCAGGCATGCATGCATGCGTGCATGCATACATACATCCATACATATATAAACACATACATGCATACATTCACACACACACGCACACACATACACGCACGCGCACACACACACATGCACACCACACCACACCACATACACACACACATATATACACATGCACACACACACGCACGTACGCATGCACGCACGCACGCTTGCTTGCATGCATGCATACACACACAGACACACACACACAGACACACACACAGACACACACAGACACACAGATACACACACACACACACACACACACACACACACACACACACACACACACACACACACACACACACACACCACACACACACACACACACACACACATGAGTACATACGAACGTAATACATATACATGCACATACATACATACATACATACATACATACATACATACATACATACATACATACATACATACATACATACATGCATACATGCACTCATGCACACATACATTACATACATACATACATACATACATACATACATACATACATACATACATACATACATCTGCACACACATACATACATACATACATACGGGTGCACGTGCATGCGTATTCGAAAGAGGAGAGAGAGGAGAGAGAGAGAGAGAGAGAGAGAGAGAGAGAGAGAGAGAGAGAGAGAGAGAGAGAGAGAGAGAGACAGACACACAGACACACAGAGACAGAGGCAGATAGACAGACAGACGGACGGAGGGGGGGGGGGGGGGGAGGGAAGAAGTAGCAGGAAAGGAGAGAGGGGGAAGGGGCGGGGAAAAGGACACGTGCAATGCAACGATGGAGTTGGGTTCCTCTAGAGAAAGTGAGGCAGGGAACGGACCCCCAGCTGTTGGTGACAGGTCTCTGTGTGAGGAGGCTTCGTACGACCGCCATAGCAATTTGTCAGCGCAGCCAACCACACACACATAATCCCCCTCAGACACGCTCCCACCCCCGCCCTCCACCTCCCCACCTCCCCCATCCCCCGCGTCCCGTCCCCGTATTCACCCACCCCATCACCTTCCTGCTCTTCTGTTCCCAAATGCTCCCCATCTCTCTCTCTACTGTGTTGTCATACTTCGACTCTTGTTTCATTTATATATTTATTTATTTATTTATTTATTTTTCATTTCTTCATCAGTCCTTTCATTCATTCACCCGTCCCTCTGTTTTATTTTTTTCATGGGAGAAAGTAGTGTGTGAGAAGGGAGATAAATAAAGAGCATGAATTGTCTTTCTTAGCTGGCTGATCATCTTATCAGGTTTGGTTTGGTTGGCTGAATGGTTGGTTGGTTAATGGGTTTGTTGGTAGCTGGTTGACTTGTTGGTTGGTGGTTACTCGATTGGCTGGTTGATACGTTGGGTGATTGGTTGATCAGGTGTGTGTGTGTGTGTGTGTGTGTGTGTGTGTGTGTGTGTGTGTGTGTGTGTGTGTGTGTGTGTGTGTGTTGGTTTGGTTTGATCGTTTGGCAGTGTAAGGGTCACACACAGGGAAGGCATTCTCCACGGTGTGTCATGACATAGGGTTAAATACTATGGAGCCTACTGACAAGATCCGTCGAGAAAAATCCAGGATCTTGCTGGCCTTGTTCGTGATGCTGGAGATGTAGGTGTCCCCGCTAAGGCCTTGAGATAAGGTCAACACACACCCAGGCGCTCACTTTCTTTAGCGGATTAAAGGATCTGACCACGAAGGTGGTATGTCCCAGCTAGTGGTTTCCTTTTCCTGAAGACATGGGGCATGGCATTCGTCCGATTGGAATGGCATCGTCCGTTTCGTCGTATTCTGCCATGTGGTCCCGATCTCGGAGCACCCTCTGGTCCTCCGACAATCGGAGAGGTTTTTGTTCTTTTTTTCTTTTTCAGACCCAACTTCTGTGCTACCTCAGTGGCATTGCACCCACGCCGCTCATTCCGACTCAATGTCCACAGCCACAGCCCTGCCCAACCCACCAAAACCCCCGGGCACCGGCAATCCACAGGAAAAAGCCAATGTCGAGTCGTCATGAGGCAACCCACCAGAGGAGACACTGCACTGCTGCCGAGTCACTTCTGTGGTGTTCGGTGTCACCAAGCCGTCCATTTGTTTTCTCTTCTTCACACTGCATCCACAAAAAAAAAACTTAATTCACGAGCCCCGTACGTAACTTTCACATGATCGCCTCCGCCTGTATCCGTATTCTTCTTCTCTCAAAGCGTTGTTCGTCTTGGCGTATTTCTTAGTCGTGTTGACCACGAAGAGCTCCAGGATTTTGCGAGACACACTGGTGAGAAAGAGATCAGGTGGATGTTTTCGGGGCTGTGTCTTTCACCCTTCTTGAGCGTAGGCAAGACGTTTGCCATTCTCCGTTCCTGTAGGACAGTGCTGGTTTCGACTGAAGTCTGCAAGAGAAACGTCAGCGCAGAACGATTTTGTCTGATAAGTCTTTTATAGGTGTAGGACTTTAGTCTGTCAGGGCAATGCGCTTTGCTGGCGTCCAGTCCTTTCAGTGGCTTTCTGACCCCAACGCCCATGAAGGTGATCGTGTCGTAGGTGGTGTCCCGGGGTGCTGGGTTCAAAACTCTCCGTGCCTTGAAATCTCGGTAGAAAGCATTGGAGCCATACGTTCAGGGTTTCTGTTTTGTATGTGGCGTCTGCAACCATTGACCGATGTGTGTGTGTGTGTGTGTGTGTGTGTGTGTGTGTGTGTGTGTGTGTGTGTGTGTGTGTGTGTGTGTGTGTGTGTGTGTGTGTGTGTGTGTGTGTGAAGGTAAATTGTGGGGATACAAAGGCTAATAGTGGGGATACGAGGGCAAACAGTGAGTATACAAAGGCTAATAGTGGGGATACGAGGGCAAACAGTGAGTATACAAAGGCTAATAGTGGGGATACGAGGGCAAACAGTGAGTATACAAAGGCTAATAGTGGGGATACGAGGGCAAACAGTGAGTATACAAAGGCTAATAGTGGGAATACGAGGGCAAACAGTGAGTATACAAAGGCTAATAGTGGGGATACGAGGGCAAACAGTGAGTATACAAAGGCTAATAGTGGGGATACGAGGGCAAACAGTGAGTATACAAAGGCTAATAGTGGGGATACGAGGGCAAACAGTGAGTATACAAAGGCTAATAGTGGGAATACGAGGGCAAACAGTGAGTATACAAAGGCTAATAGTGGGGATACGAGGGCAAACAGTGAGTATACAAAGGCTAATAGTGGGGATACGAAGGCAAAAGATTGAGTATACAAAGGCTAACAGGGGGGATATGAAGGCAAACAGTGGGCATACAAAGGCAAACAGCGGAAATACAAAGGCAAATAGCGGGGATATTAAGGCGAAGTACCCATCCTATCCCGTTTATATGTTGGAACTGGCGATGCTTGATTGTATAAATCGGCGCTCTACCACAGGGCCAACCAAGCACCACACCGTTTCTACCTCCGTTAGGTGTTTGTTTGTTTGTTTGTGTGTTGTTTTTTCTGTCGGTCTGCAATCGCATCCGTTCATACACAGGTTTTCTGTTCTCTTTGTGGTCGCCTTTACCACGTCTTTTAATTTCAGAATTTTACACTTGGGCTTTTGCCGTTTTTTTCATCTAGTCCATTGGATGTTTTGGCAATCGTTCATCCTAACGGTTCAGCTATTTCTAAGGCAAGAATCCTGGAACCCGCAACATCGGTGAAAAGTTCTCACATGAAACATGTGTGCGCGCCTATGATCGCAAGGAGTAGTTAAAGGGAGAGCATAATTTCGATCGACTGCCACCTCCTCTGGGAATCCAATTGTTTCCCTTGGAAACAAACGGCGTATTCTTGCTTGATGTCAATATTGTCTTTCACTCAAAACAGAGAGAAGCAATCCGAACATTTACACGACTTATTCATATTCCATGTACAAATTATGGCGTACATTATAAGCTGTTGTTCTCTTTCAACTGGCCTGATAGCTCGATCAGTATAAGTCGGTTTCGAGAACCCGGCGATGCTGGCGTGTCCGGTTCGAATCCCCACGGAGCGGTTGGATTTAACTTTTGATAGGCTCAATTCCACTGGAGTTAACGTAGGATTGATTCCATTTCCTAAGTCTTGCGAATGAGACTGTAAACCGAGGTTCCAAGTGCCAACGCTCGATCGTACCTTGCTCACGCGTTTCATCCCATCATCATCTTTGGAAGAGAGGGGCCCATGCATCCTGTCCACTGCATCTAGACCGCTGAGCGTGACGGGTTATTCCCAAGTGGAAGGGGAAGAAAAATTGTGACACTTCTTTCAGGCTCATCCTAATCTAAAAGTAAATAAATCAAGAAATAAAATTTAACATCTCCGACAGCTATGGACATATTGCATTCAATGGAACGAAAAATCAAAGTCCATTAGCGCCCGATTTAAGGAGAGAAGTGACTGCTCATTCTTCGTTTTCATTGTCCTGAATGTTGTTCATCTTGCCTGAAGAAGACCTAAGAGGTCGAAACGCGTCGTGTTTTATTATGTCATTTGTTTTTTTCCTTCCGTCTGGCGGAATAGTATTTTTTCTTTTCGCCTTAATTGAAAAAAATGCAGCTCAAATTTCTGAATGACATGTTACGTTTAAATCGAAGTGCTATGAATTCATTTGTTCATGGTGAAAGAGGAAAATTTCCATCAGCTATGAAAGTCAAAGTCAGAATGAATAAATTTTGGGCTAGCTTATTAATTTCAAACAGTGACAAATGTAAATAGAAAGAAAAAAAACAACCCAACAACAACGGCGAAACGGGTTGACGAGAGAAGAAAGAATATGCAGAGACTGTACTATGACTGAGGTAGGTGATGAATTTCATTTTGTATTTGATTGCCCAAAATATGCAGCATTACGCTATCAATTTCTGACAAAACAATATCTGAAAGTACGTTCAATGTAAAATTTATTCGAAAAAAGGTCTGTTGTATTTATATAAGTACATAAAATTAAGCTTGATACTTTGATCAGACCCCTGTCCTGGATGAAAGAATTTCTTGATTGATACACATTAACATTATCCTTCAATCCCCAACGATACGATGAGTGTGACCGTTCATCTTATTTGATTTCGTGTTTTGAATTTTGTTCGTTTTAATTGATTTCATTTTTTTTTTTAATTTGTTCCTGTCATTTGATTTCATTTATAAAAAAATGTTCATATTATTTGATTTCCCTTTTTAAAATTTGTTCATTTTGTTTGATTTCATGTTTGAAAATTTGTGCATTTTATTTGATTTAATTTTTTTTTATGGTCATGACCGTTTCCCTATTGTTGTTATCCTCCATATCGCAAAAGGGGTGAAGGGAAATAAATACGTAAGTTGTATAACTAAGTAAGTAAGTAACTAATTAGCGAACACACACACACACACACACACACACGCACACACACACGGGGGAGGGTGGGGATCTCTCTCTTTTACACACACACACACACACACGTGCGCGCGCGCGTAGCACATGCGCAGTGCAAGCTCAACATACATTATTTCATGCACACACGCATTATACACAAAATTAATGCACGAACACACACACACACACACACACACACGGTGTCTGCCTGTCTGTCTGTCTGTCTGTTTACTCTCTCTCATCTCCATACAATATTTAATGCGCATGCACACACGCGCACACAATCTCTCTCTCTCTCTCTCTCTCCATAAAATATTTAATGCGCATACACACACGCGCACACAAGCTCTCTCTCTCTCTCTCTCGCTCTCTCTCTCATCTCCATACAATATTTAATGCGCATACACACACGCGCACACAAGCTCTCTCTCTCTCTCTCTCTCTCTCTCTCTTCTCTCTCCATACAATATTCAATGCGCATACAGACACACGCACACAAGCTCTCTC
>CM031608.1:36496399-36511399 GCA_018398815.1 Conus ventricosus
GACGACGACGACGACAAGAACAACACCACCAACAACAACAGACAAGACAGAAAGTCGACGATTGAATTGTCTTTGCCATTTGTCCTAAAATGTACAGCAGTATTGCGTTGTTCACCTTGGAAAGAGAAGTACTGTGTATTGAGGAGCAATGCATTCTTCACTTTAGTATTGTGTACACATGTTCTTGCGTCTGTATGTACAATGAATGCATAGTAATGTGTTTTAAGCTCCAAACTGCGTCCATGCTTACTCAGCTCTCATGGTCGCGCGCGTGCGCACTCTCTCTCTCTCTCTCTCTCTCTCTCTCTCTCTCTCTCTCTCTCTCTCTCTCCTCTCTCTCTCTCTCTCTCTCTCTCTCTTCTCTCTCTGTCTGTGTACGTATGTATGTATGTATGTATGTATGTATGTATGTATGTATGCGTGTGTGTGTGTGTGTGTGTGTGTGTGTGTGTGTGTGTGTGTGTGTGTGTGTGTGTGTGCATTGCCAGTACAACTCAAGGTTACTCTGATAATGTTTCTGGTTTTAAGTCAAAGTTCGCCGCTTTGTGTGCGTGGGTGTGTATGCGTGCGTGCGTGCGCGCGTGCTTGCATGCGTGTGTCCGTGTCATCTACCGCAGAGTGTAGGCCCATGACTTACAGAAATGGCAGACACATACTAATGTGTTCACCACAGCACTGCCCCGGGAAGCCCGGCCAGAGCGTTCTGTGGCAAAACTGGATTTCTCTGTGGGCAGCAGCATGATTACTGTGAGCGATCGAAGCGTTCTGTGGCGCCTTCGGAGTCTGTTGGCGGCGAACGTAGTTTTGTTCCGTTTTTCATGTTGTCGTGTGCATTTCGGATTTCACTGACGGTTGTGTTCAACTACAACACTACCGCTATCTAACAGATCGTTTTGAAATCCGTTCATCAATGTCCGTTCATAAGTTTACAGATTCGTCCATCAATGTCCGTTCATACGTTGTTCAGTAAAGAAAAGAACGGTCGCGAATCGGCATAACACGAAATTTAAGAATAGTTCTGAGTGAGTTCGCCCAAAACAAGGACAAACAAGTTAAAAAAAGAAAACACGACGCATTTCGACCTCTTAGGTCCCACGGCTTCGTTTCCATTCAACGCCCACTTTGCGCCGAATATGAGAAGCTAAGTGATTGCTCGTTCTTCGTTGTTCTTGTCCTGAATGTTGTTTGTCTTTCCTGAAGAAGACCTAAGAGGTCGAACGCGTCGTGTGTGTCTTGAAAGTTGTTTTTGGCGGACTTGCTAACATCCATTCACAAAATTTGTTTCAGTTTCCGCCTGTAGTCACCTCGCCTTGAAACTGGCATGACCCGAGTTATCTCTCCTTTGACAAAGTTTATCGGAGAGAGTCACCGTTGCTGAGACAAACAGAGCGCTCTTGCCAAAGTTAAGCACAGCGCTGTATCGGGGCAATTGGCGGTAGGATCGATTGGTAAGCTGTGGCTGGCACCGCCTGCTGAAAGAACGGTGTCAGCCTGTCAGTAGCTTACACGGCCCCCAGCTTTTTCCCTGTAACCTGCTCCACCTCGGGGCTTTCAGCTGGTGATTATCGTAATTGGTGGTGTGGGATGAGGCGTTGCTATTTCTCCGTGTGTGTGTGTTTGTGTGTGTGTGTGTGTGTGTGTGTGTGTGTGTGTGTGTGTGTGTGTGTGTGTGTGTACGAGAAACACTCACTGAAGGGCCAGCAAATAATCACATGCATCGACAAAATAATGACGCAGGAAGTCACACGGGGAACTATAATTCTCTCTGTTTCTCTGCCTGTTTGTCTGTCTGTCTCTTACACACACTCTCTCTCCCCTTCTGTCTGTCTGTCTGTCTGTCTCTCTGTCTCTCCCTCCCCCTCCCTCTCTCTCTCTCTCTCTCTCTCTCTCTCACTCACCTCTCTCTCTCTGTCTATCTGTCCGTTTCTCTCTCCCTCCCTCTCTCTCCCTCTGTCTGTCTGTCTGTCTGTCTGTCTCTCTCTCTCTCTCTCTCTCTCTCTCTCTCTCTCTCTCTTTCTCACTCTCTCTCTCTCATGATGTGCTTAGTTTGCATTATATGTACGTCCAGGAAATTCAGTAATATGGTGTACTTCATGATTAATTACTATCATTCTGTCAGGTCGAATGTACACCTCCGTTTGCTTTCTGGCTTTCAGAGCTGATGGCTATAAATCGCCAAAGTCTCTTTCTCTCTCTCTGTTATGTGTCCGCGTACATGCGTGTGTGCGTGTGCTCGTGTGCGCGAGCGTGCGAGCGTGCGTGCGTGCGTGCATTTGTGTGTGTGTGTGTGTGTGTGTGTGTGTGTGTGTGTGTGTGTGTGTGTGTGTGTGTGTGACTCTTCCTAGCTCTAAAACAAGAATCACAACGAACAGAGGTAAAGAAATGGAGGACATGATAAAGAAAGAAAAAATAAAGGGGAAAAAATCGAAGATGTAGGAGTCTCACAGATAGAAAGAGAACATAAACATGTGCGACTTAAACCGTCATCACAAACAAAGAGAATGTTTTTTCAGGTGACAGAAGAAGATAAGGCATAATTCTGTGGTCAACGTTTGTTTGTTTGTTTGTTTGCGTGCTTGCTTGTTTTGTTTTGTATAACAGCTGACGGTAAACTGTTTTCTCCCCAAGAGAACACACCTTGACCTACAGTTCCCTCCTCACCCCCCCCCCCCCCTCACCCCTCCCAGTTGGCCCATTTCTCACGGTGGTCGAGTATTGTTTATAACCCAGCCTAGCCCAGGAATCACGCCAGGGCTGTTCTCACGCTGAAAATCAGCTGCAAAAGGAACAACACATTTCAAGGTGCTAGTACTGTACCACCTGCCAATAGTGACCATCAGCTGGTGGGACTTGCACGCGCCTCCTTTCATCTCTTTCGTTTAATGTTCGTGTGGCACATTTTTTCTTCGTAACAGGAGTGATTTATTTTTTGATTGCTAATCTTCTTGGGGGAAAACCAGAAATCATCAACGTTTCAGTCATAGGCCGTCTTCAGGACTGATGAAATCAAACGGAAAAAAAAAGGAATAGACAATGACGTGTAAAAACATATACTTAAACGGACGGATACGTGTTTAAAGGTGCGTGCGTGCGTGCGTTTACGTATTTATTTGTCTTTTATTTGACGTCATCAGTCCTGAAGACGGTCTATGACCAAAGCGTTGATTATTTCTTCTTTTGTAATGGGTGTTCCTTTCAGTGAAGACTCCCCGCCGCAAATGACCCATTTTATTTCTTTTCCTTTTTTCTTTTAAATAAGTATTTCTGGTGGTCTTCTAGGCAAGGTAAGGCTGAACACGCTGATGTTGTTGACTCAGCAGTTAATGTCCATGCACGGAGACAGGTAGAGACTGCGGTGTTACTGTAAAACAGGGCAAGAGGCAAGTACACTCATAAAACATGGTGCAAGGTAACACTTATTTCAATACATAGAACAAAACCGACACGTGATTTTTCGACAAATATTTCGTCATTAGACGTCAGAAATAACTGACTTTAAAAAAAAGAAGCACAAAACAGTACTCCCTTTATAGCTATGAACAAAAAGTCTGGGTTCTGGCTTTGTTTGCTTGCTGGTACTCCCTTTATAGCTATGAACAAAAGTCTGGGTTCGGGCTTTGTTTGCTTGCTGGTACTCCCTTTATAGCTATGAACAAAAGTCTGGGTTCGGGCTTTGTTTGCTTGCTGGTACTCCCTTTATAGCTATGAACAAAAGTCTGGGTTCGGGCTTTGTTTGCTTGCTGGTACTCCCTTTATAGCTATGAACAAAAGTCTGGGTTCGGGCTTTGTTTGCTTGCTGGTACTCCCTTTATAGCTATGAACAAAAGTCTGGGTTCGGGCTTTGTTTGCTTGCTGGTCTCGTTTCCGTTTTTATTTTGTTTTTGTTTTTCGCTTCCCCCCCCCCCCCCCCCACCCCCCCACCCCCCCATTAACTTGTGTTCACTCAGACTTTAGAAGCATTCCGAGGAAACTCATGATTATGTTCCGAGATACTGTGTTCGCATTTGCTACGAACTGCGTGCACCTGACGTTACGAACAGTAGTTACACTAAATACTTTAAATGTTCTCCATGTGAATGGCTTGGTTGAGGAGGCGCCCACTTTTAGTTCGCATGTCCTCGACTTAACCTTTTCATGTATACCGGTCGAGTTCCCTCCGGTTGTTGTCTGTTTGTCAAGCTGCCAAACTGCTGATCAATTATCTTGGGAATAGGCCGTCTGTGAGTGGCAATTTTGAGGACCCTTCCCGTTCCTCAGTTCTTGTGAACTGCTATTGTAGGACATTTCCTACTCAGTTCTTGTGGATGGCTATTGTAGGACATTTCCCGTTCCTCAGTTCTTGTGGATGGCTGTTGTAGGACATTTCCCGTTCCTCAGTTCTTGTGAACTGCTATTGTAGGACATTTCCTGCTCCTCAGGGTCTTGTGGATGGCTATTGTAGGACATTTCCAGTTCCTCAGTTCTTCTGGATGGCTATTGTAGGACATTTCCTGTTCCTCCGTTCTTGTGAATTACTATTGCGGGACATTTCCTGTTCCTCAGTTCTTTTGGATGGCTATTGTAGGAAATTTCCTGTTGCTCAGTTCTTGTGAATGGCTTTGTAGGACATTTCCTGTCCTCATTTCTTGTGGATGCTACTGTAGGACATGTCTGTTCCTGAGTTCTTGTAAATTGCTGTGTTGTAGGGCATTTTCTTTTTCCTCCGGCTTGTGAACGTATTGTAGACATTTCCGTTCCTCATTCTGTGTTATGGCTGTTGTAGAACATCTCCTGATCCTCATTTCTTGTGAACTGCATTGTAGGAAAATGTCCACGTTCCACATGTCTTCAAATGGCGTGTAAGCATTTGCTTGTTTCTTGTGGTTTGCAGTTGGTCGGCCCTTTGGGAGTAGCAGTCTGGAACATTTTCTCTCATTGTTGTTCAGCGCAGCAGTTGTAGATTTTTTCCCAGTTTCTCGTTTTTTTGCGAGTGGCAGTTGTGGAACATTTCCATTTCTTCACTGTTGTGAGTGCAATTGTAGACATTTCCTTTTCCTCAGATCTCCTAATCTGATTAAATGGCATTCCGCCCTGCTGCTCTTGAGAGAGTTGCAGTTTTAGCGATTTCTTGTCCTCAGTTCTGTTCTTATGATGGCAGTTGTAGAATGTTTTCTCGTTCCTGTGTTCGTATGAGAGGCAGTTGTAGAATGTTCCTGTGTTCGTATGAGAGACAGTTGTAGGGTACTTCCTGTCCCTTATTCTTTCCAGTGTCAGTTGTATATTTCCCGTTTGTTTGTTCTGATGAGTACTGAGTGTAAGACATTTCCCACCTGACGTTTTCGTGAATGACAGTTGTAAATAATATTGTTTATCTATCTATTCTTGTAATAGCAATTGTAGTGCAGTTTCCCGTTTATTTGTTCTCGTGAATATCAGTTGTATGTTCTCCGTTCTTGCGTGATATTTTACATTTCGCAATGAAAGTGCCAGGTGTAAAACATTTCTATGTTCTTGAGAGTAGTAGCTGTACGAAATTTCCCGTTCTTTTATTTTCACAGTGGCAGTTGTACAATATTTTTCGATCCTCTAAATTTGAGAGTGACAGCTGTACGACAATTTCCATTCCTCTTTTCTCGTTAACAGCAATTGTAGGACGTTCCTGTTCCACTGTTTTTGTATCTGGCTGCTATAGAGCTTTTCCCGTCTGTCTGTTCTTGTGAGTGTCAATTATAGAACATTTTGTGACCATCTGTTATGGTGAATGACTATTGACAGAATTTTCCCGTTCTTCTGTTCTTGTAAACGGCAGCTGTAGGAAAATGTCCGTGCTTCCGCTTTTGTGACTGGCAGTTGTTAAAACGTTTCCGTTCCCCTATTCTTAAGTGGCAAAGACAGTTTTTGCAACAGCAGTTGTGGTAAAGTTTCTGTTAATCTGTCCTTTTGAGTGGCGGTTGCGGTACACTACCCATTCTTGCGTTCGGGTGCGTGCTACTGGTAGGACATTTTCTGTTCCTCTGTTCTCGTGAGAGGCATTTTCAGGACATTAACGTTCTTTTATTTTTGTTGGTGGCAGTTTGATTCATTTCCAGTTCCTCTTTTCTTGTGAGTGGTAATTGAAGGACATTTTTCGTTCGCCTATTCTTCTGAGTGATAACTGTTAGAATTTTTTTTAAATGACCTGTGAGTTGACTTAAACGCGGTGACAGTCCTGATATGGCCCTTTGCGGTCGGCTTGGCTATAAGCAACATTACCTTACCTTTCTTTATCACTTTTCTGTTCTTGTGAGTGATAAGTGTAGGACGTTTCCGTTCTTCTGTTCTCGTTAGAGGCAATTGTATGACATTTCTCGTTTCTCTGCTCTTTAGAGCGGCAATGGTGGGAAATTTCCCATTCGTCTTTTCTGGTTAGTGGTCCTTCGAATGAGACTATAAACCGAGGTTCCGTGTGTGAACGCATGCATAACATCTTGCACACACGTAAAATCCCATCACCAACTTTCGGAAGAGTAGGCCAGTTTGGCCGTTGGTATGGATGACACGTTACACATAGCATGCACCCTGCGTGAGAAAGGGAAAGAATGAAGGAAGTAAGGAAAATGAGTGATCGATATTGAATGATACTGACTGGATGACACGGGAAACGACTGAATGAAGCGCCAGCTGGCAGCTCTTCAGTCGGCACTACCCAGGTAGGCAGCCCGTTGTGTAAACGAGTGTGGATTGTAAAGCGCTTAGAGCTTGGCCTCTGGCCGAGAATAGGCGCTATATAAGTATTCATTATTATATATGACATTTCCAGTTTTTCAGTCCATGTAGATGGCAAATGTAAGACATTTCCCATTCTTCTGTTTCGCCGAGTTCCAAAAGTGGTAAAGACTTCTGTTGACATGCCTCTAGAATGCCAAGTGTAGGATGTCTCCTGTTCGTCTGTTCATGTAAGAACGGATTTATGACATCCGTTACTCTGCTTGTGTTTAAGTTAGTGTTCTTGTGTCGTGTGCAGAACAAGTCGAAAGTCCAGTGTAAGCTGTTTCTGATGAATGGACGTTGTTAAACTGGTTGTGTTTTATATCTGATGTGTGTGTACGCGCGCGTGCATGCGTGCACGTGCGCAGGCGTGCGTGTGTATATGTGTTTACTTTTTGTTAATACGAGGGTCACCCTATAAGTTCTCGGATGCGCAGAAACCACTGACGTCATAATTTTAATTTTTATATCATCATCACAGGCGATGTCATAATAGCTACGACACAAAAAATGATAAAAATCGTCAGAGCCAAATTTGTTCTAGACAGCAAAATGGATGGCAAGGGGGGCAGTTTTCAAAGTGTTACAGAGGGCCTGTCTTGGAGAGATTTTCGTGCCATGATTTAATATGACTATCTTCAAAGGAAGTCTTTCAAGGGAAGTTTTATAAGTTTGAAAAACTGTTTTGGCGACAAGGCTCCATCACTATCCACAGTCCATAGGTGGTTCAAAGAATTTCAGTTTGGTACAATGTCGTTGGAAGATCGTGACCGTTATGGACGTCCAGTTTCAGTTACTACCGATGGGAACGTGAGCACAGTGAAGGCCATGATTACAGAAAATCCTCGAATCACGGAGGATGAACTCAAGGATACTCTAAACCTTTCATCAGGAAGCTTAGACCGCATTCTTCGGCACAATCTCTCTGTACGGAAGCGTTGCGCCCGTTGGGTGCCCCACCAGCTGACTGGGGAGCAGATGAGGGCTAGGGTTGAATGGTGCCAGTTTATGCTGCAAACATTTGACGGAGGAAGATCAGATAGGGTCTCCAATATCGTCACAGGTGACAAAACCTATGTTTACCAGTATGACCCCGAAACAAAGCAGCAGTCGTCAGTTTGGCTGTTTCCAGGGGAAACCCCACCTGTGAAATTTAAGAGATCAAGAAGCTGCACAAAGCAAATGATTGCAGTTTTCTTCGCAAGATCCGGCCACGTGACTACTGTACCGCTTCTGGAAAGAAAGACAGTGAACGCTGAATGGTACATCAACACCTGCCTGTCAAAAGTGTTCGAGACTTGGAGTGCACGGCGACCACGGACCGGTATCCGCCACCTACTCCTCCACCACGACAACGCCAGCGCCCACACGGCAGCTGCAACTTTCGACTTCTTGCAAGAGAACAGCGTGCAGCTGGTCACTCATCCTCCGTATTCTCCTGACCTAGCCCCTTGTGACTTCTTTTTGTTCCCTCGTTTGAAAAAAAAACAACTGAAAGGAAAGCCGTTTGAGAGCCCTGAAGATGCCCGAGCGTTTGCCGAGGGCTTGATTTCTGGTATACCTAAGTCGGAGTGGGCTGGGGTGATGGATTCGTGGTTTAGAAGGATGGAAAAGTGCACACACGCTGACGGAGGATACTTTGAAAAGATGGGCTAGGTAAGAAATGCCAGTGTACTTCCATCTTTTCCCATCCGAGAACTTATGGGGTGGCCCTCGTATGTGTTTACTTTTTGTTAATATTGTTGCCCACACACCCAGACCACGTCTGCACTGTCACAACGTCAGAAAAAGTCCCGCATTTCTGTCACGAAAGAAACAACAACAACGCTCATCTGTTCACCAAATAATCAACAACACAGGACACAGTCGCCAAAGTAGTGTCATCCTTAGTGCAGGTAAAACTGGCTTATGACATATGTGCGAACCTTCCCGCTTTATTCATCACAACCAGTTTGTAACCAAGTCACTCAAAACACACACACACACACACACACACACACACACACACACACACACACACACACACACACGCGCGCACACACACACACACACACACACACACACACACACACACACACACACACACCAACAACGTCTGCACCATAACAGTTCATGAAAAGACTTGCTTGCTATTAACATTGCAGAACACACAGTTAGGGCCCATCCCAGTGGTTGAAATAGTACCGCCATGTTCCCCAGATGACAGCATACAGCTAGCATGTTACGAATTGTAAGGAGGAATGAGGGGGCGCTTTTAGACTAAAGAGTGAACGGGTCTCAAAAGGGCCACAAAGGCATAAGAAAAGGCCGAAAACAGACGACTTTCAAGAAGATGAAAATACAGAGTCAGAGTGATTGTAAAATGGGGAATTTCCTGCTCAGAATTTTTAAGGTGCATGTTATCTAAATGGAATTTTCTGCTTAATTCACCGGGGGATTCTCTCTCTCTCTCTCTCTCTCTCTCTCTCTCTCTCTCTCTCTCTCTCTCTCTCTCTCTCATCTCTCCTCTCTCTCTCTCTCCACACACACACACACACACACACACACACACACACACACACACACACACACACACACTATCATATAATTTGTATAATGTACTTGCTTGACGCCTGACCCTTGACAGTACCGTTCAAGCCACCACCCAAGATCCTGTGAAAGGGAGACAAGACACACACACACACACACACACACACACACACACACACACACACACACACACACACACACACACACACACACACACACACACACACACACACACACACACACACACACACACACACGCGCACACACACGCACACACACGCACACACATTCAAAATCGGAATGGCTAGTTCTGTAGATGGGAGCACGGTCGATCGGCCATCAGTCTGCTGGCAATTGGTTTTAGAAGTCAGCAAAAGGACAGTGGGGAAGGAAGTTACAGGGTAGGTGAAATAAAAGTGCAGTAGAGGGGATGCAGGGAGAGGGTGTTGAGTGCCACAGAAGACCAGCGGTAGGGGTGAGGTGAGGTGAGGAATGAACGACAGTAGCTTTTTTTTTTTCCTTCCTTTTTTTTTTCTGCCGGGTGCTTTTGCCAATTCCCGGTGTGCGTGACAGGCCGAAACAGCCGCAGTATTTCACTCCGCCACTTAGGCGTCACTTGATCGCTCTCCAAAGTGGACGCGTTGTAAAACTGGCCAGTCCAAAGCAGCCGTGACTGTAGTCGGTGACTTCACACAACGTCTCTACAGCTGACATTGTCACAGGCCTTTTCATCCCAGCCGTAAATCGACACTCCAGGAGGAGAGCAGGCACTGTCGGCTTTTCACAATGTGGCGAACGTTGAAAGCGGCACTGGCGTACCTCATTGCATGCAGTGAGCATCGCGCGAGAAGGGAGCGTATGAATGACGCGCAGAATGAATACTAGTCCGAAGACTGTTACAATACAATATATGCTGCATGGGGAAAAAGAATGGTGGTACATAAAAAAAGAAGAAAAAAAAAGAAAGAAAAACTAGTTTTTCGTATCTCTAACCGTTAAAGACAACATTTAAAAGAACGGCGATACATTAAATCAAAACAAAACAAAAACAAAAACAAAAAAGAAAAACTGCAGGTCTTACCTCTAACCCTTGAAGACAACGTTTCTCTTGTTTTCATTGTAAGGGAAGAAGATTGTTAACACAAACTAGTTGAATCACAGGTTATTTAAACTTTCTCCTTTTTTTTCTCCCCCCCCCCCCCCCCCCCCCCCAATCTCTGTCTCATTGATCCGTATTCCATAATATTTCGATTCGCCAAATTCTTTTAAAGTCCACGCGATTGGTAACAAACAGTTGTTCTCTGTATAACGACGATGTGGAAGGACCGTCTCTGTGGGTGGTTTTGCGGCAAACACGGCATCGGCAAGCAGTCACAAAATGTCGGGCATGTTTGCTGCATCAGTAGAGCAGGTAATGGTTGGTGAAACTGGAAACAGTCAATACTTCGTGTTGTCGATAATGGAGCGGTCACTGTTCGAAAAAACAAAGAGGCTGTTTGAGCACTACAGTCAGCAGCCATTTTAAACCGTTTCGTTTGCCTCAGAGACAAACGTCAGATCACATGATTTCGGTTTTGCTTATTTTCCCCCTAGAAGCTAACGTTTGATACGTTATTTAAAGCGTAAGTATCCATAGTGTGTTGACGTTGGGGAAGGGGGGGGGGGGGGGGGGGGGGGGGGGGGAGGGGAAACAGTCATTCGTTCCTGGCAGTGAAAAAAAAAGACAAACAGAAAGAAAGAAAGACAGGTAGGTAGAAAAAAGAAAGAAAGAAATATTTGATAAAGGCTGATAGAAGGGAGTTAAGAACATGCCCATATAATTAATTATAATCCGTTGGCTCTCATATTGTTTCAGGCGTTGCGATAAAAGTTCAAAACTTCATACGACCAGGGATATATGCATAGAATGTGTCTGGTGCTATGCCAGACATATCACAATCACCAAACACATGGGAAATTCTTTTCAGTTCATTTTTCCCCCAGTTATTCACAGACAAGTAACAGAAAACGAGTAAATGAATGAATGAATGTAAACCAGCAAAAAAAACACACACAAAAAAACAAATAAAGTGTGTGTGTGTGTGTGTGTGTGTGTGCTTCGTCAGCATCTTCATATCAAGCATGCACACGCTGGTGCACGATACTTAATCCTTACTCCCTCAAAAAGCCCGTAGGCCTATCAACCGTTCTCATCATGAAAACTGTCAAAGCACAGTGTTAAATGCTGGTTTGACGCGTGTGTAAACAGTAATAAATTTCGCGTTTTCATGTCTCGTTTCATTACCGTACCAAAGATACGACAGATTTAAACGGCAAGAGCCCCATGGAATAGCACTGACGTTTTAACGTTCGCCGAAAACAAACACAATCAATCACAGTCGAAAACAGCTAACATGACGTGTTCGTGCGGGCCGTTGCAGGCATGCGACCTTCAGCTCAAGCAGCTTCACGAACCTCCCGTGGGTCAAAACGACAACCTGTGGGAGCTATCAGGCTTACCAGGAGGGAATGGAACAAAGTCAGTGAAGCGAAACGTCAGAAAAGATCGTTCAAAAGGATCATTCATCCGTGCGCCTTTGATTTATCTATTCATTCATTTCTATACTTATCTTTTTACAGGAGAATTAGGAGTGTTCGTGTCTTGCAAATGCATCCAGGACATCATCGAATCCACTGCTGAGCTTTATTGTACAATTTCTGCTGTGGTATGTTAGCATTTACCTTGCAAACAGGTTTAGGCTATGAAGCAGAGTATTTTCTTTGTGTGGAGGGGGAGGGGGGGGGGAACTGGCTAGCGTTGCACTGGCACCAATGTGTAGCGCGCGTTGTGCATATACACGCGCACATGCATGCACGCACGTGTACACACTTAGAAGATCTTGCACGCTGGCGCACACGCACATCTATACTCCTCATCCCCACTGAAGCACATACGTATGTGCGCGCGCGCGCGCGCCCGCACACGCACGCACACACACACACACACACACACACACACACACACACACACACACACGCATACACATACACGCACGCATGCAATCAGACACACACACACACACACACACACACACACACACACTCACACTCACACACAGAGATACTATTGCATGTGTGCGTCCATGCGTACACGTATGGTTTTCCTGATCCAAATCTTTCCTAGTTCTTGAGTAGTTGAGGGGAGGTTGGAGGGAGGAAGAAGACATGTCGCAAGAGAGAGAGAGAGAGAGAGAGAGAGTGTGTGTGTGTGTGTTAGGAGGGGTGGGGGGAGGGGGGGGGGGTGATCCTGCTTTTGCCTTGGAAAAGCAAAAGAAGTGCCGGTCTTGCGTCGTCGACGTTTGAGCATGCGTGTGACGCCACCCTTCAAAGAAACGTTTGCAAACAACCTGTCAGGGGCGATTGTCCAAGCTAGACAGCTGCAAGCGAAGGGAAAGCGCTGGCTGTAGTACTACTATTCCACCCGACACTTCCCACGTGTGGGGCAGAGGCCAAGCATAGTGGCCAGGATGGACAGTCAGACCTGTGCAGGCCTGCTGGTTCTGTGTGCAGGTGTTTTCGTTTTGCTGGGGGTCATTATTTTTCGAACGGTGATCTTAGCGACACGTTGAGAGATCAGTGCTTGTGAATGTGTTGGGGTGAAATCGAAAGTACACGAGGTTAACTGGAAGCCTGTTGTGGTTTTTCATCCGACTTGTCGGTGCATTCTGTGTTCTTGTTCATTTCTTTATTTGTAATTTTTCACTATAGCGTGTTTTGTTATAACTTTTTCCCGATACGAATTTATTGATTGAGACTAATTTGCACCCGGTTCAGCACCAGTTTGTATCATAGTTTGCAGGACGAGTTTTTCAGTTTTCTTTCACTTCGAGACGGTTAGCGGCGATCGTGTCGTTTGCTCACGCCTTTCAGTCTCAAAACAGTTTATATTGATTCCTGTTGCGGGACAGGCATTAACGATATAATTCCAATGCCATCGTGTCTGTTCAGAGATCCAACCCTTACCCTGGAGTTGACAACAGTGCGACGACGACTCTCGCCATCAGACGGATCTCACGAAAGCAACGATTGTAGATGTAGTGTGTACTTTACCCCACCTTTCTAGGTCGTCGTCGTCGGGCGACATTGAATAAGTCAACGTCTTTCTGCTGTGGTTCCGAATCATGCATAGTTCTGATCGGGAAACGTGGATGGAAAAAAAAAAGAAGATTCTCTTGCTGTCCCTGAACTGGTTTTACCGGTGACTGTCAGCAGGGAGTTTAGGTATGTGGTGAAAAAAAAACCCACAAACAAAAATGTTTCATCAGCAGCCTTGGGAAAGCGATAGCCAGGTCGCTCGTACTGAAAAGCGTCTGTCTTTTATAAAAAAGCTCAGGTAAGTGTTTCTCTCCGCCGCTCTCTCTCTCTCTCCTCTCTCTCTCTCTCTCTCTCTCTCTCTCCTCTCTCTCTCTCTCTCTGTCTGTCTGTCTCTCTCTCTCTCTCTCTCTCTCTCTCTCTCTCTCTCTCTCTCTCTCTCTCTCTCTCTCTCTCTCTCACACACATCATTTTTTGTGTTTCTAGCTCTGTCTCTCTCACTCTGTCTCTGTCTGTCTGTCTGTCTATCCGCCTTTCTCTCTCTTTTTCTCACACTCTCTCCCTCTCCCCCCCCCCCCCCCTCTCTCTCTCTCTCTCTGGGGATTGGTATTTCAAAGCTAATGGGCGCATGCACAAACATTTCACTATAAGCTGTATGAAATCCTTGATCAGACATATACATGTTTTGTGTGTGTGTGTGTGTGTGTGTGTGTGTGTGTGTGTGTGTGTGTGTGAATTAAATAAGTGTTTGAATTTTGCGAGTTGACTTGGTTTTCTGTTTGTTGTCATTGGAGATTTTAACTGGCGTTCAATCCGTGGCCTCCGTAGTCGGCTAGGTTGTAAACAACATAATGAGCTGTGTTTTTTTTTTTAGAGAGTGTTGAATATACAAAAATGTGAGTTGCTGGTATAGTGCGTTGCAAGGCAAAGGAGGCACGCACTTTAAGTTTCAATCGCTTAAACCCTCTGCAAACCCTCGGAACGATAATTCAGGACGACAGTGGATGATTCAGTTGTCATGTCCGTGACATAGAGTGTATTACGTTAATAACAGTAGAAACAACATGCCGCCGTCTTTCACCCGTACACAATGCTTTCGTACTCTAAAGAAGCAAGACACGAAGAGTAACCGGGTCACTGCAGATAGGCTGCTGCTCTGTGTAGAGATACGGGTTTGGAGTTGTCTTGGGTAACGAGTTCAGTCGCTGTGTGTGTGTGTGTGTGTGTGTGTGTGTGTGTGTGTGTGTGTGTGTGTGTGTGTGTGTGTGTGTGTGTGTGTGTGTGTGTGTGTGTGTGTGTGTGTGTGTGTGTGTGCGTGATTTTCTTTTACCTCGTCTGTCACTGCCGTCTTATTTCCTTTGCCCTGTGACGCACTGTGTCAACAATTCACATTTCTGGGAGACTAGAATCTAGGGGCGTATTCTATGTGTTCAGATTATTCCAGTTTCGCGATAAGTGAGCCTACAAGTTCCATTCTTGCATACTGCTCAAAAGAACCTGTGACCAAGTTTGCAGGGAAACAGACAATTCATAATGATGGTCATGAAAATGTTATTTAGTTATGAAGCACCTGGCCGTAGGTTTTAGATGCAAATACGCAATCATTAAAAAAAAGCGTTGAAGTTGCTTACGTCCGTATAATTACCACGTATGCAAAATAACGTACATACACTT
>CM031608.1:36523899-36543366 GCA_018398815.1 Conus ventricosus
TGTTCTTTTTCCTTCCCACAATACACAGATGTCAACGTTACTCCGGCGTTGTTGAAGTTGGTGCAGAAATATAGCATCACACACACACACACACACACACACACACACACACACACACACACACACACACACACACGCGCGCGCGCGCGCGCGTGCGCACACACACACACCTACACACACACACACACACACACACACACACACACACACACACACACACACACACACACACACACACTGTATGTTAAATGTTGTCGATATTGTAGTGTTTATTCCTTGGTTTAATCGTTTCTGTTTGTTTAAGTAGCAAATATATGACAATGAGAGTGTCAACACACCAAACTTTAGTACATAGCCTAAATAAACTTGGACACTTTTTATCACCCGCTGAAACATTAGAATCGGCATGCGAATGTCCATCAGTAATTCAATACGCAGGCATCACATGTTATGTGAGTGGTGATTAGAGAGAGCGAGAGAGAGAATATTAGGAGGATGGAAGCTCCGTTTGAATCGAAACAGGCGAAAGCAAACAAAAATAAAACTGTGGGAAAACAAATGAAACTGCAGGACCCACATTAAAAGAAAAGCATCAGCACCGAGCATTGTTGTCGATTTATTGCCACACCAGCTGTCCCTCCCATCCTCATTCCCCTTCCTAGATCTCTCCCCCCCCCCCCCCCCCCTCATTCCCCTCCCCTCTTCGCCCTGTTCCCCGTTCCCCTCCTTCTTCCCCATAGTTCCCCCATTCCCCCTCCTTCTCTTTCCCGGTTCCAAATCTCCTTAACTCCACTCTGTCCCCCTCCCCTCCCGTCACCCCAGTCCCGCCATACCACCTCCCCCCTTCCCTTCCCTCCCCATCCTCCCCTCCTCCATCCTCTTCCCGACTTCCTCCCGCCGTTCCTCCATCTTTTACTCCATCCCTCGTCTTCCCCTTCCTGCCCTCCCCTCTCCCCAGCCAAACGTCCCCACCACCCTTCCCCCTGCAACCTTCCCTCTTACCTCCCCCCTCCCCCCCCCCCCCTTTTGCCCTAGACCTGCTTTATTCATTTGTCCATGACAAACTTTAAAGGTCTACTTTAGAGATTTTCGACAATTTGTTAAAAACAGGTCTACATGTCATATAACTACAGTATGGTATTCATTTTTCAAAAAAAATCGCCGGAAGAATTTAATAGATAAAAAACGACTTTTGCACACCTGTTCAAACCCCGCGCGGAAGACCGAAAACCGTGACGTCACTTGATGGACTGGCCGTCAGCCGCGACCTACACAACAAGCCAACGCCAAGTGAAATCAACACGAGTTGCGATCCCCCACAGCCTAAAAAGTCACGAGGGGGTGGCAGATATTGTGTTGTAGGCCAGTGCAGCAGCTCAGCAGGAGACGATATTCTTTGCACACATTTCCATCTGATCCAGATACTCGGAAGAAGTGGATTCGGTTCGTGCAACCATGCCGGGCAGCTAAAGTTCTTTTCACCACATCAGTTCCAGCTGGACCGAATAGCTCAGTTGGTAGAGCGCCCGACTCGTGATCCTGGGGTTACGGGTTCAAATTATTTCGGTACAGGGGGATTTTTCCCTTGGAGTTAACATTGGTTCTGACTCCATTCCCCATACAGTCCTTCGAATGAGACTATAAACCGAGGTTCCGTGTGTGAACGCATGCACAACATCTTGCACACACGTAAAATCCCATCACCAACTTTCGGAAGAGAAGGCCAGTTTGGCCGTTGGTATGGATGACACGCTACACATAGCATGCACCTTCCCCGAAGTTGGAGTATGGCTGCCTTAATGGCGGGATAAAAAAAACGGTCATACACACGCAAGTGTCAGAATCTTCAACTCGATGAAGGTGGACACTCAAAGAAAGAAGAAGAAGAAGAAGACCGCGGAACGAGCTATTCCGACAATTGCCGAGCCCGTTCGAGTGGATCAAAAACTTCGTCTGCATTGTGCGCGTATACTTTGAAGGCGGAGTGGTAAGCTCGTACAGATGAGTACGATAGTCGCACGTTTATTTTGTTCTTATCTATGGACAGATCACACTTGTTAAATTGAATGAACACATCAAGGCTTGAGGAAGGAGAATCTCCGCTCGGCGTCCATGCGTGATCGCATCAAGAAGTCAGTCGGTAGCCTCCCTCGAGACTTCGGTAAAGTCCGTACGCCTTCGGAATGCTGTGTTCGGGCGTCCAGCAGGAACCGAACTGACGTGGTAAAAAGAACTTGGCGTTCAAACTGATAAGGTACAGGCCTTGCAAAAAACATCCCCAGAGTCACATTGGCTGTCGCAATCATAGTCACCGCTTTTACATGATAAATTATACACCGAGAGAGATGTGCAAGAACCATCAGAATCGCTTTCTGTCGCCGTCGCTGACCATCATGTGACGTCCCATCCAAGAGCAGTTGAGCCATGCCAAGATTTAGTTGATTACCTCCCGTTTTCTTGATTACAGGTGAAAATGCCCACTTTCGCGGATCGATTTCGTGTGATCGGGAGCGAATCGGATGTTTATTTTACCAATTTATCAAATATTTCATATTTCTGCATAAGCTGACCAATTATCGAAAACCTCTCAAGTAGACCTTTAACTGAGTTCATCTTAGAACTAACATGAACGTCAAAATCTTGAATACTATATTATCATCACTTTTATATGTTAAAACCTACTGAAAAAGACGTTCGAAGATGTACCTTTCTTTTTCAGACTCAGAAAGAGTGCAATTCAATTCATGATGCTTATAGCCCAGCCGACAGCAAAGGACCATATCAGGCCGTCGTCCAATTGCACAATGAAAGTGCCCACAATTTGTTTGTTTGTTTGTTTTTTTGATAAGCCTAAATATTGCTTCTTTAGTTTTGCAGAAACACACAGATAAAACGTTTTGGGGATTTTTTTTTTTGCCATCAGAGCCAAGTGTCATTCTTTCTCCTTTACATGTCTTCTAGAAGTCGTTTCGCGTGGTTACGAGCTTTATCCTGTAATTTGTAATTATCTCTCATAGGAAATGTTTGAGATGTTTTAAAAACCCTCCTCTTTTGTCTACTTTTATCAAGAAGTGAAGCTGGTATTGAGTCTTTCCTACGAGTGCCATTATGAGAAGCTTTGATTCTTGAAATAAAATTTTCAGCGGCATCCGAAAGCGCATGCCGTATGCCGTTCCAACATTCACCTACAGAACATAGTCTAGTACGTCGGGATGGCGTATTGTTCTGTAATGCGTGGGTTCCGTTGACTGTTTGAAACGGATAGTTTTGTTGGACTGTCTCCAAAACATGTTTCTGGATATGTGATCTTGGCCTGTGCTACCTGGCTGTTCGTTCCAGTCTAGCTCCGAAAAAATGAGAATCTCCTATCAAGAGAACGTCATCTCTACCCCCGCCTCCCCCTTCCTCTCTCTCTTTTTAGCGCGCGCGCGCGTGCACACACACACACACACACACACACACACACACACACACACACACACACACACACACACGCGCGCGCGCGCGCGCGCATGCACACACACACGCACACACACACGCACACGTACGCGCGCGCGCGCGCGCGCGCGCACGTAATGGGAGTAACTGAAGACGAGCTGACGGGTGTAGTGCCTGGTGTGACGAGGAAGGCTGGTAAGCGGCAAGTATCGACTGATCGCCGGGGAGAAGAGGGTGTGGTGTGTCTGAAACGCCACGTCGTGATTCCTCATCACGTTTCACTTTTCTGCTGACAACAACCCAGGAGCTATTAGGTTCGCCGCGCTGAGGCGGAGCCACGGCCACCAGAATGCACACGTGGTGGGAAAACGAAAACAATGCCACGTCTCCGTGCTGGGAAACGGATGTCTTTAAGGTTTCCAAGTGGGGCGACTGCATGGCGGAAACTGAAACGAGAGCGCAGACAGAAGCACTGCGCCGCCGAACGAACGAACAAACCAGTTATTACAGAACAGACACAACGCGTTTCGATCTATGGGGTCTCCTTCAGGCAAGACGAATGGCATCCAAGACAATGGAACGAAGGACGAACGGTGAGTTGCTTGTCTCTTCGACCTGGATGCAAAATGGCCACGGAAACCAAACGGGGTTTAAGGGGAGACAATACGCACACACGCACGTATGCACGCACGCAGGCATGCACTCGCCCGCCCGCACGCACGCACACAGGCGCGCGCGCACACACACACACACACACACACACACACACACACACACACACACAACACACACACACATATATATATATATATATATATATATATATATATATATATATATATATATATATATATATACCGGTATATATATATACCGGTATATATATATATATATATATTTATATATATATATATATATGCATGTATGTGTGTGTGTGTGTGTATGCAAGCATGCATGTATGTATGTATGTACGTATATGTATGTACGTATGTATGTTGTAGTGTTTACAAAGTTTTTCTTCTTCGCAACAGCATGACGTCAGAACGACTTCGCCCATCAGCCTGCAATTAAGTTTATATGATCTTAGCTTCTAAACTTCAATCAGAGTTGAACTTTCCCAACGTGCGCCCTCTCCAAATCAGAGTAGCAAGCCTTCATTAAGCAGTCGAATCACTGCTTATCATCATGGACACGCAGCTCCCAGCTGTGCTATTTTCATTACTACAGAAACAGGGTTTGCTTAAGCGTGCGACAAGCCAGCCAGCTGAATCACACTGTCCCATTGAGACTGCGTAGATCACTTCGATCGTAGTGTCGCTTTATTTGTCCAGACCATTTGTACACGTTAACATCGTTCCAGATTGCTCTGTAGTGCCCTCGAAGCTACAGTATACATCTCATTGGTAGCACCCAATTATCACACGACAGGGGCATTGCTAATCAGATAGCTGCGAAACAATTTCAATTCAGGCTACACATCAATTTTGAGTTTTAAGAGAACAATGCTTATGAATGGAATTGGTAGAGAAATACAACTAAACATGCTCATCCCAGTAAGAGCAACTCCCCTCCCTCCCCCCCTCTCTCTCTCTCTCTCTCTCCTCTCTCTCTCCTCTCTCTCTCTCCTCTCTCTCTCTCTCTCTCTCTCTCTCTCACAGCCCGTCTCCCTGTCACTGTATTCTGTCACTAAGTCGTTGCTTAAGCTCCTCCCGTTCCCTCCGTTCTCGCCCCCCCCTTCCCCCCATCATCAGTGTAGTCTTTTGCAGTGGTGTGAACGGATTGAGACAGAAGGGGTTGGGTTGGGGGAATGAGAAATGCAACGAAGAGTGCTATTTGCAAAGTGAGGCGACTGCAGGCGGAGATCTAAACAAATCTTTTAAATAAAATTCAAGTGCTGAATCGCCAAACATAAACAAACGAATCACGAGACAAAACACGACGCGTTTCGACCTCTTAGGTCTTCTTCAGGCAAGAAAAACAACACTCAGGACAACGAAAATGAAGAACGAGCAATCACTTATCTCATTGAATTCGGCGTAAGATGGGCGCAAAAAAAGCCAATTTTGACTTCGACCTGTTGCCATAGTCGCCAAGGAATCATGAGGGTTTAGAGTTTTCCGATTTTCTCCCAGGATATTACGCCACGAACAAACGGGCAAGGCTCACCCTCATTTGCTGGTGAAGAGGATGGCTCCACTTCTAATGCCAGCCGCGTCAGTCCCTGGGGAAGACTCTTAACAACCATACAGAGTCAAACTGGTCGGGAAGAGTTCACTAGTTTCGTAGCAAAACTAGAAGCCAGAGCCAATAAAACCAGAACCTTGCGTCACAGCACCAGGAGAAGGAAACTGGAGAGGCTACTGGTAGATCAGTACACTCGGACTCCCTCACCCTTGGAACGCTTCAGCCCCTGGCCTGGAACCAACACTTTGACCAGAGGAGTGAAAAGAAAAACAGACACCACAGAAGGAGAAGACCGAGGGTTGAACCAGAATCAGAATCAGACGTCCATCTTAAAAGAGGAAAACCGAGAGTTGAACCAGAATCAGAATCAGACGTCCATCTTAAAAGGAGAAGACCGAGGGTTGAACCAGAACCAGATGTCCATCTTAGAAGGAGAAGACCGAGGGTTGAACCTCAACCATAACCAGACGTCCATTTTAGAAGGAGAAGATCGAGGTTGAACCAGAACCAGAACCAGACGTCTATCTTAGAAGAAGACAGAGGATTGAACCAGAACCAGAACCAGATGTCCATCTTAGAAGAAGACCGAGGGTTGAACCAGAACCAGAACGAGACGTCCATCTTAGGAGAAGACCGAGGGTTGAACCAGAACCAGAACCAGACGTCCATCTTAGAAGGAGAAGACCGAGGATTGAGACGTCCATCTTAGAAGGAGAAGACCGAGGGCCGAACCAGAACCAGAACGAGACGTACATCTTAGAAAGAGAAGACCGAGGTTGAACCAGAACCAGACGTCTATCTTAGAAGAAGACCGAGGACTGAACCAGAACCAGAAGTCCATCTTAGAAGGAGGAGAGCGAGGGTTGAACAAGAACCAGAACCAGACGTCCGTCTTAGAAGGAGAAGACCATTCCACTACCGCAGCTATTTGTCAAACTACGTCAAGTAATTATTGTAGAAGCTAGTTCTGAAGAAAACATTTGTTTTGTCGTTGCCAATATCAGACGCAACGGCATCGCTTTTCAAAGGCAATGTGCCGTTAGGATCAATTTAAGATCTTTCATGCTCCGGAAATCGAGTGATGAAGTGAAACTATTTTCAGTGTGGACGGTTCCTCGACTTGAAGAAGACGCGCGTTTCGGAATCTTAGAGAGTGAAGCAGGCTTTGATATTAGATAGTGAAGTCTTGGCAGAAAACATAATATTAAGAAGTGAATAACCTGTTACTGAAGAACACGCATTGTGTGGATGATGAAGAACTAAAAGTGAAAGTGGCGCACATAAAAAACGCAAACGGGTAACGTGTTTAAAAAAAAAGAGTAATAATGATAAGAGGAATAAGAAGAAGAACAAAAGGAATTAACGAAAGGTATGTTCACGAATTGGATTTTCAGCATAGGTTCTATGCTAAATGGTTTCATTCTGTTGGTATATTTATTCATGTCTGGGGGAAAAATAATTCACGTTTTTGCTCCGAGCTGCAGGAACGTCAGTGCTTCAAGTCTCTTTGTCGGCAGTCAGCATCTTCATGTTGACAGCTAGCAGGAGAGAGTTGCTTTGTTCATTTTTTGTCTGTTGAAACATCTGAAGAAGTCATATAGGTCAAGTATTTACTCGTCTGTTTCGCATTGTTTTGTGTTGTACCTTAGATCTGTGTTACTTCACACCTTGTTTTGTGCATTCATTCGTGTAGCCCTCTCACACTTTCCTATATCAGGAAAGAATCATATCTTGATATGTCGGCAAGAAGCCCCACCCACCCACCCCCGCCCCCTCCCCTTTTCAGTCATTTTTCGTGCCTCCTCAGTTGCAGTACTCCCAACTCCGCTCTTTCAGGCCACGCATACACAATGACACACAGACTCGTCCTTACACAGCCTCAGCACCCGAAGTCCGTATCGGGTCGTCAGAAGGCAACCCACCGGTGGGCACGCTGCACTGCTGTGAAGTTCAGTGGTGCCTGTTCTGATCCAGCATATGCGGAACGCCACTTACTGGGCCACGTATAGGCAATACACATGAGCTGAACAGCAGAGGCACAGTGAGTGGTCTTGCCTTTCCGGATGGCTGTGTCACGTGTGTCTATCGATCGTTATGGCCGTGTGTCAGCGAGGGCATATGATCTAGCTTGATGGAGTCTGTTCCTTGCTGTCCGCCTAGCACAGCGTATCTAACAACATGTTTCTTTGTAACAGAATATCTGTGCATGTGACACATGTTGAGGAAATTGGATGACTGGGGAATTACGTTATTTGAATGAACAAAAAAATGAAAGGTGATGATTGAAGTTGGAGGGGAATAAATGAAACATATAATCGAATATGTGGCTTTTTTTTTTTTTACAGGATAATGAAAGTTTTGCCACCATCACCACGACTACTCGTCCATTCCCAGCCCCCCCCCCCCCCCCTCTCATCCACTTTCCACCATCTTGCTCCACATCCACCCCGATCCCTTCCACCACTTTTTTTTTCTTTGTTATACCATAGTGCTTTCTGCTTGAATGCTTTCCAGAGAGGAGCAACAAACTGAAGCAATGCCCATGTTGAAGCTTTTTTTTTCTTTGTGTGGTAAAGCACGTGAAACAGCAAAACGTCCAGGCGAAACGCCGGGCCGGACTTGCAGCACAACACGGCCTGAACTTCCTCACTGGCGCCAGAGTTATTCGCCAGTAAGAGTGTGCCGTGCAGTAAAATTATTCGTCAGCAAGAATATGCCGTGCAGTAAAAATTGTTCGTCGGGTATACAGTGCAACGAACGTACTCGTTAATCCTGTCCAACTCCCTCTTTTTTTTTTCCTTCCCCCCCCCCCCTTTTTTTTTTTTTTAATTGAGTCTTTCGGTCGTCCGTCGACCGTCCCCGTGAACCATTAGCCTGGCAACGGATCCATCAGAAATGCTGCCTTCAGGCCACCCATTTTGAAGTAGGTCTGTGCCGTTGTTTGCTAGTTAGTTTTCTTGCTGACGTAGTCACGCCCGTATCGGTAATGCCGTTCATCGCTCTTGAACCTGTTTCCGGCGAAACTGTGTCACACAGGAAGTACAGAAAACAGCGCGTTGAAAGCCTGTGTCGGCATCAAAATACCGTTTTCTGACCTTCATGCGACGAAAGCGTAGCCCCCAGGGGTAGGAAAAGATGGTTTTTCTAGAGTCGAAATCCGCAGCCTTGGATTAAACTTTTACGACCTTAAACACCAGCGGTTTTCAGTTTGTGTGGTTCGAGGCCAAGATGAATGTCAGCTCACAGGCCACACGCCACAATTAGGGCTTTGCTTTAAATCATTGTACAATCCATGTAAGCGTTTTGAGGTGTAGCATGCATTTCAGCCAAAAATGAATAGTGAACCGATAAGAGATCAAACGAACACCACCACTACCCAATCATTTCACTTGTATTTTAGGGATTTATCTCGATGAAATTATTCACAATCTAGAATACATGAGCTACCCCTTACCTGACGTCACATGTCAAGCCTTCTCACTCACCCGTGACCCTATCTTTGCGCCAGGGAGGTTCCCTCAAATAGTCCCCACCTTTTATTTGAATCGTTCTGCTTGGAAATACCTGGCATGTACCTTGATGGGCATATGAAAGAAAAGAAGGTAAGTGAACTTTAAGACGCAGTAGAAAAAAAAATCAAAACAGTCTTATCATGCATGTCTATAGACACTCGACTCCTCAAGCAAGACCTTGACGCATTGATTTGTTGGTGTGCAGCCACAAAGCATTTCAATACACTGCGAAATGGATGTACACGTGAAATCGCATTTAGTCTTCCCTGAATTATGTATCTTTCAGACCACTGTGGCAAATCTGCGTCCGCTGTGGAGCCGTTTTAACGTTTCTACCATGCACACTGTGGGTCATTGCACGTCACGTTGACACGTGCTCTACTCTGAATCGATGAAAGTGATATCTCCAATCCATTGTTGCTAACCTGTCGTTCTAATGAACGTTATGCTCCCTGTCTCTGTCTCTTTCTGTCTCTTTTACTCACTCTGTCAGCTCTCTCTCTCTCTCTCTCTCTTCTCTCTCTCTCTCTCTCCTTCTCTCTCTCTCTCTCTCTCTCGTGTGTGTGTGTGTGTGTGTGTGTGTGACACACATAGAGGCAGACACACACTTACAAAGACACACAGTCACACATACAGACACACACAGACATAGACAAACACACACAACACACGCATGCACGCACGCACGCACGCGCGCGCGCGCACACACACACACACACACGCACACACACACTCACACAGACACACACACACAACACACACACACACACACACGCGCGTACACACACACACACACACACACACACACACACACTCTCTCTCTCTCACTCTCTCTCTCACACACAGACACAACACACGCACGCACGCACGCACGCATGCACGCACGCGCGCGCGCACACACACACACACACACGCGCGCGCGCGCGCGCGCGCTCACGCAGGTACACACACACACACACACACACACACACACACACACACACACACACACACACACACCTCTCTCTCTCTCTCTCTCTCTCTCTCTCTCTCTCTCTCTCTCTCTCTCTTTCTCTCACGCGTCCTCGTTCTCACTGATCAGTATGGATAATGGCATTAGTGATAGGAATCGTAGAGTGGTGTGGTGGTAGAAGACAAGGTGTTAAGTACAGCATCAAACAGAGCTGTAACCCGCTGGGGGGAAGGGGGGGGGGGCACATCAGATGAATAGGGCCTTTATCCCAGGGCAGCTTCTCATGATTAATGATGATGCAGCCATTATCGGATCTGTCCGACATTGGCTAGGGGGCCATAAAATGGTCCCATGCCAAGTCTGGTTGATTCCATCAGACAGTGGGTTGCATATTTGATTCCCAGGGCATCGGTTTCTCTCTCTCCTCTCTCTCTCTCTCTCTCTCTCTCTCTCTCTCTCTCTCTCTCTCTCTCTCTCTCTCTCTTCTCATTTCTTCCCCCCCCCCCATCTCTCTCTCTTGCATTTGTCAATCTTAAGCGTTCTCCTGGCGTGCACTTCAAATCAAATACTTTACTTTCTAGATCTATTTGCATGATCCATAAACTGAGGAAAGGTAACTCAGTTTGCAGTGGAAAGACAGGCGTTGTCTTCACATGATTTTTTTTTCCGGGACAGGTCTTTTGATAGCAGTGTGGAACCAGTTTTTAAATACCCTATGGCTAAAACTAATACACGCTTACATTGTCCTGAATCAAAAGATTGTATATTTCTTATTTGTAACTGGTTTACACACTGAGTTGCGTCACTTAACACGTCTATCTTCTGCTCAAGTTAAGTCCCTTGCTTAGTGCATGTTGAAGTATGCCCCCCCCCCCCCCCCCCCCCCCCCCCAAAGTAAGAGAACCAGCGGAAGGCATTGCGAGACAAACAATCGTTTTAAGACTCAGTGCAAGATATCTTGCATAGGAATGTCGTTTTCAGATTTCCGGAGGGTTAGTCGAGATATTGTTTTCATAATCTTAAGGTCGTAAACGCTTTGAAATGACCTACAGGTCATGAGAAAATCTGTCAATTCAGTCAACATATCATAAATCTTGGTTCGAAAAAAAAAGTGTGCACGAGTACGCGTTGTACTGTTATAGGCCTAAATATATTTCGCAGAAAATTCGTTAACCGTAGATCGTCGTCATCTTTCCATCGAGAGTTTTTGAAATGGTAAGCTCAGATTAGTCAGAACTAGAACGGAAACACGACGACTTACTGTATTGACGTTTCGACTCATAGAGCCTTCTTCAAAGTGAACTGTTAGAACGTAATTCTGAGAAAATGTTCAACTCCAATCTTGCGCCGAATTCGAGATGATAAGTGATTCCTCGTTCTTCGTTTTCATTGTCCTAAATGTTGTTTATCTTGCCTGAAGAAGACCTATGAGGTTGAAACGCATCATGTTTTGTCTTGTGATTTGTTTTTCCCTGTAATCTGGCGGATTTACTTTAATTTCCTTTGAGAAACTATTATAGTTAAGCACTATATCGTAAAGGATTCAAAAGACTTAAATATGGGCAAAAGACGTGGTGGGGAGTTGGGAGGGGGGGGAGGGGGGGGCGGCTGTCACGAGGGATGGTGGTGAAAAAATTCAGAAAGAAAGGAAGAAAAGAAAAGAAAGAAAATAATCTGCGATAAAAATAAAATGAAATAAATACATAAAATAAAATTGTACGACAAAATGAAAATTATCTATAAAAAAATAAATAAATAAACTATACCAACAGGGAAGAGAGCCTGCAGAGAGAGAAGGAAGGTGGTGGAGGGAGTTAGAAAAAACCTTTGTTTAGCGCATTTGATAAGATGACCTGTGTGCTATCATCAGGAACGAGTCGGATTGTTCCTTCACCACATTTATCACATTCATGCCGATCTTTGTTCAAACACGTGCACTATTGTAATATAAAAAGCATTGATTTTGTGCACATTCCGAACATTATGTAATTATCACTGTTACCTTCATCTCATCATTTATCCTGTGAGAGTGAAAACAGTGACAGTTCAGATTAACTTTTGGGCAGTACTGAAGAGAGAGTAACGTGTGAACGTCACATGTGTGTTCGAGAGGTGGGCATGGATGTGAGAAATGTGGTGAGTTAACGGTCAGACTTGCTCCAATCAGCACACTTCAGAAGACAGAAGTCTGTTACCAACCATTCAAAGGGTCGATGTTTTGCTTGCAGATGTGATTCGTGAAAACAGTTCTGCCACCGTGAAAACATCATTTAAATGAAAAAACAAACAAACAAACAAACAACAGCAGAGCAGTTTAACCGTGACTTTATCTGTACACTGCACATTTCGAAGAAAGCCACTTTCTGCAACATAATGAAAAAATAGTGATCTGGTTTGGAATGCTGTTTATATCACAAACACAGACTGAGAGATATGTGTTTTGATGAGTGAATATTGCTTTATTTGTCATTTTCTTTTAGTTTCAAAGTGAGATTACTGCAGGCGGAAATTGAACAAAGTTTTAAGGAGAAATTATTATCATTCCGCCAATTGAAAGGGACAAAACAAATTACAAGACAAAACACTTTTTTTTCTATGATTTATTTCTCTTCGAAATTCAGTTCCACGGAATGTTACGGTAGTGCGGTTTTATTAGCTACATTCATTCGTTCACAGATTATCTGTGATTTTGCGTATATTTTATTTTCATTTTTGTATTCAGTCATTGTCTAAATTGTTGAAACTATTAGATTCTGGCAGTCTAAAAAAAAAAGAAAAGAAGTTACTACTTCTACTACGACTGCTGTTACGACTACGTCTTCTGCTTGTGCTGCTGCTTTTAATGCGTTAATGAAAAAAAAAATCACATTTTCGCGTTTATTACCAAGGTTTCACTGACTGGTCTGTGAAATAAAACTTGTAGGGAGAATTGTTTTTAATAGTTCACTGTAGATTTAAGAGCTTATGAAATTCTCTCCTCTCTCTCTCTCTCTCTCTCTCTCTCCTCTCTCTCCTCTCTCTCCGTTTTACAGCTTTTGTTTTTGCTTGGTCTCAGTGACAATAACATGCACATCGCAAGTGGAGTGCAAACAACGACATCACTCACAGTTGAGGGTCATTTCTCACCAGTGGAACTAAAGCAACATACAGTCATGATGAAAAGACAGCTACACAATCTAAGTCATTCCTTTATAAGTTACCTGTTCGCTTCTTAGTAATTATTCGTAACAGCTTAAGACAAGCTGCAACAGGGGAAAGGGTTTCGGAAGGGAAGCTGTATTTTCCAAAGCTGTCAACACGAAGTCAGTTCAGATGGACTGAATATTTTTCGCTGCTGTCAACGCAGATAGAATCTAAGTAAATTGAACAATCATATTTGATTCTGTGGAAGCCAACAATTCGTCGGGTAAAGCCCCAATCACAAAGCTGTCAGCGTTATTAGCCAGTGAGCCGATTTACCACGCACGAAAGCAGGAAGGCAATTTACTTCTGGTCCACGCACACGCCTACGTAAATCTGTCAGTGACGCATCTCGGTATAAGATCTATGTTTAGAGCGGAAAAGAGCACTGGGGTTATCTGCTTCTAACACAAGGTGGTAAAGCTTAATTTCCTGAAAAGACTGAAAGTAAGAAAAAGACAGTTGACGTTACTAGGTGGGAAAAAGACAGTTGACGTTACTAGGTGGCGACAGGCAGCACAATTTTGATTCCTATATGGTTTTACAGTTTCATGTAGGAATGCTCTGTCGTAGTTTTTCACTTAAACAAAATCCCTGTAGAGATTGTGTTATGGTCAAAGCACACGAAAAGATTACGGTTCTGTCGGGATAATCAGTTGAATTTGATGATGATGCGTGTCCCTTTCTTTTCTTTTCTTTCCTTTCTTTTGTACTTTCTTTTTTGTTGTTGAGATAATGGCCACAGACATTAGTCAGAAGAAGAAAAGAAAGGAGATGAAATAGGCGTGAGTAGTATTTAAGAGTCCGATCAATCCCATCCGGGCAATGAAATGCTCCTGATTTATCAATATGCGATCTAACAGACTGTATGGTTTTTGTTTGTGTGTTTCGCACACGGAGATGGAGACCATCGCGCATCTCTTTCTGCATTGTCCCATAGTTAATAGTCTTTGGAAAGAGCTCTTGATGCTAATGAGGATAAGAAGTATAACGCATGAAAATCTTGTTTTTGAGGAGAAATTGATTATGTTTGGGAAGTCTCATGGCATTGTAACAGACAAAGTAATCTTGTTTTTGAGGAGAAATTGATTATGTTAGGGGACTCTCATGGCATTGTAACAGACAAAGTTATCGATTTGATTATACTTTTGGCCACATTTTATGTACATAAACGTAGCTGCAGAGTATCCTGCCCTCTGTCCAGCCATTCTTTTATCATTTAAGATACATTTATAAAATTGAAGATCCTTTTCAGTACAGGGCAAAAAACAAGAAATTGGAAAATGTCGGTTCCCGTATCGAGCCATCTTTGTTGAAACTGAACATACTGTGGGGATATTTCAGACTGGACAAATGGTCTAATATTCAATGAATATACTGATTTCTTTTAAGAAAAGTAGATTGCTTTTCTTTTCAATTAAAAAGGGACACTTAGAAAATATATATGTACGTAAAACACATCTACACATGCATGTATGTATGTATGTATGTTTGGGGGGAGAAGTGATATAATTATGTATGCTGTATATATCTAACTATGTACGTCTTATGTATGCTGTATATATCTAACTATGTACGTCTCTCTGTTTTATAATGTATTTACGTGTAATAATGTATGAATTTGCGCATGGTAATTAGCATGGTAGCGTTGTGTATATTTGGACCATATGTTGGCATTGTATTTGAACATGATTGGCGGTTATGAGCTGTAAGCCTTTTGTTGAAAAGATGTTTCATTGCAAGGCGAAAGAAAAGAAAAAAAGAAAGACATTCTGCAGGTTATGCATCCAAGGGAAATTGAGGTGCTGTGTTTCTAAACAGCTAGAAATTGAAACTGAATTACAGGAAGAACAAAACTCCCCCGTGTCTTCATCCCCAAATGTGATCTGTTTTGAGCAACGTTCACATAAAGATTGATTTCAACGAATTCGACAACTCCATTCAGTAAAGATTTCGTGCATGCGTACGTGTGCGTGCGTGTGTGTGTGTGTGTGGTGTGTGTGTGTGTGCGTGTGCGTATGTGCGTGCGTGTGTGCGTATCTTTGTGTATGTTAATATGTTACATGCGTGTGTATGTTTCGTTTGAAATATTTTCATTAAGAGTAGCATTGGACAAGGCAAAAAAAAAAAAAGTGGGTATGGGACTGGAATTAATTTAATGTATGAACGGATGTAAGTATGGTACATCTGCGCATGTGGGCGAGAGCGCGCTTAATTGCGTGCGTGCGTGCGTGCGTGCGTGCGTGTGTGTGTGGTGTGTGTGTGTGTGTGTGTGTGTGTGTGTGTGTGTGTGTGTGTGTGTGTGTGCGCGCGCGCGCGCGTGTGCGCGCCTGCCTGCCTCGTGAATGTGTATTCATCAGTAGTGTTGATGATCAACAACTTACGAGTGTGAACATGCGCGTGCTTGTCTCACAGGTCTCTCGCAGGCAGGTCCGCAGATAAAAGATTATCCCCCCAGACGATTACCTGGAACAGCTCTGTGATTTCCCCAGCACCCCAACCACCACCACCACCACCACTCTCCTCCTCCCCAACAACCAAGCCGACGACGTCACCGCCGCTATCGATCTCCACTCCGGGCTGGCGCCGTCCAGCAGATCAGAGACCCACCTCGCCACCCGGGTGCAGCAGCAGCAGCGACGACAGCGCTCACGTTCTCTGGGCCACGCGTGTTGCGGCGTCAGCAGGCGAGGCGGCGATCCACGGAGCAGCAGCCCATCCCGCTCGTCTGCCTCCTCCCTTCGCCCCGCGGATGCCGTTCCATCTCGGATTACTGGCTGTGGCCCCCTGGCGTCATCTCTCCATCGCGACAGGCAGCGCCACTCTGCAGGTGATCCCTGGCAGAACCCAAGCTTGAGCCAGCAGGGCGCCAGTGTGGTGCTGCCTCTGGACACAACAACAATAACAACAACAGCAGCAGCAACAGAAGAGCCTCTTCCGGTGGTGACGTCATGCTGCCGAAAGGCGGGATCACTTCCTCCTCCAAAGTTCATCCTTCCCGCGCCGCTCTGTCCAGTTCGAAATCGTGTCCCGTGACTGCGACGTTAGATGAGTCGGCCGACCCGCCGGACCCGAGAGGTCCTGCTGCGACCAGAGCGGACTCTTCGCCGTCGAAGAGTGACTTGAGCGCTGCCAAGGGAGAGAAGGAGCGTCGCCCGAGAGACGGGAGTACTGGCAGGGATGCGGCGTGCGTGGGAGCCAGGCCAAAGTCCGTGTGTGTGGTGGCCCCTTCGGATGCCAAGACGATGATTCTTCGACGGGCGTACTCGGAGAAAGGGAAGGTCGGAACGAACATGGCTGCCGTGAAAAGCGCGCCTCTCACCCGCCACGCCAGCTTGTGGGCCAACGCCAGGTCAGAGAGAGAGAGAGTGCGTGCGTGTAAGTATGGTGTGTGTGTGTGTGTGTGTGTGTGTGTGCGTGTGTATGTGTGTGTGTGCGTGTGCGTACTTGCGTGCGTGCGTGTGTGTGTGAAATAGGCTCTTATTTTTTGTCTGATACTTAGACGTCGTCTCTGAATCACTTTTAGATCTGGCGATTTTCAAACATTTCTGTCAGTTCTGAAGATTTCCCCACTGTTATCAGCATAATGAATGAAAAATTGCTTTACGCTTATCTGGTGCAGTTTCCCGATGACTTAGCGAAGACAGAAAGAGCGATTGTTTGTTTCACTGAATTTCGAACAAAAAGAAAACTGAAATTCAGCTAGATCTAACGACTTAAATAGGTGGCGAGAAATTACTACATCCAAAAGGCAGTTTACCAGTTTCACTGTAGGCTAACGGGAGGAGAAGATAAACAGAGGAAGAAAATGAAAGAAGGAATGGTGGTGGGGGGTCGGGCCGCTGGCATCTCCAAAACAGACTAGTTTTTTGTGAGTACTCAGAATAAACTTTGTATTCACAATGAAAGCACATGCTCGCGCGCGCGCGTGGACGCAAACACACACACACACACACACTCACACTCTCTTTCGCTCTCTCTCTCAGTCTCCGTCTCTCTGTCTCTGTCTGTCTGTCTGTCTCTCTTTCTAAAAGAGAGAAAATGAGAGTCTGGTTTAAAGTTTGTTACTTAAACTGCCTTTCACATTTATAGTCTCCCCAGTCAGAGAGAGAGAAGGAGAGATAGAAAGAGAATTTGCATGCTATAGCTCAGTAACCAGTCTGATCCTTGAGAAGGAAATGAGAATCTTGACGTCCGTGCAGAAATCAAAATGAATCACACCACCACTGTTCATTCAAGACCGGGTTAGTTATCGCAGACTGCCCACGCTGCCGATCTGCGCCCGTATGGAAGAAAGAGAGTTCAGCCGGACATGACCGGTGTACGCATGGCCGAAGTAGAAGGCGGACATCCGGTATGCTGTATACGTTCCTCAGAGTGCCATTGTCGAACCTGGTCATGATTGAAGAAAGATTCATGCTGGAATGTCAAAAGTTGGTTGACAATGTGCACCAGGAACGATCGCTGGACGAGGTAGTCATTATGTGTGTCTGTAAAGGCAAGGCAAGGCTTCGGCAGTTGTATTTCTTGTGCCGCACGCAGGGCATCGTCAAGTAAAAAAAGAAATCTGGCAAGAAATAGAAATATTACATCCATTGCAAGAGTTGTCAAAACCAAAACCAAAACAAAACAAGAGAAAGAAAGAAAGAAAAAGAAACGACAATGCAACAGAGGGGGAAATATGGATCTAACAACGCAGAAAAGGGAAAATATATAAATCTGATAAAAAGGAAAAGAGGACACGGCTGCTGAAAAATAGAATGACACATGAAAGAACTGTAGGAAAAAACAAGATGCAAGGCATATAACGTACTCCCGGTTTATCTTGAATACAAGTACTTTCTAAGATATTCCATAAAGAAGAAAAACCGTTTTGGGGCGTTATAGCCGTTAGTAACGACTGTTCTGGTAAAAAAAACATCGGGCATCATCCGTGACCCATAATGAACATACGTACACATTTTCAGAAAGATCGCCCTAGAAGTTTTGTCTGGAGCGAGTGGAACACATTTTGACCACGGACAGACACACAGACAGGAACGCAGACACACACACACACACACACACACACACACACACACACACACACACACACACACACACACACACACATACATACACACACGCACGCACAGACAGCATTTCTTCGTTCCCACTGTAAAGTACTGGCTGTTCTATAAGAACTGGGAGTACAAAAATAAACAAAGCGGTCGATTTTTGTTGTTCCATGGAACATAAGATAACACTTAAGAGCAGTTTGGAATTGAACTCATTGCATTAAGCGATCGGGACGAGGAAAAAAAACAACTTAACGTGGAAGGATCGTTCCTGGTAGGAACCGCACGATAGAAACGTTCGCAGAAAACGTGGGACCCAGGGGAATTTTTTTCCCCTCTTCCTGTCCACCAACTAAAAGTATACTCAAGGTCGGATAAGCTCGTACAGCAAGAGAGGTATGATGCGCCGGGGGGGGGGGGGGGGTGCAAAAATGTTTAAAATGAGTATTCAGTTTATCTCTGCCACATTTAGATGGCAATGCATGACAAAAAAAGGGGGAACGACAGGAGGGAGGGGCGAGGGAGGACGGTCTGCCCAAACGCGATCTGTCGTGCTACAAAACACAAACACGGAAAACAAAAGTCGAAAAACTTGAGAGGGCAGGATAAGCTCTGTGTGTGTGTGTGTGTGTGTGTGGTGTGTGTGTGTGTGTGTGTGTGTGTGTGTGTGAGTGTGCGCATGCATGCGTGTGTGTGGAGTGCGTGCGTGCGTGTATGTGTGTGAATGAGTGTGTGTGTGAGTGCGTGCGTGCGTGTATGTGAGTGTGTGTGTGTGTGTGTGTGTGCGTATGTGTGTATGTGTGTGTATGTGTGTGTGTGTGTGTGTGTGTCAGTAGAGTGTGAGGATGTGTGTGTGTGTGTGTGTGTGTGTGTGTGTGTGTGTGTGTGTGTGTGTGTTGTGGCGGGGGGGGGGGGGGGGGGGGGGGGGGGGGGGATGTGTGTGTGGAGCTGGGGAAGGGACAGAAACATGGGGAAGAAGGAGAGGGGCTGGAGTAAGGATCGAAGTCTGATTTGTCACTACACTATGAAGAGAGACGGACAGGTGGTAGGATAATGACGCTTCACTGACGGCAAAGGATCGTCAGACGATCTCTTACAGTGCTGGGGGGATTTTTTGCCAGAATACAGAAGAAGGGTGGGGGGG
>CM031608.1:36549366-36556630 GCA_018398815.1 Conus ventricosus
CATTACGGTATTACAGGTCGAGTTTTAATTGACATTTTCATTTCGCATAGTCTTTATTGATGTGTACCAACTTATGTAATTTAGAAAATTGACCTCAGATCCCAGCTTCTCTACAGTGTCTGACGGCTTATAAAGGTTACCTTTGTCGTCAAGTAAATTGTTTAAAAACCAAAAATTATATTGATTCTTTCATCATTTCTTGTAAAAGAACGGTTAATTTCCCACATGAACTTTTCGTTACAAAAAATAGGTTCAATAGCTAGATCTGTGGTATTTTTTAATTCAGCACAGGTTGCAAAAAAAATTTATAATGCCTAAAAAAACATCTCTCCAAAAATTAATTTATTTTGCTTTGTACAAATCTATTCTGGTCCATAATGAATCAAGGGAATCGATTTCAGACATAATGAATGTAGTACTGTTTATTCCCATTTACAATTTTGCACGTATACCTACCTATTCCCAGGCATTTTTAAGGCTTGTATATATAACAAAGATTAGGTATACCTAGCCTCCTTTCCAAATATTTTGCACAGGAATAAATTTCTTTAATTAATATCTTTTTTGTTGTACCAAACAAACTTGAAACACAATTTTGCAACATATCTATCTGAGAGGCTGAGGATGGCAGGAGGATCCACAAATATACAGTTTTGGATAGCACGAGGATTTTTCGCACTGCTATTCTACCAGATGTAAATTACTCTTTTTGAACCATATATTAACTAGATTTTTTAACTTCTAAAAAATGACTCTGTCAATTGATTTAGTCAAATTTGTTCAGATATCTACGTAAACCACAACCCCTAGGATTTTAAAGTTTAAAGGGTTCCATCCATTTTATATAAGGTAAGTACGTGTTTCGAGCAAGCCGAATCTTTTTTATCCCTAACCAAACATTAAACTTTTTTCATAGTTTAATTTAAGTCCAGAATATTTGCCTCAAATTTATAGCGATCTGTGAACAACATTTCATATGATTTCTTATCTCCTTCCATTGAAGGTGGTGTCATCAGCAAACTGATTTGTCTTGAATTCTGTATTTTTATTTTTATGCCCTTTAACATCTTGATCTTGCCTTATATTTGTTTGCTAGTATTTCGCACATAAAACAAACCAAATAGGGAGATAATGAATCTCCTTGTCGGCAACCTCTTCCAATAGAAAATCCTGATGAAACCTTCCCGTTCAACTATACATAAGACCTTAATTCTTTTCATAAAAAAGATAAAATCCATTGCTGTATTCCATTTCCGAACCCGAAAGCACGTAGAAACCCTACTCATGTATGACCAGTTCAAAGAGTCAATGCATTTTCGAAATGCGACAGATACCTAATAATTCCAGGCAAGACTGGTCAACACTCTAAATATGTCCTCACTAAGAATCTACCGGAATGAAACCTTACTGGTCCTCATTTATGAATTGGGTAGAACAGAATTTATTCTACCCTGCAATACATGCAGAACAATTTTATAAAGTACTTTAAGAAGGAAATTTGGTCTCCAGTTCCCTTTATGTATTCTCGTGTCTTAATCTCCTTTTGGTAAACTAAATTATTATACCTTCTTTTTGTGTTATAGAAAATCGCCTTTAGTGTCTCCCTCGTTAATGAAACGACAACAAATCCCCCAAATGTCTCCAAAAGAATTTAAAAAAATTTACTGTCAAACCCTCTGTCCGCAGGACTTTATCATTCTCCAATGTTTTTTAAGACTTTAGTAGCTCCTAAGGTAATTGGTCGCCCCAACTCATCTGGATTCTGCTTGAGTTAGTTTAGGGTAGATTTATTGGCATATGTTTTCAATTCAATATCTATTACTTTCTTTTCTGCATATAAATGTTTAAAATAGTTCTTTGTTTCTTCCTAACATAAGTCCGTTTCTGTTAAAGAGTAGTTACCTTTTGTTCGTGACTAGTTTGAGCATTCTTTTGCCTTACAAAGTTTCTTTTTCCAGTTGAGGCAGAAGTATTTGTTTACTTTTTTCCCCATTGACCCCATCTTTCCCTGGCACCTTACTAGTATTTCCTTCCCTCTTTGTTTTTCCTAATCTCATTCAATTCTCTTTTTCTTTTTTAGGTTGCCACGTCCGCTTCCAATAAAGGAGTTTTGCTTTCCAAAGCTTGAATTTCTTTTTCAATGTGTTTTTTCTTTCTCATTTATGTTTTTATTGTTATGAATGCTAAATGTTATTGTTTCTGCTCTTATTTTCCATAACCAGAGTAATCTAAGAATAACTGGCTTGAAACTGAGAACTGAATTTGATTGTTTGGGATTCTTATCAAGAGAATTCTTACTGTAATGGTAGTAGCGCAGTTTGTTCCTTAATTTCTTTAATCATTTCATTAATAAGTCTACATATATCTTATCTCTCAAAGTGAAGAGATAAATTTCCAAAAACCTTTATTCCTGCTTCTTTCTAAAAGCAAATGTTTTTATATATACCAAAGAATGATCTGTTTTGTAGTATCCAAATAAAGATAACAGCATCTTCAATTATTATGATTAATGTATCGACACTAAAAAGAATCTATCCTGCTTTGTTGGAAGGGTTTTAGTCTTCTCATGAATAAAACCGACCTCGTGGTCTTCATTCAACTCTCTCCCTAATCTACTAGCTCTAGTTTTGTCATCATAATCAGTAACTACTTCCTGCGCATTCTGTTATTTGATATGTTATAATTTAGATATCAATACTAGGTTAATAACCAAATTCCAGTCTCCGGCTATTTATATGTTGGCTAAGTTTTAATTCTTCTACTTTCAACTGTATGTTTTCAAAGAAGGAAGGATCATCTTTATTTGGTCCATAATGATTCCACCAAAATTAAATCTTATCCCAATGTATAATACCAGTATTATGTACTTACCCTGAACATCTTTAATTAATTTCTTTATACTGAAATTCAAAGTTATTTTTTTATTGAAGAGTATTGCCACGCCTCTTGATCTAGAATTGGTTAGAAGCAAAAACACACTTCGTATCCCCATTCACTCTTATTTGGCGTTCTAAATTTCTGTGTGAACTGTGTGTCTTGTAGAAAATAAATAGAGTAATGTTTTTGTCTTAAAAACTGAAACACGTCCTTTCTTTTTTGATATCCCCCGAGACCCTGGCAGTTCAAAGATGACATTGCAATAGAATCCATACCTGTTCAATTAAGTTACTTCTTTGTATGACTTCTCATTCTCAAATGTGTGCCTATGGTTTCCGTTATGCTGAACACAACAACTGACAAATGAACAACTAAGATCAAAAACATGACCCAACATACTAACGTATGAAATCTCATACTAACTAAACATACAGGGTAAATCCAACTATAAGTAAAAAATTGCTTGACCAACGCTAGGAAGTGGAAGGCGCAAGAATACAACAAAACAACATAATAATAATGATACAAATTGAACGAAGAAAAACATATAGCCGTCTACTTCAGTGACATCAATTCACAACATAGACATCATAGCGCAAGTGTCCCATGCTTGAAAATTACACTTTCACATGTTGATGTATTTATGCACAAGGAATTCCAGCACGCGAGTGAGCACACACGGAGAGAAAGAAAGAGAGAGAGAGAGAGAGAAGAGAGAAGAGAGAGAGGGGAGAGAGAGAGAGAGAGAAGAGAGAGAAAAAAGAAAGAGAACGAACGAACGAACGAACGAAATGTTGTTTAATGAGGGAAAAGAATAAGCACCAGTCAGTGGCTTTTTTTTCCATCCAGCCCTCAAACAATAAATACATGGTAGAAATCATTGCATCGAACTGCATATAAACTCATAAAACAACAATGAATACATGGCAATTTAGAATAAGAGAATGCACAATATAACTAGAGGAAAAAGAGTGTGTGAGAGAGGGAGGGATGGAAAGCGACTCAAAGAGAGAGAGAGGTGGGGACTTGGAGACACAGAAAAAAGAGACGGAGTCTCTGACACAAGGAGAGACAGAAGAAAAGGAAGAAGAAGAAAGAAGAAGAAGAAGAAGAAGAAAAAGAAGATTAAAAAGAAGACTTAGGAGAAGAGGAGGAGGAGGAGGAGGAGAGAAGCATAAAAAAATTGGCACATGACAAACTACAATGAAGAAGAGTGGTAAAACATCAAGTCATGGAATAAAGGGGGAAAAAAAAAAAAAAAAAAAAAAAAAAAAAAGCAACAACCCACCCAGACAGCCCAACTCGCAGCCCCCCCCGCACACAACTTCCACTACACGCCCCCCCCCCCCCCCCCCCCCCCCCCCCCCCCCAACTTCAAGAACGACAAGAGAAGGAAGAAGGAATCAACATAGGTTTGACAAAATATGAGAGAGAGAGAGAGAGAGAGAGATGAGAGAGAGGGGAGAGAGAGAAAGGGAGGAGACAGAGACAGCCAGATCGACAGAGAGAGAGAGAGAGAGAGAGACAGAGAGAGAGACAGAGAGAGAGAGAGAGAGAGAGAGGGGACATACCAAAATTTGCCACATCACAAATGACAAATAACAATGAAAAAGGGTAGTATCAAAATCAAGTCATGCAATAAAGGAGAATAGCTGAAAACACCAGAAATACCCATCACAGCAACCCCCCCCCCCCCCCCCCAACATCAAAACAATAAGAAAAGAAGAAGATCAACATGGGATAACAAACCCGACTCATGGACTTTTGTTTTCTAGTTCAGTTAATAAAAAACGAGTGATACCTTTCTTTGAACATGTTGAGACTGATATTAACGTCGATTTTATTAATAATGGCATTCCACAAACAAACTCCCTGAGTAAATCAGCTAGTTTTAAAAAGATCAATTCTGGGACGCGTGGGTACTATCCTAGACGAATGGTTATTACTCTTTGTTGGAAACATATTAGTAAGGGTGTGGTGCTCTTCCGGACAGAATTTTGAACATGAAGACAGCTTTGTTATACTCTAATTTCATTTTTAATGGCAAAATATTCAATACCTTATAATCAGACGCTAACAGCGTCGACGGCTTTAAAAGAACCAATTTCAACGCTCGTCTATGTAGACTTACTAGAGGTTTCATAATATTATTGCTTTGCGGAATCCCAAAACAGTGAAACATATTTTTATGTAAGATTCTATGTAAGCACAGAAGAACATTTTTCGACTGTGTAGATTCAAGAATTTTTTCACTTTAGAGAGTTGATAGATCTTTTTAGAAATAATGTTACATATCCTTGTAATATGATCTGACCATGACAAATATTATAATGACAACTCCAAGAACTTTATGGCTATTAGTTTCTTCAATCTTTTTGTCATTTAAGTAAAGAACAGATAAATTATCAGGAAGATTTTGACGTTTTTGTCGAGTTGTTATACGCATGAATTTCGTTTTTTGTGGATGTGGACACATGTGATTTAGTTCAGACCAGTCGGCTAAGTGGTTAATATTTTCCTGAAGAGCTGTTGAGACCTCAACGACATTGGTGCTACTGATGTGTAAGGTTGTGTCGTCAGCAAATAACTCGCATTCTGCAGTAAGAACTAAAGGTAAGTCGTTAATGTAAATTGAAAATAATAAAGGACCTAGGACAGAACCTTGTGGAACACCGTAATCAACAGGCAATGCAGAAGATGTTTTTCCACTAAACGTTACTGATTGTTTTCTACCAGATAGGAAAATGACATGAGTTCTAATGAATCAGTAGACAAACGATAGATCTTAAGTTTTTTAGAGAGAGAGAGAGAGAGAGAGATATCCTGCCAGCAAGGAATTGTGTACGCTCCAATGCATTTTGTTGTGAGGCACCCCCGTCCCCCCACCCCCACCCCCCCCCCCCCCACCCCCCCCCCACCCCCATCCCCACCCCCCCCCCCCCCACAGCACACACGAAAAAAAAAAAAAAAAAAAAAAAAAAGCTCTAATTACATTTCAGCTCTTTACGAATTTACAGGACTTTTGTTTTTAGATTGATGATACCTTCAAAGCAACAGCATTCAACAACATCAACCATAACAAATCGATATACACAAAGTGGTCATGCACGCGCGCTCACGCCCCTGCCCGGTCTTTTGCTGGTGCCAAAGCCACCTGATCACAGTTCAGCTGATATATCTTCACGGAACGCAGTGGATCAGCACAGCAAAGCGGGGGCGGAAGACGGTGGGGTGGGGGGTGGGCGGGGAGGGACGGAGCTGGAGGCGGAGCGGTAAGGGTGGTTTGGGGGGGGGGGGGGGGGAACGGAGCGGGAAGCGGGGCGGGGAAGGGGGGCGGGGGGAGGGGGGGACGGGGCTGGGAAGCGGAGCGGGGAAGGGGTGCGGGGGGAGGGGAGGGACGGAGCTGGGGAAACGGAGCGGGGAAGGGGTGCGGGGGGGGGGGGGGGGGGGGGACGGAGCTGGGAAGCGGAGCGGGGAAGGGGGCGGGGGGGGGGGGGCGGGGGGGGGGGAAGGACTGGGAAGCGAAGCAGGGAAGGGGGCGGGGGGGGGGGGGGGAAGGAGCTGGGAAGCGGAGCGGGGAAGGGGGGCGGGGGGGGGGGGGGGAAGGAGCTGGGAAGCGGAGAAGGGGGGGCGGGGGGGGGGGGGGGGGGGGGGGGGGGAAGGAGCTGGGAAGCGGAGCGGGGAAGGGGTGGGGGGGGGGGGGGGCGGGGGGGGGGGGGGGGGGGGGGGGGGCGGGAGGGGGGGAGGGGGGGTGGGGGGGTGGGGGGGGGGGGGGGGGGGGGGGGAGGGGGGACGGAAGCTGGGAAGCGGAGTTTGGGGAAGGGGTGCGGGGGGGGGAGGCCGCCTCCCTCTTGCCCACCCCCCACCCCCCAAATTCCCCTCCCATCTTGTATGAAGATGCATAGATCACATAGTGGCTGTTTGAACAGCTCACCTACTTGGGTAGTGGTGGTGGTGGTGGTGGTGGTGTGGTGTGATGTGGTTTGGTGTGGTGTGGTGTGGTGTGGTGTGTGTGTGCGTGTGCGTGTGCGTGCGTGCTTGCGTGTATGTGTGTGTGTGTTGTGTGTGTGTGTGTGTGTGTGTTGTGTGTTGTGTGTGTGTTGTGTGCGTGCGTGCGTGCGTGCGTGCGTTTCGTGCGTGCGTGCGTGGTGTGTGTGTGTGTGTGTGTGTGTTGTGTGTGTGTGTGTGTGTGTGTGTGTGTGTGTGTGTGCGTGCGTTCGTGCGTGCGCGCGCGCGCGCCCCGGAAATACGCAACATACCGATTCCGCTAGCTTACATATTGTTTCATGTCCGGACCGCAAACGTGACGTGACACAGAACGAGCAACCGAGTCCCTAAGTCTTCTTAAAACTAAAAACAGCACAGGCAGGAATGGACCGTTCGGATC
>CM031608.1:36557630-36567630 GCA_018398815.1 Conus ventricosus
GTCAGTGCTTTCCGCAACAGCCGAGTTGTTCAACTCAGATTAATTGAGACTGGTTACTCTAGTTTGGAGAATGTCTGCGCTTTAAAAGTGCAAATATAACCTCGTGTTTGGACACCAAGGGGCGCCTTGCTTAATTGTAGGCCAGTGCGCGTAACCGTTTGAAGTCATGCTGCCACTAAAATCACCATTTATTAGGTTCTAGTAAAGGATAAATAAACACTACAAGTAAAGGAAAAAAAACAACAACAACCAAAACAAAAAAACAAACAAACAAAAACCGGCATCAACGTAAGCAAAACAACTATTTTCCATATTTTGTAAGTATCTGCATAAGAATGCAGGGTATGTTTGTTATCAACAATTGCTCAAGGACTGTAGGCATGCAGCAGACGATGAAGGATCTAGCAGATGAACCTTGCATAGTTCAGTTATTTCTCAGTCGATTCTGAAGTTGGTTTGAGTATTTCTCACTTTAAATTGATATAAACGTTCATTTGTGCCAAGCTCACATTCACTTTATTGTTTTGGACATATGAGTCAAATGGGACAATGTGGCATTTGGAGCGCGAAGACAAATCGTTATGTTCATCGTGTTTGCCAAGATTAAACACGGCTTTCCACTTTGCTGTGACTTTAGAGAGAAAGAATCTGGAGAAAGGTTTGAAAAAGAAGTGTTTAAATGAACTGAAATAGTTCTGCATCCGTGGGTGTTTTGAAGCTTTGTTGTTGTTGATAAAAAAGAATGGTGAAGGTGAGGATGATAATGACGGTGACGACGACGACGATGATGATGATGATGATGGTGATGATGATGATCGTGATGATGAAGAAGGAAGGAGTATATATAGAGCTCCTCGTTTTGCGTTGAAGAAAAATTCAAAGCGCTTGCAGACGTTAATGACACACATCCTTACCATATAAATAAAGAAGATCAGTTGTGGGTTCATACAAAAAAACCAGGGGGAACTGATTGAACAGAAACAGGGGGTGGGGGGGGATTCAGAGGTGGAAAGATTTTTTAGGCTAGATTTAAAGCGGAAGAAGGATGACCGACAGTTGACTCGTTATCAGTAAGCAAAGTAGATATGACAAACGTGCGTGTGTGTGTGTGTGTGTGTGTGTGTGTGTGTGTGGTGTGTGTGTGTGTGTGTGTGTGTGTGCGCGCGCGCGCGCGCGTGACATCCAGTAGCATCAGTCGGCTCATTAGCGTAAACATGCACTCGTTACATGCTCAGTAAGCCTAGTTAAACAGCAGGCAGCCCAGTCTAACTAGGTTAATCACCAACCCAGAGCCCGCTAGTATTACTGAGCGTAGGTTTGGCACCACAGACATACACACCGCGCATCAAGGTTAGCCATCTTCGCACGAAGAGAGCGGAGGTGTTCGTTGACATGGTTTCCCATTCAGTTCGGCAACCTCGTTTTGTTATTGTTTCAGCCATGTGGTATTTTTCTACATTATCTTCACTCTACGGGAGAAATGGTAGACGGTCTGTTGTGAAAAGGAGCATGGTTTTTGCGTTCGTTCTTCCGGGGGCTCACAGTAATTCCGCTGGTTTCCATCATGCTGTCCTTATTCCGATTGTAACAGGTGGATCCTGCGGAGTTTCAGTTTCGGTTTGATCGGCTTGAACGTGGTCGAGCACTATCCCTCTCGTTTGTTCTTTCTCTGAGCTGCACAGACCGGCAAGAAATGGACCAGAACGAACCAAAGCGATGGTGTCATGGTAAGGCTGTTTCATCAACGTGTCGCTGCATGCGGACTAGTTTGCTTGTGGTACACCACAGGTGCTAAGCTGCGGGACCACGGTGCGCAGGGTTTACAGCTTTATGGATCCATGAATCAGTAACTAGGATGAGCGGATTTAAGACAAGGGTCTCACGGACTAGACCTTTGTGTACCTATCTAACATTGTTTACGCAATTACTACAGTTTGTCTGGGGGGGGGGGGGGGGGGGGGTGGGGGTTGTAATGGGTGTGTGTGTGTGTGTGTGTGTGTGGTGTGTGTGTGTGTGTGTGTGTGTGTGTGTGTGCGGCGCGCGGCGCGCGCGCGTATGGCGTCGTATGTGCGTGCGTCCGTGCGTGCGTGAAGACATAACTCGAAATATACTCACTGTGAATTATTTCGGAAAAACAGAACGGAAAAGGGGAACCAAGAACAAGGTTGATAGAAAAGTTGGTGTGTGTGGGTGTGTTGTGTTTGGGGGGGTGTTTTTTTGGGGTTTTGTGTGGTTGTGTTGTGTTCGCGGCGCCCGAACCGGCCCCCCCCGTGAACCATTTTAAAGCATAAAAAGGCCCCGGTTCCATTTCCCCGAAAACGGGCATTTCCGTTACGCCCATCATTTTAAACCTATTTTTAAACACCCAGGGGGTTTTTTTCAAACTTTTAAATCCCCAACCCAAAAAGGGGGGCTGTTTTTGGCGGTTGGGTTTTTGGCCCCGGGGGGCCACATTAACCCCCGCGGCCATAAAGGGGCCCCCCACCCTTGACCAAAAGGACGGTGGTTTCGGACTTTTGGTTTTTCCTTAATTTTTCCGGCAACCCTTTTTTGTTTTGTTTTTCCGGGCCAAAGGGAAGAAAATTTAAAACAACCTTCGGGAAAAATGGAAAGGCGGCTGTTTAAAAGGGAGAGGGGGTTTTTTTGCTTTTTCCCCGGTTTTTCCCGGGGCCCTTCCGGGGTTTAATTTTCCCTGGTTTCCCTTCGGGGCTGGTCCTTTTTCCAAAAAACAGGGGGTTTCGCAAATTTCATTTTTCCCCCGGGGGGGGGGGGGCTTGAAAGGGGGTGGTGGGTATTTTGGTTTGTTTTTTTGGTGGTGGCGGGCCGCGCCGCGATGGGTCATGGGTGGGCTTTTTCCTTCGTGCGGGGCCTTCAAAAATATTTTTTGGGGTTTACACCCAGGGAAAAGCGCGGGAAAAAAACGGGGAAAAGGGTTTACACTTTTTTCCCGAAACCATTTTAATGGAGGGGGGGGTTTTAAGACCGGGGCCAAGGGATCAAGGACCTTTTGTGGAACTATTTTGGTTTTCCCAAAATTTACAGGGGGGGGGGGGGGGGGGGGGGGGGGGGGGGGGGGGGGGGGGGGGGGGGGGGGGGGGGGGGGGGGGGGGGGGGGTGGGGGGGGGGGGGGGGGGTTTTGGGGGGGGGGGGGGGGGGGGGGGGGGGGGGGGGGGGGGGGGGGGGGGGGAGGGGGGGGGGGGGGGGGGGGGGGGGTGGGGGGGGGGGGGGGGGGGGGGGGGGGGGGGGGGGGGGGGGGGGGGGGGGGAGTACAAAAAAAGGGGATGAGAGTGAAAAAAAAAAAAAAAAAAAAAAAAATTGACGTGAAATCGGCATTGTCACCCAAAAAGGAGAAATTGCGCGAACTACGAAAAGATTGTTTGAGCCCCCCTTTTCAGAGCCCTCTCCCCTCTCTCCCCTTCCCTCTCTCTCTCCCCCCCTCTCTCCCCTCTCCCCCTCCCCTCTCTCTCTCCCCCCACCCCAAAACAAAACACACCCCGCACCCACACACACCAAACACACAAAACACATGAAAGAAACGAAACCCATGCACGCACGCACCCACACACAACACCCCCCACACACCAACACACACACACACACACCCACACCACAAAAACACCCCAAACCACCATTCACCCCCTTTGGGGCTTTTCTGACTCTTTTTTCTGTTTTTTTTTTTTTCCTTCCCTTTTTTTTCCCCCCCCCCCCGTTTATTTTCCTAGTTATGGAATAAAATATAGGGGCTGATATGGGGTTTGGCATCGCGCTAGTTTCCTTTCGCTCGCTCTCTTTTCCCCCTCTCTTTTCTCTCTCATCTCTCTCTTTTTCTTTTTTTTTCTTTCTTTCTTTCTTTTTTTCTCTCTCTCCCCTTTTTCTCTTTTTTCTTTTTTCTTCTCTCTTCTCTCTCCCCCCTCTTCTCCCCCTTCTTCTCGGTCTGTCTGTCTGGGTGCCTGCCTTGCCGCCTCCCTGCCTGCTGTCTGCCCTGTCGTTTCTCTGTTGTCTGCCCTCTCTGTCTGTCCTTCTGTCTGTCTTCTGTCTCTCTGCCCTCTCTCCCTCTCTCTCGCTCTCTAAAACCAACCCGCAAAGCCCAACAGGAAAGAAAGATCAATGACTGTGACTTTGACACGTCACTAAAAAGCCCGTTTTGGACCTGACAAACAGTCTGAAATCCCCATTTTTTCATAGGAATATGGCCCAACCTTTAAAAAACTGAACTAAAAAGACAACGAGCAAGGACGGGATAAGCGCCGCGGTGTTCACACGGAAACGAGAAAACAAAAAAACCGGGCACAACTGACTCAGTTTTTAAAAAAAAATCACATGTATGGTAGCAACACATTGGACTGGTATTTCCCACCCTTAGGGGGCCTGTCCCGTTGGGCACCATAACATCATTCACCGTTTATAAATTGAATTATCCCGACTGTATTTTTAAAAAAACCCCCAGCGCTTGAAAAACAAAAAAAGACGTGTTTTTTTTTAACAGTTTCAGGAACTGTCAATTGCCCGGCAGCCGAAAAAATTTCAATTTTCGCAAAATGAGTAAAAAAAAATTTCCCTTAGAAAAAATGTGTGAAATCCCCCTTTTGGGTGGGGTTTGCCAAGAAATTTTTAAAATTTCCAAAAAAATTTTCAATGGGTTTTTAAACAGAAATTATCGTTCGTTCGTAAGTGGTAAAACCTTTATATTTTTAAGCATATCCGAAAAAGACTGGGGGGTTACTACGAAGGCTACCTTTTTTTTTAAACCCCCCCCTCTTCGGTCGGGTTTTATGGTAAAAACCCTGGCGGGGTTTAAAACCAAAGCCTGGGTTGAAAGAGGAAAATTTTCCCACCATTTTTCAGGGCCCGGTCGGGGTTTAAACCTTGTCCTTTCCCCAAAGAAAAGCTGGTTTTTGTTTTAACTGGAAATCTGAAAACAAAAAAAGAATACCCCGTAAAATTTTCTTTTTCCCCCCCTTCCCTATGTCTCACTAATTTTTTTTTTTTGGCGAAGCTCGTTGGGTGCCCACGAAAAGGGGGCGTATACAACCTTGGGTTTTGACACTAAAAAATTTTTCCTTGGGAAAAAAAGACTGTAAAAATGCGGGAAAAATCGTGCCAAAAAAAAGCGCATTTTTCCAAACGCCAAGCACGCCTGGATTATTAAAAAAAATTACAAAAAAAAAAAAGAAAAATTCAAATTAAAGAGTTAAGGAAGGGGGGGGGGTGGGGGGGGGGGGGGATAGAAAATTAAATTTAAAGGGGTTAAGAAAGAGGGAGACTGAAAAAAATTTTTCGAAAATTTTAAAAAGAAACAATGCACAGTCGAAACCCGGGAAACCCCCCGCCCCCCCCCCCAACCCCCCCCCCTTTTCTGCGGAACAGAAATCAAACGTTTTTCGCTTTTGTACTAGGGGAAAAGAATTTTACATCAGGGGCGAAAATGCGTTTATACATATCACTTTGGGAAATGAAAGCCCAAAAACAAATTAAAAAAAAAGGGAAAAAAACGTCACGAAAACAAACAAAAAAAAATTTTGGGCTTTTAAACCCCGCGGGGGGTTTTATAAAAACAAAAAACCGATCAAAACCCTTTGAGAAACCACCGATGACTTTACCCTTGGACTTTGGATCGGGTTTGGCCCTTTCGGCAGGTACGTCACTGCACTTTTTTTTAAAAGGCCCAAAAGGGGTTGGGGTGGAAACGTGACAGGAAAAAAAATGAAAAAAAAAATAGAATGAAATAAAATTAGAAAAGAAAAAAAAATGAAATAAATACAAAAATAAGAAAAGGGAAAAAATAGATAAAAAAATAAAAAAAAATAAAGTTAAATGAAACAAAATAAAAAGAAATAGAAAAAAATATCTGTACGACCTATGCCGTCCTAATTTAGACTGTGGGGTGACCCCAAGATAACTTTGGGAAAAATCTCGTTTTTTTTTAACCCCTCTTTCGGCCCCTCTAATTTTCTATTTAAAAAGTAAAAACCGACGGGAAAAACCCACCATTTCATTTGGGCGAAGGAAAAACCTAAAACTAACTTATTCCGCAAGGGCACTATTTTTTTAAATTTTTCCCGGTTTTTTTATTTGCCGGGGGGGAAAAAAGCCGGGGTGTGTTGTGTGTGGGGTGTGGTGTGGTGTGTGTGTGTGTGTGTTGTGTTTGTGTGTGGGTGTGTTTCATCATCCGTTTTTTTTTTTCTTTTCTGTCTTATTTATATGTTTATTTTTTTTCTTTCTCTTTTTTTTTTTTTATTTTCCTCAGGGGCGATAAAATTTCCGTTTGGAAAAAATAACATGGCTAAAAAAGCCAGATTTTTTTAGCCTTTGTCCAAAACTGTCATTGGGTTGTTTTTGACTTTACCAATTTTTGTTTTGGGTTTTTATTTTTAAAACGTTCTTTTTGTACGTATTTACAGACTTTATTTGGCCCGCGTTTGGGCAGGGAAAAGGGGAAAACCAAACCTGATCGCCATCTTTTTGTCCCTCCCACTTTTTTTCCCCTGTATTGTTTTTTGGGCCCCCCCCAGGTTTTTTGTTCTTTTTCCCGGGTTTTTTCGTGTTTTCAGAATTTAGGTATCCCTTTCTACTGTAATAGTCGAAAAACAGTTCAAGGGGGTTTTTCAAGGGAACGACAGATGATATGTTAAAATAGAATGAAGGGGGAAAAAAATTTAGAAGAGACAAACCAAATGTAACCCCCACGGTCTCTGATCCAAATTGGTGTCCCGTCGTTCAGCATCCACGTTACCAGAAGACGTCACCTTTTTTTGGGGTTTAAGGGTTTAGAGAAGGGTATCTGTAAAATTGTTAACGAAACCCTCTATTTGTTTTTTCTCTTCGGGAAAATGAAAACCAGGGGAAAAAAAAAAACCGTTTTAAAAGCCCGGCCAAAAGGGCGAGAAGACGTTTATTTCCCCGAAAGGACGAAAGAACAAGGGAAAAACCAAGGCCTGGGGGACGGCCCGGGCTTTTAATTGACAGAAAAAAAAGGAAAAAATCCCGAGGGGGTGGAGGGGCCTTTTGACTGGGTTTATCGTGATTTAAAAGTGCGGGGGGGGGCCCCGGGGGCGCTGGGGGTGGGGGGGCGCGCGCGGGGGGTGTGTTGGGTGTGTGTGGGGTGTGTGTGTGTGGTTTTTGTTTTGGGGGGGTGTTTTGTGTTTAGTGTTTGTGGGGTGCGTAAACCCTTTCAACCTTTTTTTTCCGTTTTTTTAACTGGGTTTTTTTAAAAACAACAGAGTTCGATGCTTGATGTAAATTTTTTGAAGCCATTTCCCCCGAAAAGTTAGGGCCATTGTCAATTTAAATGTCTTTGGAAATTTTTTTTTATTTTTTTTGTTTTGGGGGGAGAGGGGGAGGGGGAAAAAAATTTTTTTGTCAGTTTCCCCTTTTTCGGCGTGGTTTTTTGTTTAAGGGGGTTTTTTTTGGTTTGGGGGCGCAAATTTGCTTGGAGATGCATGGGCCCTTTAGTTGTTTTTACCCTTTTGGGGTGAAAGCTCTTTGTTTTAATTTTTTTTTCCTTTTTTTGTTGTCTCACCTTTCCCACCCCCCCCCCAACAACCCCTTACACACACACACAAACCCCCACACAAATCCCCACACACACACACCATACACACACATACACAAAACCCACACACCCCACACACACAACACACACACACACACACACGTTTTCGCGGAAACAGGCCGCACACAAGCTCGCACCCCAAGCACCCATAGATAGAGAGGGGAAAAGAGAGAGAGAGGGGTCCCTTTTTTTTTTTTTATCTTTTGTGGTAATTTTTTAAACGTTTCGGGTGCTTTTTCCATTTTTTTCCTGCGTCTCAGGTTTTTCCGCTTTTTCCCATATACCCAAATTTTTTCCCCCCGTCATCTTTAATTTTTGGGCCCCCGTCGGGAAAAACCATTGCCGGCTCCCCCAACCCCAATTTCCCCCCCCCCCCCCCCCCCCCCCCCCCCCCCCCCCCCCCCCCCCCCCCCCCCCCCACCCCCCCCCCCCCCCCCCCCCCCCCAACCCCCCCCCCCTTTTTCCCCCCCCCCAAACCCCCCCCCCCCCCCCCCCCCCCACCCCCCCCCCCCCCCCAAACCCCCCCCCCCCCCCCCCCCCCCCCCCCCCCCCCCCCAAAAAACCCCCCCCCCCCCCCCCCCCCCCCCCCAACCCCCCAACCCCAAACCCCCCCCCCCCCCCCCCCCCCCCCCCCCCCCCACCCCCCCCCCCCCCCCCCCCCACCCCCCCCCCCCCCCCCCCCCCCCCCCCCCCCCCCCCCCCCCCCCCCCCCCCCCCCCCCCCCCCCCCCCCCCCACCCCCCCCCCACCCCCCCCCCCCCCCCCCCCCCCCCCCACCCCCCCAACCCCCCCCCCCCCCCCCCTCTCCTTCCCCCTCATTCTCCGTCGCCCGCCCCCTCTTCCTTCCTTTTCTTTCAATTCCATTTTTTTTTCCCTACCCTTTTCCAAATTTTCCCTTTTTTTTTTTTTTACACCAAAAAACTTAAAAATTTTTGTTTTGGTTTTTTTTTCTCTAAAAATTTAAAAAGACCTTGGTTTTTAAATTCCCCCCCAAAGTAATTAATTGTTTGTAAACAGGCATTTTTTTTTTTTTTTTTTTTTTTTTTTTTAAAAAAAAAAAAAATTAAATTTTTTTTTTTATTTTTTTTTTTTTTTTTTTTTTGGTTTTTTTTTTTAATTAACCCCAAAAAGGGGGAAGAAAAAAGGGGAAAGGGAAAAAAAAAAATTTTGGTTTTTTTTTTTGGTTTTTGTGTTTTTTTTTAGGTTTGGGGGGGGGGGGGTGTTGTGTGTGTGTGGGGTGTTTTGTGTGTTTTGGGTTTTCCCTCCCGCTCATTCTCCAGTCGCGCACCCCAACATTCCTTTCGATCTTCACCCCATCCAGTGGCCTTCTTCCCGTACTTGTGCAGTCTTCCAAGTTTTTTTTTACCGAACGTTATGATTTCACTGTCTGTAGTTGCTCTAGAAAGGTAGAGACCTGGCTGAAGCTGGAGAAGGTCTGATCGTCGTGATCAGTAGGTTGTAAGCACGGTCAGGTGTGGTTGTTTGTTTTGTGTGTTCTATCTAGTCAGATTTTTTTCCACGCGGATGCGTACCTTAATTCTTTTTCCCTGCGGACAGCGTACCCTTTGTACTGTGAAGTTCCTTCCGGTTGTGTTATGTGATTGTTGCCTCCTTTCTATCTCTCTCTCTCCCTTCCATCTCTCTCTCTTCTCTCTCTCTCTCTCTCCTCTCTCTCTCTCTCTCTCTCTCTCTTCCACCCCCCCCTCTCTCTCATCTCTCTCTCTCTCTCTCTCTCCTCTCCTCTCTCTCTCTTCTCTCTCTCTCTCTCAGATCTCCATCTTTGTTTTACTCCTACGCCTCCTAAGTTTTTTCTTTTGCTCTTTGATGAATATTGTTATTCACAAGATACATACAAGTATTGCAATGTTGTTTTAGGTTTTTTTTTTCTCTAACAAATAATGAAAAACAAATTAGGATTTTCCATTCCCCATTGTCAATTAATTGTTTGTGCACAGTTTGCATTTAAACTTAAATATATATGTATACTAGAGAGAGAAGGGAAGTGTTGTGTGTGTGTGTGTGTGTGTTGTGTGTGTGTGTGTGTGTGTGTGTGTGTGTGTGTGTGTGTGGTGGCGCGCGTGCGTGCCTGTGTGCGTGCGTGCGTGTATGTGTGTGTGTGTGTGTGTGTGTTGTGTGTGTGTGTGTGTGTGTGTGTGTGTGTGTGTGTGTATGTGTGCGCGCGCGCGTGCGTGCGTGCCTGTGTGCGTGCGTGCGTGTATGTGTGTGTGTGTGTGTGTGTGTGTGTGTGTGTGTGTGTTGTGTGTGTGTGTGTGTGTTGCAGGAAGGGGAGGTAGGTAACGTAAAAGCAACAGATTCTGCTAGGAGAAAACGATGCATCAAGGGAGCACAGACTACCACTATCAAATACAGTGTCTTATAAAGAATAGGAGCACAAAAGACTACTGTCAAATACATCGTCTGGCAGGGAATTGGGCCCAACTTGAAGTGA
>CM031608.1:36572630-36575130 GCA_018398815.1 Conus ventricosus
ACTGGGTATTTCATCATCGAAAACAGCAATTATGATTGACTGAAATGAGCGAGTTCCCATAGATGATGATGACTACAACAACGGATGGCAAATGAAGAAAGGTACCTTATCAAGGCCGAATCGTGGCTGCCCCGTTTGGCTAGCGCGTGCTAGGGTCCTGCTCCCTCGCCTCCCCCCACCGTTCCCCTCCCCACATCCCATCCGCTACCCCTTCCCCGTTCCCCTGCTGGCCTTCAACACCCCACCTACCCACCTCTCCTTCCCGTATAATCAGCCCTAGTTTCTCCCGTCATCAATATTTCAGCGTTTTCTCTTGTGCAGAGTCGTTGGAGACGTGCAAAACAATTTCCACCCCCCCCCCCCCCCCCCCCCCCCCCGTCCATCCTTGCCCCTTCCACAACCCCGTCCCTCCCCCCCCCACATCCTCCCACACTCCCTCACCCGAGTCTCTTATGTGCGAGCTGTCATTTTCTTTCGTTTCCTTGTACCTTCCTCCTTTATCTTTTAGTGTGTGTGTGTGCTCTCTCTCTCTGTCTCACTGTCTCTGTATTTGTCTATCTCTCTTTGCCTCCGTCGCTGTGTGTGTGTGTGTGTGTGTGTGTGTGTGTGTGTGTGTGTGTGTGTTGTGTGTGGTTGTCTCTCTCTCTCATTCCCCTCACACACACACACACACACACACACACACACACACACACACACACACACACACACACACACCACCACCACCACCACCACCACCACCACCACCACCACCACCACACCATAGCACACTAAGCGAACACATACACATACAGGCATAAACGCAGCGTGCGCACGCGCGCGCGCGCACACACACACACACACACACACACACACACACACACACACACACACACACACACACACACACACACAGCACGCACGCACGCATGCACACAGAGAGAGAGAGGCACGGACGCGAGCACACGCTCTCTCTCTCTCTCTCCTCTCTCTCTCTCTCTCTCTCTCTCTCTCTCTCTCTCTCTCCTCTCTCTCTTTCTCTCTCTCTCTCTCTCTCACACACACACACACACACACACACACACACACACACACACACACACACACACACACACACACACACACACACAGCACGCACACGCACGGACAGAGAGAGACAGAGAGAGAGTGAAGGAGTGAAAGAGAGAGAGAGAGAGAGAGAGAGAGAGAGAGAGAGAGAGAGAGAGAGAGAGAGAGAGAGAGATTGATGGATTGACTGATTGACTGGTGTTTAATGTTCAATAATGGAAGATTCTAGGTCGAGGCCTTGTCTTACAATCTATCCTTGTATTGCACACAGTCATTTTAACATATTAACATGACACTAAATCTAATTCCAGTACCTACAGGTAGACTGACCATTAACGTTATAATGAAGTGTTGATTAGGCAAGGAGGAAGAACATTAACAAACTAAGAGAGAAGGAAAAAGGAAGAACATAAAAATCTTGAGAGAGAGAGGAGAGAGAGAGAGAGAGAGAGAGAAGAGAGAGAGAGAGAGAGAGAGAGAGAGAGAAAGAGAGTACACCACAATCCTGTATTGGCAGGCGTAATTGCGAGTGTTCCCTTTCCGGAGCTGTATAAATCTCAAGTGTAACGTTTCATCTGAATGTTGCGCATGGTTTGTTGGAAAATAAAATATAAAAAAAAAGAAAAAAAGAAAAAGAGAGAGAGAGAGAGAAAGACCTATAGCAACACTGTGTGGAAGATGAAGTGACCTTAAAGGGAAAGAAACCGAATCTCCGAGAGCAGGCTGTATAAGTTGTGTCTTTGTTGTTCACTCTTTGTCTTTGTTGTTTGCTCTCGATCTCTGTGACATATACACTTACGTATTACGTCGGAACACGCGATTTTCCAGAAGTTGCCAAACTCCCCGCAACTGGCACCAAGTGTGGAAAAATGTCACTAAATGTCATGTCCTTATTTTGTTGTATTCGCAGATCTGATAAGGCCATTGCATTTCGTTCTGTTGATCTCATTTCTGTTGTTTGTGGTGGTAGAATCAGTAACGCTCGTCTACAGATACGCAGGGCCGTCATCAAGCCCATTTTTTCCCCATAAAAATTTCCACTTATAAACCTGTCACTGTTATAAGATATGAAATGAGTAATGTGTGTGTGTGTGTGTGTGTGTGTGTGTGTGTGTGTGTGGGTGTGTGTGGGAGAGAGAGAGAGAGAGAGAGAGAGAGAGAGAGAGAGAGAGAGAGAGAGAGAAGAGAGAGGAGAGAGGGGGGAGGGAGAGATCTTTAATACACAAGGATGACGATTTTAGGCCGTGTCATGCATCCATCATTTCAATTCATATCGTTCATATTGACAATTCAACATGACAACACACGTAATTCTACGGCGACAAGCAGAATATTCATAAATGTACTGACAGGGTAGGTAGTCAAATAGAATGAACAACAGTAAAAGAGAGAGAGAGAGAGAGAGAGAGAGAGAGAAGAGAGAGAGAGAGAGAGAGAGAGAGAGAGAGAGAGA
>CM031608.1:36577630-36597630 GCA_018398815.1 Conus ventricosus
GACAGGTGGTCATTACTTTTTGAAACAAATGAGTGCCGTATATAACGCTAAGTGTTATGCGCAAATGATCGTTCTTTTTGAACGTATTTCATGATTGCAGTATAAAGTGCGAGATGGTACGTGCTCAATGGTCATTACCCTTTGAAATGTATCCTATGAGTACGGCGTAAAGTGCAAGGTGTTGCTACAAATATCCATCACTTTTAGGAAAGTATTTCTGGAGTGCCGCGTAAAGTGCAAGGTGTTATGTAGGCTATAACAAAGATCATTACCTTCTGAAACATATTCCTAGAGTGTTGTTTGAAGTGCAAGATGTTCCGTGCAAATGATATTTACCGTCTCAAAAGTACACTATGAGTGGTGTGTACAGTATATTGATGTGTTACATAAATTCAATCATTTATCTCGAAAGGATGACAAAAGGGGAGTCGTGTAATGATGTGTGGCAGATATATATGTCAAATGTTCTTTGAATCGTATTGTACCGCTTCTTCTTCATAGCACAGCCAAACGCAAAGGGCTGGCAGCTCGTTGAAGTCAACTTTCAAAGTAGATTATAAAAATAAAAAAAAATAAAGAAAGAAAAAGAAAAACACTCTCACATACACGCAACTCATTAAAATAGATTTTCTAAATCCACGCCAGAATTTCGTTAAAATCTTTTTTCCGTGGAATCAGAGATTGGACGGAAATTGTTTATCTCTTGCAGATATTACCACAACAACAACAACAACAACAACAACAACAACAACAACAAAAAAGTCACATCTCTGAACAAGATTTTCATGGAATCTGCCGGAAAGTGTGTATGTCTGACATCATGAAAGTCCCCACACTCTGTCAGAACATGTGTTATCGTAAGTAGTATGCTTCATTATCGAACGCAACAGGAAGCTTCTTCACCTTTAAAAAGATATGAAGGGATGTAAAAGGAGTGTTCTTTACGGCTGCCAGTGGCACAGGGTAAAAACTCTTTAAGGTTTGGATAGATTTAAATGCATTTCTTATCCGTCTGCGAGTTCCGTTTTACATACCAGAAGGCTTTGACACAGGCCTGTGCTTTAGACTTCAGACTGGTGTGAGGGATAGAAAATTTGCTCAGCTCTTTTATTTGGGGCATTTTGGCAAATTAATCGACCGCTTTATTGCCTCGAACGCTGACATGATGGGGACTTTAAGCAAAAGCTGCATTGTAACCATCAAATTTCAGAGAGGTGTACGTTTCAAACGTTTCAGCAGTTGAGGGTGCTTGAAGTTGCGGCCAGCAAAGGTCTCCAAAGCGAAAAGGGGGTTCAAGAGAATGAGAAAGCCTTTATGTTTTGATTCAGAAACCATTAGAAATGCTAGGACCAACGCTGTTAGCTCAGCAGTGTGGACGGACCTGTCTGCGGGAATCTGTGAGAGGGAATGTTGCGCAGTACGCAACAGAGGCAACCCCCATTTCAGATTTGGAGCCATCAATAGATATTCTTTGAACGGATGGAAACTTGGAACAAAGTTCGGCCCAAAAAAAAATCATGTCAGTCAAAGAGCTGGTGGAGTCTTTGCGATATGATACTAGATTAAAGCGGATTTCTGGGGTGAGGAATGTCCATGGTGGGTCGTCAGGAAATTTGGACGAATCACACACGACTCCGAAGTGTAAGTCTGCGTTGTTCAAATGCGGAGGAATACGAATTCTCAGTGGTGGAATAGAACTCGGGTTGTCTTCAATTTTTTTTAGTGGAAATTAGGATCAAAAACACTGTCACAGCCAGGTTCAGAGAAGAGATTCAAACTATAGTTCAAAGAAAGTTTCAGCCGACGGTTGGAGAGGGATGGTTCCCCTGCCTCTGCACGCAGTGTACGGGTGTGGTGCGGAACGCAACCAGACAGTCTTGAAGGCAGTGGGATCCAGAATTTGAGAAAGTGTTACCTCCTATAGATCGTTTGTATATATTGTCTGCTGGAATAACGTCTAACAACTGCTTACTGTGGCGCGCATTGCAAATATAACTACCTTTCACTCCGAAACAAATAAGAGTCATAGAAACTAACTGGTAAGGTTAGTTTCAAAATGGAGTGACTGAGGGCGGAAAATGAAGCAAAATTTAGAAAGAGAGGGGTTAGTTACCGCCAAGGACATAGAAAAACACAGTACAGGACAAGACACAATGCGTTTCGACCTCTTGTGTCTTCCTCAGGCGAAAACAAATAACAATTAGGACAGTGAAAACGAAGAACGAGAAACCACTTATCTTCTCATATTCGGCGCACCATCAGAATGCATTTTGATCGTGCGCCGAATATTAGAAGATTTAACAGGTAGGGGGAAGATGGCATGGGGAAGGGATGGGGAAAAGACAGAAAAAGTTTAAAACAAACAAACAAACAAGAAGAGTGGAAAAGGGTTTTAAAAAATTTGTAGGTGTAGGAAGGTTTGCCAAAAGACAGAAACAAAGGTAGGAAAAGTGGAAAGAAAAGTAAGGGTAAACATTTCTGAAGACAGGAATAGGAGAAGTGGAAAGAAAATTAGGGGTAAACATTTCTGAAAACAGGATAAGGTAAGAAACAAAGGTAGAAGTGGGAAAAAATTAGGGGTAAACATTTCTGAAAACAGGGTAACATAAGAAAAGGAAGGACACAAACAAAGGTAGGAGAAGTGGGAAGAAAATTAGGGGTAAACATTTCTGAAGACAGGGTAACATAAGAAAAGGAAGGACACAAACAAAGGTAGGAGAAGTGGGAAGAAAATTAGGGGTAAACATTTCTGAAGACAGGGTAACATAAGAAAAGGAAGGACACAAACAAAGGTAGGAGAAGTGGGAAGAAAATTAAGGGGTAAACATTTCTGAAGGCAGGGTAACATAAGAAAAGGAAGGACACAAACAAAGGTAGGAGAAGTGGGAAGAAAATTAAGGGGTAAACATTTCTGAAGGCAGGGTAACATAAGAAAAGGAAGGACACAAACAAAGGTAGGAGAAGTGGGAAGAAAATTAAGGGGTAAACATTTCTGAAGGCAGGGTAAAATAAGCAAAGGAAGGACACCATAAGAACGGGCGGGAAAATCTGGAAAAGTCAGGGAAAGGGGGACAGTCACAAAAGTAGAAAGACCAGCTGAAAGGGTTGTAATGGTAGGAAAAGTAAGATGGAGATTAAGAATGGTATACAAAAAGTAGATGGTAAGAAAAGTGAGGTAAAGGTCAAGAATTGTATAGAAAAAAAGGTAGATGGTAGGAAAAGTGAGATGAAGGTTAAGAATGGTTAAGGAAAAAACAAGATGGTAGGAAAAGTGAGATGAAGGTTAAGAATGGTAAAGGGGAAAAAGTAGATGGTAGGAAAATCTGGAGGGGTGGGAACGTAGGAAAGGACCGGGGTGGGATGGTAGGGTAGGAAAAGAGAGAGAAAGTAGGAACAGGCAGCAGCAAAGGATAAAGAAAAAGTGGGAATGTGTACGAAAGATTAGGTCAGAGTAGTGTGGGGAGGGGGAGAGGGGGGGGGGGGGGGCGGAGGGAGTCGTAGAAGGGAAGCTAAAATAGGCATGGGTAGAAAAAGTGAGGAAAAGTAGGTAGAGGGTCAGCAAGAGAAGGCAGGAAGAACCAGTGCCGTCTGAACGCACCAGCCCTCCCCGTGTAACAGGAAATTAAGCTGGACTTGACGTGTCGTCATTTCCACATTGTCCGTTAACCCAGCTTGTCAAGTGTCACCACCACGCCTCACTCATTCCCCTAGTCGCCACCCTCAGTAGCCCCTTACCCCCGTCTTACACCCCTACACCACCATAACGCGCACCACCACCACCACCACTATTACAGCCACTGCCACCATCTTTTAATCTTTGGAAGCCCATGCCAACTTTTGCAGGAGTCGATTTGCGGGAGAACAAACTGTGTGATGCTTTATTAATCACCAGTCTTTTTCTTTTCTTTCTTTTTTTTCTTTTTTCTTTCTTTTTTTTTCTTCTTTTTTTTTCCCTTTCTCTTTTTAATTTAGAGCGCCTGGCTTTTCTTGCGGTTTCTTGGAGTAGTCCTGTCAGTCTTAGTTTCAGTTTTATACAGGAGGTGTCACATTGTGCGCAGTTGTCCATATACGCTACGCCTCATCTGCTAAGCTACGAGACCATACTGCGCACGATGTAAAGCTGATGGATAAAAGAATTAATGACTAAGATGAGAGAATTTACGAAGACGGTCTCATGGCTACGACTTAGCGATGTCTGATCTGCGCATTACCCCCCCCCCCCCCCCCCCCCCCCACGCGCTGATAAGATCTGCGGTACCTAGCTAGCATCGCCTGTGGCATTTATCATTGTATATGTTTGTGTTGAGCTTACCCATGTGTGTGTGTGTGTGTGTGTGTGTGTGTGTGTGTGTGTGTGTGTGTGTGTGTGTGTGTGTGTGTGTGTGTGTGTGTTTCGAATTTTGTAAGTTTAAAACCCGATGGTTACAATAAAATTTGTCAAACAACAGATTAACCGTGTTATGTAGGAACAATAAATATCTTCAATGACCACAACGAAGCAACAGCCTACACAGAAAGCAACACATCCTACATAGGAAAACAACATAGCCACATAGAAAACAACATAGCCTACATAGGAAAGCAACATAACTACATGGATAACAACAGCCTACATAGGAAAGCAACATACCCCACATAGGAAAACAACATAGCCTACATAGGAAAGCAACATACTCTACATAGGAAAACAACATAGCCTACATAGGAAAGCAACATAACCTACATAGGAAAACAACATAGCCTACATAGGAAAGCAACATAACCTACATAGGAAAACAACATAGCCTACATAGGAAAGCAACATAACCTATACAGGAAAGCAGCATACCCTACATAGGAAAGCAACATAACCTACACAGGAAAGCAGCACAGCCTACATAGGAAGACAACACAGCCTACATAGGAAAGCAACCCAGCCTACATAGAAAAACAGAATAGCCTACATAGGAAAGCAACATACCCTACATCGGAAAGCAACACAGCCTACATAGGAAAGCAACACATCCTGCATAGGAAAAACATTGTAATAGAACATAGCCTACATAAGAAAGCACATACCCTACACAGAAAGCAGATACCCTACATAGGAAAACAACAAGCCTACGTAGGAAAGCAACATAGCCTACACAGGAAAACAAAGCCTACATAGGAAAACAACATAGCCTACATAGGAAAACAACATAGCCTACACAGGAAGCAGCATACCCTACATAGGAAAACAACATAGCCTACTTAGGAAAGCAACATAGCCTACACAGGAAAACAAAGCCTACATAGGAAAACAACATAGCCTACATAGGAAAACAACATAGCCTACATAGAAAAGCAACACTGCCAGCATAGAAAAGCAACATAGCCAACATAGGAAGGCAACATAGCCTACACAGGAAAGCGACATAGCCTATACAGGAAAGCAACACAGCCTATATAGGAAAGCAACACAGCCTACATAGGAAAGTAACATAGCTTACATAGGATAGCAACATAACCTTCGTACAAAAGCAACATAGTCTACATAGGAAGGAACACAGCCTACATAGGAAAGGAAGACAGCCTACAGTGGAAAGCAACACAGCCTACAGAGGAAAGCAACACAGCCTACAGTGGAAAGCAACATAGCCGACATAGGAAAGCAACACTCCTGCATAGGAAAAAAACATTGCCTACATAGGAAAACAACATTGCCTACATAGGAAAACAACATAGCCTACATAAGAAAGCACATAGCCTACACAGGAAAGCAGCATGTCCTACATAGGAAAACAACATAGCCTACATAGGAAAGTAACACAGCCTACATAGGAAAGGAACACAGCCTACATAGGAAAGGAACACAGCCTACATAGGAAAGCAACACAGCCTACAGAGGAAAGCAACATAGCCTACAGAGGAAAGGAACATAGCCTACATAGGAAAGCAACATAGCCTACATAAGAAAGCAACATAGCCTACAGAGGAAAGCAACATAGCCTACATAGGAGAGCAACGTAGCATACATAGGAAAGCAACACAGCCGACATAGGAAAGTAGTATAGCCTACATAGGAAAGGAACATAGCCTTTGTATGAAAACAACATAGCCCACATAGGAAAGCAACATAGCCTACATAGGAAAGCAGTACAGCCTCCATAGGAAAGCAGCATAGCCTACGTATGAAAGCAACACAGCCTACATAGGAAATCAATACAGCCTACATATGAAATGAACATAGCCTACGTATGAAACTAACATAGCCTACACAGCTACAAAGCAACGTAGTCTACATAGGAAAGTAACATAGCCTACATAGGAATAACATAGCCTGCATAGGAACAACACAGCCTACATATGACAGCAACACAGCCGACATAGGAAAGGAACATGGCCTTCGTATGAAAGCAACACAGCCTACGTTGGAAAGCAAGGTAGCCAACATAGGAAAGCAAAGTAGCCTGCATAGGTAAAGAATGCATCATCTGAAAACAGAAAATGGCTCATCAGTTGCGAGTGATTTTTTTTTTTTAAATGCTCGCCGATTTTGCAGGAAGATTGTAATGCATCAATATTCGGCCAGTCACAAATACTATCGACTGTCCTCTCCCATGGCCACATTGCAACAATTCTTGACCTCTCCCCACAGCAAAGCAGCTGCTATCGATTTAATATGATGCTCAACTCAATGGCAGATATTAAAATAGGAAACTGGAGAAGACACGCTTAGAAATGATCACCATCCCACAGCGATTTATTTGAACAAAAGAACAATAAAAAGATGTGTCTGTTCTTTACAGAGGAGTGTGCTGACATACACTCTGAATTTATTTTTCAGGTGTCCACAGGCGCACGCGTGCGGGTGCTCGCGCACACACACACACACACACACACACACACACACACACACACACACACACACACACTCACACACACACAAACACTCGCACGCGCACATACACACACACTCACACGCACCCGTGCTCGCGCGCGCACACACACACACGCACACACACACACACACACACTCACAAAACACACACACACACACACACACACACACACACACACACACACACACACACACACACACACACTGTCAGGGACAAAGAAAAGAAAAACCGAATTCGTGGTCAGTCGCCAGCCAGTTCAATTGGACATAAGTCCAAACTCGAACATCCTGGTTTCCAGGCAGACGACTTCATGTGTCGCGTCAGCCAATTAGGCACGGCGAAGAGGCTATTTTTCGTCTGTCACGGAGACGGCACCGTCCCGCAGACAAACTGAGTGGCTTGACCGACGTCTCAATAGGTCTGGCCAGACGGGTCTCGGTGCCTGGGTCAGACTGATACAGCTAATTTGCAAGACCAGCGCCCACAGTTAAGCCAGACGTCGCCGGTTGAAGTAGGAAGGGGGAAGGTATTGTGGGGTGGGGGTGAAATCAAGCTAATTAATTAAATGACCCATTGACCACCACAGAGAGCAAGGCCGGTAGATGTGACTTTGATGATTTGCATGTCCAATGGAATTAGAGGGGAGGTAACCTCGGTACAAGGCGGGAAAAATACTGACCAGTGGGACTCACCCTTTTGACAGGTAGGAACAGGATAAGAAAGCTATGGGAGTGGGAGCAAGAGATAGGAGAAGAAAGAAAGAGAAGAGACAGAGGGAGAGGTTCTGGGAGTAGGCTCTGCACGAGAGAAAAGCAGAGAGATGAGAGGAGGAGTGAAGAGAACCGAGTTGAAGCATTAGCACCATATAGAGTCTGCAGAGGAAGGACTGAGGAGAGATGTTGAGAGAGAGAGAGAGAGTTGCTAATCGATGAAGAGAAAAAAGAAAAAAAGAAAAAAAAGCAACTATGTCCATTTGACAGAGCAGACCAGAAGAGAGAGAGAGAGTGCAATGCGTTAGTGAAGGAAGGAAGAAAGGAAAAGATCGATGCCTGGTAGTCACTGTTCAATCTGAACCGGGGTTCGACCTCTTACCTGGCAGCGCCACTTTCATCAGGCAGAACCACAGGCCAACGCCAGTAACCTGACCAGCGCCAGCGGTCTAACCTGACCAGTGCTAGCGGTCCAGCCTGACCAGTGCCAGCAGTCCAACCTGACCAGTGCCAGCGGTCCAACCCGACCAGTGCCAGCAGTTGTGTCGTGACTGGTGTTTGTGAAAGTGACAGTGAAAAGAAAAAAAGAAGAAGAAAAGGAAAGACAGTGATTCGTAAATAGTTTAAGATCACCTGGCCAGGTAAAGTACAAAATCTATTTATACCCGGGTTAGTTATGATGGTTTAGATAAATGGTTTTGTGAAGTTCAAGGAAAGAGAGAATGTTTTATTTTGTTTGACTCCATGCGCATTGATGTTTTTCTATGATTATGTGTAGTAAAGTTATAGACTTTACCAGTGGTTTGATTTGACGAATGCATGATATCTGAATGAGATTGTAAGCAAGCTGTGAGTGTGTTTGGGCTGTGCGCTAGTCCTTCCTCCACTGACATACCCCGAGGTTGACACACACACACACACACACACACACACACACACACACACACACACACACAAAACACACACACACATACACACACACACACACACACACACACGCACGCACACACACACACACACACACACACACACACACACACACACACAAAATACACACGCGCGCGCACACACACACACCTCACTCCACACCATACTATACCAAACCATACCGATTTGCACAAGCACGTGCGCGCGCGTCACACACACACACACACACACACACACACACACACACACACACACACACACACACACACACACATGCCGTGCGCTCTCTCTCTCTCTCTCTCTCCACACACACACACACACACACACACACACACACACACACACACACACACACACACACTCACACACACACCACCATGCATGACTGTGTGCGCACTCATACGCTGACACATATGCATGCATATGCGCGCGCACGAGCTTACACACACACACACACTCACACACACACACACACACACACACACACACACACACACACACACACACACACACACACACACACACACTCATGCATGACCATGCGTGCACTCACAAACTGACACAGATGCAACCATGCATATACGCGCGTGCGCGCGCACAAATACACACACGTGTATATGAATACACACGCGCGCGCGCGTGCACACACACACACACAACACAGAGAGAGAGAGAGAGAGAGAGAGAGAGAGAGAGAGAGAGAGAGAGAGAGAGAGAGAGAGAAACAAAGCGTGACCAAAGACGATCAGGAGACCGAGAGGAATGAGCAGAGGGGGGTCTATGATGCGATCAGGTCTGACGGGCAGTGCGTTGCCCCTGCAATGGCACAATCAATATCCACAGAACAGAAACATGCCGGTCCTGCGCATGCTGCGCGTAGTGTGTGACGTTATTATTACATGCTGTTTAGATACACCGCGTATGATAGGACGACCTGCAAATCAGCATTGGGAATCGACCACCCGAGAATTTACCCTACGGTTCATATCTGGGAGCGCGTCACACATCGATCGCATCAGTATGTTTACTTTTTAAGAAAAAAAGAAGCAAGCAAACAACAAAAAATACCTAGGTACGGATGTCAGTCTTTCAAGGTAAGGTGATACATTTAGGGGCCAAAAAAAATATGCTGTGACAAGAGAATTTCCCGAAATGATTTGTGCAATACATTATCAGCGTAGTACAGCGCAGTGCAATGGAATGCAATACAAATGCAATTCAACACGCCTCGACACAAAACAGTGCAAGTGATTGCATACAATAGGTACTATACAGTGCAATGCTGCTGAGCACAATACAACATATCATCACGAACCAGAACAATGCAATGCAATACGTAGCTACAGTACAGTGCAGTATAAGAGTTAAAGAAGTAAACGAATAATCTGACAACAAAAAAAACTGGCGTAATGATGGAAAGAGGTTCGGAACGTTTCGACAGCGAATTTTGTGAGAGAATTTTGCTAGTTGACAAATGGCGTGTACAGGACTGCAGCTTTATTGGTCTATATCTGTGCATGGCGGCCGCTGGCAGCCACGTGGGGACGCTTTGTGTGTTGCTAGCGTGCGTGCGTGCGTGCGTGCGTGCGTGTGTGTGTGTGTGTGCGTGCGTGCGTGCGTGCGTGTGTGTGTTATTTGCAACGTCTTGTGTTCCCCATGTCAGATTGTTGAGAAAGTACTGTTTACGTGCCACTTAGGAACCAGAAAATATAGATTGATATTAGGGATGAAGACGGTCCCTTAGGCAATTCATCTCGACTTTGAGAAAGCAGTTGATTGTGTATGCCATCAAAGGCTCAGAAAATTATTATGTCTGCACGATGTTCAGGACAAGTTGTACACGTGTGTGAAGAATATTGTTTTTAAATGAGTAGAAGGGAAAGGCTGAAAGTGGGCAAATAGTATTCTCATGAACTTTGTGTGTCGAGTTGTATTCCTCAGGGTACTGTGCTGGGTCCAGTCCTATTCACCATATTAATCAACAATATTGCTGAAAATGTTTAAAGTTGTTACATATTTGCAGGTGATACTGACATCTTCCTATTCCTATTAACAAGGTTACCTTGCAAACATATATAAATCACATTTAGACTGGATAGAGAAATGGTAACTTGTTTTTTTTTTTAATATGTCAGAATGTAAAGTATACGCTCAGGGGGGAAATAAGTCAGATTTGCCATGTACTACGGTTCAGGAGGGAGGGACTGTAAATATCAGCAAATAATTAAGAGGGAGAAAATGATTTGGATGTGACCTTTAATACGAAGCTTTCCTTTGATGTTCACATCAGAGCGCTATGAGTAATATAACAATATGACTGGTATCGTGAAAAGAACAGTTTCGCTTGTAGATATATAAACCTTTACGTGCTTGAGTAAAACTTTGATAAGACCCTATTTCGAATATGCAAATGCTTGAACGACAATCCAGGTCCCTGGAGAGGGTTCAGCTGAGAGCTGTTCTGTTGCTTGGCCCTGTCTGGAGTTGTACTGTCTTCAACTGTCAGTGAAACAGTAACAATGAGGCTGCAGGATGCACACGGCAGTTGCTTGATGGTGGCGTCTTTCGCCAGTGGTCTGTGCAATCATTAAATAGGACACCTATGGGAACTCTCCCGTGGAGGTTCTGTCGTGTCACATCCAGTGGCCATTACACAATGTCATTTGCCAGGGAGCAGTTATGTCCCTTGACGTCTTAATGGAATGCCCGATGCGTGCTTGCACCCTATGTTGAACACAGCACAGGCTGCCAATGATTGCTCCCAGCTGGTTTGTTCGGCAGTTGAGGACAGTACTTCTCTGAGTCCCATCTGCACCTTCTTCCGTCTTCTTCCGTATAGTGGCCGCCATCAACCGGTTGATGATTCTGCCACTTTGCGGGGATCTGCTTATGAATGGCACAGATGTGCCATTTAGAAAACAAACAACAACAACAAAAATCCTATGGCCTTTATGGCCCAGGAGGCGATGTGGAGCTGTTGCCCTGGCTACACGCACTGTCGGACAACCCCGACCCACCATAAGGGAGGGTTAAGCCCATACCTTGCGCCAGGCCAGCCCCCCCCCCCCCCCTTCCCCCCTCAAAAAACAACAACAACAAACTTTTGTTGTGACAGGTGTTTGGTGACCCTTGACACGAAAGTTCAAGAGTGCACGGGATGAAATTTGCTGAGGGTAAAGAGTTCCTATCCTTGATGGTCCTTGCGAGAAAGGAACCCCGTCGGTACTGCGTTCTGCAGGGAATAATACTGGTCGTGTCCGCATCGCTCACATGGTGGCAGGTGTTTTCTGCTGCTCTTTCAAGCTTGATGCCTGTACCAGATCGTGTGTGTTTTTCTCAGACTGCAAAGCGGCTTTGTTTTTGTCGTTGTTGTTGTTGCTGTTGTTGTAAACTTGATTTGCATTCTTCAGAGACGTTTAGAAGGGACTTGATTCAAACTATGAAGGCACTGTATAAAGTGAGTGACTGAAACCTTTATGATTTTTTTTACTTCTTTTTTATTTTTTAAATGCTACTGCGGATTAATGGATCCAAGCAAGTTGTCTCATGTAAGTGTTGAGCGCGGCTCTAGCTTATGTCTTGCATCCGTATCTATATGTATCAGCATCTTAGCTGTGACTCTGAACCAGCACAGCCCCTGTGGCCCCTCGCGGTCGGTTGGGCAATAAAGAACACGAACTGAGTGAACCAGTCGCCCTTATTCACAGAACTTGAAACCTGCAGAATCTGAACCCGACTGCATGCATCTATGTTAACGATCAGGCCCCAGCACTTGTAATATTATAGCTTCAAGCCCTTTCTATTATTGCTTTGCCTATGTAAAAAAAAAAAAAAATAATAAAAATAAAAACTAAATAAAAAATAATTTAAAAAAAAACTAAATAAATAATAACATGCAGTCGCTCGCCCAGCTCATATTCAAATGGTTGACTGTTTTAACTTCCATGGCACGGATCATGGCCGCCCCCGTACCTCGTCTCTGCCGGTGTGGTTATCCCCGTCAACCATATCACAATAGCCAGGTTGGTGGGGTGTGCGGACAGTCAATAACCCTGAATGCAATATCAGTGAAAGAAAGGGGGAAGGAGGGACAGGGGAGCACAGCAACGATACGTAGGGGAGATAACGCCCAATGAAGCTGTGTTCGTGCGGTGGTTGTTTTGGCCAAACATTGCACCATTTTATTTTGGAGTGTTATGGAAGGCGGTACCTTCTGTTAAGAATGGGTCTCCGTCATCTAACGGAGGAGAATGACATATGTTGTCACAATGGGTGAACGCTGAACTTGGTTGCACCGTCAAACTGCCAACGATCCGGAGATCCTGTCACTGTTGCGGGCCTGACCAGCCGAAAAACTGACTGCGGGCGAGAGAGGATGTGGGATGGGAGAACTGTGGCGTACGATCGAAGTTACTCAAGTCCCTGGGCACAAGCAGGCTAGCCGGGCTAGCTTCCCGTATCATAGGGCTGATGTAACTGCAGCATTACGTCTTTTGTTTCCTGGGAGTGTTTGCATCGCACGGTAATCATCACAGCCGCCTCAAGGTAACTGAGAACTGCACTATCTGTGATCAAGTGTATTCGAATATTAGTAATTTTTACTTCTTTTTTTTTAATTCGGTAATGTATTTGAAGCTTTTTGATAGAGTCTCCATGTAGCTCGCATTTAGCTTGAGAAAAAAAAAAAGCATAAAGACGAACCGTAAAAATATTCATTGGAAATCTGTAAGTGTATTCATTCTCTCTCTCTCTCTCTCTCTCTCTCTCTCTCTCTCTCTCTGCATGAGTGTGTCAATGCACGCATGAATCAATGAAGATGTTCATGGCACTGGTGGATTCACATCTGGAGTTCAGCTATGTGACATGGTCTTCTCATTTTGAAAAGCCATTCCTGTTTGAAAGTTTCTTGACAGTTGCTCGATAATAAACTTTATCATGTTGGTAAGTACCTAGCTAACTGAAACCATTATATCTTAAACAAGTGCCACATATGTTAAGAAAACCAACTACAAAATGATTTTCTGTTATTTTCTACGGTCAACTATTGCATAACTTTATTTAGATAAAGATACAGATGTTTCTTATAAAAATGTAAATTATGCAGCCTAAATTATATAATTTAGAGCATTCACTATCATCATCATCAGTCCTCTCCGTGCCTGCTGGCGCTTGAGGCTATGGCAAGAGATCTCCATCTGGCTCTGTCTGCGGCTGCTCTGGGGGCTGTGTTGAGAGTCAGTCCTTTGGCTTTCAGCTCTCTTTCTATTGTCCTGCGCCAGGTTTCCTTCGGTCGCCCCCGTTTTTCTTTTACCTTGGGGGGTCCAGTGCAGGGCTGTTCTGGGGAGTGAGCTGGGTGGCATGCGACAGACATGCCCTAGCCATCTCCATCGACGCGCCTGGATGGTGTCCTGTATTGTGGAGACTCCTGTTCTAGTCCTCAGTTCTTCGTTTGAGATGATGTTCGGCCAGAAGATCCTGAGGATACGTCGCAGACATTTGTTCTGGAACACTTCCAGCTTTTTCTCGATGGCGACAGTCGTCTTCCAGCACTCTGAGCCATACAGGAGGACGCTGAGGACATTGCTCTTGAAGAGTCGAATCTTCGTTTGGATGCTGAGGACGGTGGATCTCCAGATGGGCCTAAGCACTGCGAAAGCTTGGTTGGCTTTGCTGATTCTGGCGTTGATCTCCTGGTTGCAGTCGCCGTCTGTGGTCATCTTGCTGCCCAGGTATACAAATTCCTGAACATCATCAAGTGGTTTGCCGTTAGCGGTGATGGGGTTGTTGTTTGTGGCATTTTTCCTCATGACCTGCGTCTTCCTCTCGTTGACCTTCAGCCCAATGGTGCTGGCTATCTCGCTGAGGCTTTCTGTCTTCTGCTGGGCGTCCTGATGCTTGTGTGACAGCAGTCCCAGGTCATCTGCGTAGTCAATGTCCTCCAAGACTGAGGTCAACGTCCACCGGATTCCCCGTTGCTTTCCCTGGGTGACGTTTCGCATCAACCAGTCGATGGCCAAGGAGAAGAGGATTGGTGACAGTATGCAGCCTTGTTTCACTCCGGTGTCCACCTTGAATGGTTCCGTCAGCTGGTTGTTGTGGATGATGCGACACTCAAAGCTCTCATACAGGGACTGGATGATGTTGACCATTTTCTGGGGAATGCCGTAGTGTCGTAGGATCTTCCAGAGAGAAGCGCGGTGCAAACTGTCAAAGGCTTTCTCGAAATCAATGAAAACCACGTAAAGTGGGCTGTTCCATTCATGGGACTGCTCGAGGATCTGGCGTAAGACGAAAATGTGATCAATGCATGATCTCCCCGCTCTAAAGCCTGCCTGCTCTTGACGAAGTAGGTCATCTACCGCTTTCTTTATACGCTGGAGTAAGATGCGACTGAAGACTTTGCTGGTGATTGATAGTAGGGTGATGCCTCTCCAATTGTTGCATTCTCCTAGATCTCCTTTCTTTGGTAATTTGATGATGGTACCAGTTCTCCAGTCAGCTGGGGTTGTCTCCTGGTTCCATATGTCCTGCAGGATGCGTTGGAGGATAAGAGGTGTGTCCTGTTCTTCTGCCTTCAGCATCTCGGGGCATACACCATCTTCTCCTGGAGCTTTGCCATTCTTCAGCTTGCGGATGGCTTCCTTGACCTCATCTACTGTAATGTCTCCCATGTTGACGTCCAGGTCCTCCTCTGCCATAGGAATGTCAGCTGGTGTTGGTGGATCAGGGCGGTTTAGGATCCTCTGGAAGTGCTCTCTCCACCTCTCGAGCTTGGCACATTCTTCTGTGATAGGTGTTCCGTCCTCTGCCTTAACTGGTATGTCTTGGTTCTGTCCTCTGTCTCCCCGCAGCCTCTTGGTGGTTCTATACACTGTCTTCATATCCTTCATCTCTGCTGCTGCCTCAGCTTCTTCAGCAAGTCTCTCCGCATAGAGACGTTTATCTTTCCTTGCAGACAACTTCACTTCTTTGTCTTTCTCTCTGTGCTGGGTTGCTATTCTTTCCTTTAGCCTGAGTGACTTGGCATCTAGCAGTTTCTTCTTGATCTGTTTTCTCTCCTCAATGGTTTTCCATGTGTTGGCAGTTATCCACTCAGATTTCACACTTTTCCTATAACCTATTGTCTCTTTTGCTGTTTCGGTTATAGCCTTGTTGAAACTGTCTATGGTCAGTGCTGTTTCATCTTGGAGGACGCTGAAGCGATTCTTCAGGGTGACGCAGAATTCTTTCTTTGTTGTTGGATCTTTTAGCTTGGCAACATCAAAGCGCAGGTTCCGACTGTCCCCAACTTTTGCCTTCCTCAGTTTGAGGGTCAGTTTCGCTACCAGTAGTTCATGGTCACTACCAACATCTGCGTTTCGCATCACACGTACATCTTGTAGGGAGCGCCTCCATTTTCCGTTGATAATGATGTGATCAATTTGGTTCTTTGTCTTGCCGTCGGGGGATGTCCATGTTAGCTTGTGGATGGTTTTGTGAGCGAAAAGAGTACCGCCAATGACCAAATCATTTTCTTCACAGAGGTCGATGAGTCGTTCGCCGTTGTCGGTCATGTCTCCTATTCCATGTTTCCCCATGACTCTTTCCCTGTTCTCATTGTTGCTACCAACTCTTGCGTTGAAGTCCCCTATCAGGAGGAGAACATCGTGTTTTGGTATGTCATCCAATGTTGCTTGGAGCGCACTGTAGAACTGATCCTTGTCCTCCTCGTCAGTGTTGTCTATTGGTGCATAGGCCACTATAACTGATAGCTTGGCACACTTGGAGTTCATTCTTACATACAGCAGGCGTTCATTGATTGGTTTCCATTTCAGTACGGCATTGGCATGTTTCTTGGCAATAATGAGGGCAACTCCTTCCTGATGGATGTCATCTTGCCTTCCTGACCAGATGATGGTTTTCTCCAGTACTCAGTCTCTGTTTTCCTGTTTTTGTCCATCTTGCCTCTGTGACCCCTAGTAGGCTCAGGTTGTAGTTTCTTCATCTCATTTACAGTTTGTGCTAATCTTCCAGCTTGGTACAAGGTCCGCACGTTCCAAAATCCAACTCGCATGTGACGTTTTGGCGTTAGGAGATCCGCTATCGGGCTGGAGACGTCCTTTCGGCTTTGGTCCCCCTCCTTCATAAGTCCAATTGCTTGGTCTGCTTCACTCCCTCTGCCAGATGGAGAAGTTTCTCTTGCTGTCGTTTCCGTAGCGGTAATGTTTTTACGGGGTGAGGTTGCTAGCCCCACGCCCAACTCTCCTCCTTTACCCGGGCTTGAGACCGGCAAGTGGCTCCGAAGAACCACCAGGCGGAGTTGCATTCACTATACAATTATCTAATAATAAGTCATATTCACCGTAACATTTCATACTGGTAAGCCTACTAGTGATAAAGAAATGGGAAAAAGGCTTTGACTGAGATCGTGAAAGGGATCTTTCCAAAACAGTAAATGAATGTTGAAAAAGAGGAGTACATTTATATAGCTCAAGAATGTGTGCTGTGTTTAAACTGACAAAGCATACAAAGTTGTAAGTGTAACTTTGCTGGCAGACAAGCACTGAAAGTGCAACACTGGTTACGGGTGACATACAGGTACACAGTGATGGCTGTAATGGTAACACATTTGGGAATTATTACATTTTGATATGCAGTAGAAAATGCAACAGCAGACTAATCTAACATTCTCATTTGGTACAAGGCCAAGTTTACAATATTTATAGTCCATTTTGTTGATGCTTTGTTGATGACTTCCAGACAGTCTCTGCCTTTCTGTTATGGTTCTCTGTGGCTCTGTGAAATGTGGCAAAGGACAGGGCTTTCTGCTCCATGAAATTGCCCTCCAACCTCACCTTTTTGATCCTGGCACTATGCTTGCACAATAGATTAGTTTTGGTATAGATAGATCTGTGTTTTGTGAATACATACTGCCGAATGAAGTGGTGAATCATCACATGAAACTTCTGTCTGTGAACAGTGAAGACATGTCATTGGGGTTATAATCATGGGCCTGAAAGACCAGCTTTTCATTGAAAAATAATTCACAAAGAATCCTATTTTCATCAAAATGACTAAAAATTGTGGGTGGGTGTGGATGGGTGTGTGAGTGTGACATTTGTGAAAAGTTTACGAAAAACCTTGAACTGTAATATTTTTTTACACTGAATTTTTGTTATAGTTGATAAACAATTGGTGTTATTTCATCACAGAAGCCCCTTCCATTGTTCCAGCAATACATGCACAAACAAGCCAGACAAGTACTAGTTTGATGGAATATATGGACAGTCATAACACCATGAAAACTGTGTCTATTTTGGAAAAGTTGGATTGATTTGTTGGGTGGGACTGCAGAGGAACTACTTTCAGATATTTTGAACAAAAGAGAAATTTTAACAGTAAAACAATTTAGAAACTGATAAAATTTCAGTAATTCACCAACCACTGAGGTACAATACTAGTGCCAGGGGTGGTTGGATGGGAGGTTGTTAGGTCAAACCCCATAAGATCCATATTTGTGTGATTTTGTAATTAGCCTTTGTGGATTTTTATCCGTAATAGTTGATTTCAGTTATGGAAAACTGGAGCTACATGGTTGAGAGTCGCCCACAAGAGGACGCATTACTTAGTGTTGCTTAGATTTCCTGATCAACACTGGAGTTCTCTAGGGCCTGGCTGATGTTTAGTTATGTCATGTGAAGAGTTCCATAGGGTCTGTTATGTAGTCTCAGATCAGAATGGCATCGATCATTACACACACAAAATGTCAAATGCTGGAATCCTACAGGGCTCTCATAATGACCTCAGTTTTGATTTCCCTCCATGCATGTGACAACCTCGTGTCAAAATTTTCACTGTCAGTAACTTCAGTGCATAATTTCACCAAAAATGTGCAAACCCAAGGCTGCTGTCACACCTGGAAAGGAAACATCAGTTGCAAAAGTGTAAGTCAAGAATGTGTCAGCAAAAAAAAAAAAAAAAAAAAAAAAAAAAAGCAGCGCACCCAAATCTAGCACTCCTGATCTGACAGCAGCCTTCATCAGACTCGCCACACCTGCTATGGCTGGAACCGCAAGTGAACAACGACTAATGATATGATTCATGAGGTTAGCAAGAGCAGAGGAAGATACAGTATCAGTGTTTCAAATGTCATGATTTCATTTATGGAGAGCACAGCATGATCTTTTCTCCTTGAAAATGCTATACAGTATAGATGTAGCAGTGCAGGTTGTCATTCAGCCAGTGACTCCTTTGATGCAAAGAGTGACTCCAGTTTCAGTTCACCAGATCAGCACGTTTATTGAATCGCGTTCAGGGGACAGAAATAAAGGTTAGAGAGAAACTGGGATTGAGAAGAACAACCATTCAGATCCAGATATCCTCATTATGAAAAGACTATCCTTGAGAAAATTACGCTTTGAACAGTACTCTTCAGTATTTCTTTTTCTCATGCAAATGCCCAGTGATCAGCAACTCTTAACTCTTTGTTCGCATGTATTGTTCATTAAGTGATAATGCAAGCAGGGATCTTTGAATTAAAAGAGAGAAGATTATTTCTGACACAGAAAAATATTGTAGGAAATTCAGATTGAAGGAAAGAAGGTTGATAACAAAGAAAGTCCATTAAACTGAGAGGCCCATGATATAGCTACAGGAACACAGAGCTAAGCTGTCTCAAGAAATGAATATAGGTCTGAGACCCACAAAATACAGATAGGAACATGCTGTTGAACTGTCTCTTTAACAGGCATGGGTCTGTCTTGAGACATGAATAGGAACACCATTTTACTACCTCTTTAAGTGGTGTGGATCTGTTAGACCCACAAACAAATTGGTAGATAACTGATGAAGCATGGTGCTGTTGACCATGACCCTGACTGTGTGCATAATCTGAATCTTACTTTCAGGGTTAAAGGTCACAACAGATATTTAATTTGTCCCTTCATTTTTATTTATCAGCTTAATCATGACCATGTGCATAATCTGAATCTTACTCTCAAAGTTAAAGATCACAATATTCAATGTGTCCCTTCATCGTTATTTATCAGGTTAACCATGACCTCATATGACCATGTGCATAATCTGAATCTTACTCTCAAAGTTAAAGATAACAATAGATATTTAACGTGTCCCTTCATTTTCATGTAGAAGAAAGGACGCCTGAACATGCACTGCAGATCCCCCCCTCTCCTGACCAGTTGGACAAAATGTGACCATCCATGGTTCCCTTTAAGACCTTGAGCACTGTTCGGCAGCAAAGTAAGCTGGGTGACCATGACTCCCACAAGCTGCACTGTAAACATTGGAGAAGAAGACTGGTATTATGATCAGGTGACAAATGCAGGGAACACAGTTATATAGTCAGTCACATGGAAATAGAAGCATCGCTGGCCAGTGCGTTGCTAGGTACTGATTGAATTATTCATATGGATTGATCACATGGGTGTTAGAGTTGTTCATAACCTTCCTTGCCGTGCTGAACGCTCCGAGGGGGGGGGGGGGGGGGGGTCACGAGGTATTA
>CM031608.1:36607630-36640130 GCA_018398815.1 Conus ventricosus
GTGAACATGGAACTGCTGTGAGCATATACCGTGTGTGACTGATGTACTGACAGTAAGTACTCTGAAGGAATGCTGCGCTTGGCCCGTTTTTTTGGCTGTCAGCAATCTGAACATATGCCATACATGAGTAACCTGTGGACAGTTAGTAATCTGAACATATGCCATACATGAGTAACCTGTGGGCAGTTAGTGATCTGAACATATGCCATACATGAGTAACCAGTGTGCAGTTAGTGATCTGAACATATGCCATACATGAGTAACCTGTGTGCAGTTAGTGATCTGAACATATGCCATACATGAGTAACCTGTGGGCAGTTAGTGATCTGAACATATGCCATACATGAGTAACCTGTGTGCAGTTAGTGATCTAAGCATATGCCATACATGAGTAACCTGTGGGCAGTTAGTGATCTGAACATATGCCATACATGAGTAACCTGTGGGCAGTTAGTGATCTGAACATATGCCATACATGAGTAACCTATAGACAGTGAATAGCCAGAATGTATGCCATACATTGTTAGTAACCTGTGGACAGGAAGCAGAGTCATCTGTTGACAATGAGGAGTGTGAACCCATGCCACACATCAGTATTTATCTACAGTGTGTAGTCTGAACAGTACATGAAAGAGTAACCTGTTGACAGTAAGCAGTCTGAATATGTGCCATCAAAGAGTAATCTGTTGACAGTAGTCTGAATATGTGCCATCAAAGAGTAATCTTTTGACAGTAACCGGAATATGTGCCATTTAAAAGTAACCTGTTACCAGTGGTCTGAACAGGGTTGCTTTTGAAATTACACTGTTGAGCAGTGCTTCACTGGTTGCCTTTTTTTTCTTCAGCTAAAGTGCAGAACACATGCTTGTTTGAATCGCTCACCAAACTGCCACCACAGTAAATGCTTCCATATTGTTAAAAAGATATCCCAGCATACTTGGACTGTCAAGAGCGTAGTAGCCCTTTCAGGCCTATATTCCTTAATCCACATATGATTTGACCCTGTTGTGAGATGGTCTGACTCTCCCACTGGAAATGGGCCATGATGAGTTTAAAGCAGTAGAAGGATAGTTGGACAAGCGCATAATGGAACAAGGTGAAAATGTCTGCTGTTATTGGGGAAGGGGGTAAAGTCAACACTGACTTGTTTGCTGGTGGCCGTTTACGTTGGACAGTCTGCATTCCTGTAAAGACCTGCCTGTCAGAAGACCTGTTTCCATGACATTTTCTTGGTTGTTGTCAAGTGGTTCCACTAAACTGTGAACAAAATTGATATCATGGGTGACAGTATCCGGAATATGTATCATGCATGTGCACTCCATCGACGGTGGACATTTACTGATCCAGTTAGTTCCTCAACACATTCTGAATGTGTAGTTTGCTGGGTTTCTTGGTGACTTTTTCTTTATGCTTTGATAAATGTGTTATGTAAATTTGTATGATTGTATCGACATATGAGGAGATGGCGTGATTGCACTTACATGTGGGGAAAGGGGATGGCTACTTTCGTCTCTGTGTATATAAACAAGTTTTTACGTTGGAATTAGGGGCATAAATATATTGTCAGAAAGCATGCCTGACTGTGATGGTTTGCGTATCTAAATTTCAGGTGCTGGTTTTTTCGATTTAACGATTGTGGTGTGCTCCTCTTGCAGCCTATTCCTGTGCGTTCAAGGGGATATTCTGCTGCAGGGTATGATGTATGTATCTCAGAACTGGATCTGCTTCTACTCCAAAATCAGGGCCCGTGGAAGACTGGTCAGTGCTGAGACTCTGTCTGCATGTGTTTTGGGGGGAAGGGGGATGGGGGAGAGTACAAGGCGGAGAGATGAGAAGAGCAGGTGGGTTGTTGAAGGAAGTGTGAGGGATAAGGACAGGGTGTGGTGGAAAAAGTATAAGTCTCAGTTTGGAGTGTATCATTAAACATCATACACAAATGTACATGTTTTTCTGTGTGTGTGAATTTGGCCGTGTGTGTGTGTGTGTGCGCGCGCATGCATACGTGTGCGTATGTGTGTGTGAGTTGGCATAAAATAATATGAGTGTGTTTGTGTGCGCATGCAAAAATCTTTGCATGATTTGGATTAAGTGAGCGTGTTCATGTGTGCTGGAAGTATGCGTGAGTGCACACAGACTGTTCGTTCTTCATTCAACAAACCATGGTTTCAAGAATCTAGATTGCAAACTAGCGACTAACCATACATTCTTTTGTAACTGTTGCTCAGGAACCAGGATCTAGTTTGCAAAGTTCAGACAAATTAAGAACTGATTCTTAACTGAAGTTTAAAATAATTATCTTTTCTGAGAGGAGGGAACACAGCCTGGTAGATTGATGTATATCATAAGGTTTACTGAACTCTGAACTGTTTTGTATTGATAGTGAACTTGAATGTGGCAATTTCTGCATTTTATATTTCCGCATCATTGTGAACTTTCGGTCATACCGAATACAAGTAACAACAAATTGAGAATTGAAATTTAGGACAACCAACCACAAACTGATTCCGGTCACTGGAAAGTTGACTCCAAATGATTTCCATTATAGGAGAGCTTTCACATGGTTACTTCCCTTTGCATGAACCCAAACAGTGTGCAGAACATTAATTTTAGTGATCCTTTATTACCACCAACCAAAGTTCAGCAATGTTGACGTAACACACCAGTCTTTGGTTGTGAACCAAAAGATCAAGCTGCTATGAACAAAGACAAGATTGCTGAGATCGCGAACTTCGTTTGCTATCTAAAAGTTGATTCAATTAAGATTGGCATTAAAGGATGTTGTGTATATATGGCGGAACTGCAGACTGGTGCAGGAGTGTGAGCACACATGGGTGTGCATGAAAGTTGGCATGCCTGTGTGGAGTTGTTTATACACCACCAAAGAAAAAGTGACAGATTTGTAGCAGGTTAGGACTGATTTGTCGAAAATACTAACCTGGTTCAGGTGGGTCATTCTTATTTTGTGGTCCAGGCACCATCAGGTGTCAGCATGATCCAGTAGCAGGCGAGACTAGTTGAGATCTGTGTTGTGTGATTGCAGCTGGAAATCCCACTGGAGAAGGTGATCAGTATTACCCGGAGAAGCTGTGTCTCATCATCCCCAACGCCATTGGTATTCAGATAGCTGAACACAAGGTGGGTGCTGGAAAAAAAAAAAGTAGGTGCTGGTGTGTGTGTGTGTGTGTGTGCGTGTGCATGTGTGTGTGTGTGTGTGTGTGTGTGTTTCTTTTTTAAACTGAGGTGCTCATGTTTACGTTGATTGTTCTGAAGAATCAAATGCCAATAAAGAATCTGGTCTAAAAATATAGTCCCTCCTGAGGAATATGCAATACCTCCCCCCATCAGCTTCCCCCCTCCTTTACCACCCCCCCTTTTTTTCCCACTTAACCACTTCCCCCAGCCCCCCTTCCCGTTCCTTGTCTACCATACCTCTCCCCTCACTCTTCTTTCTCTCCCATGCTCATCAGGTGTTTGTTTGTGTGTGTGTTTGTTTGTTGTTGTTGGTTTTTTCCACAGTAAGGTCCTTGTGCTGTGTTCGTGTTTTGTTGCTGTCCTCCCACTCAGACTACCTTCTGTCTGTCCCTTCCTTTTTTGTGAGGTTATCAGCTTGTTATTTGTTTTTTTCTTTGGGAATAGATGGCATTTCTGGTGATCAGTAGAGAGAACTATGTTTTAACCTGGTGATGTCTGCTCTGTGTGTTGTGCAGTATGTGTTCGGGTCTTTCATGTCCCGAGACAACACCTACAAACTGCTGGTCACATTGCTGAAGCACGTCCAGGACTCTGTGAGTAGAAAAGAACAGGGTTTTTTTTTGCTTTTAGTAGCATTATTAACTGAAGTATGCACTGCTGGTCACAATGTCTCTTGTGCATGTTGATGTCTATGTGGGTTTTTTTCCCTTATTCTTTTACTGTTTGTGACTGGGCACTTTTTTTGTTTGTTTTATTATTATCTTGTCCTCTGAAGTTATCAAATTTCTTTTTTGTTATATTTTTTCCCCCAGTTTTATCCTGATCCCAGTCTTCTAAATTGTAATGATTATTTTCCTTGTCCCTTTGTTCATTGCATGTGAGCGGGATGCTGAAATATGTGAACATGTATGCCCTGAGTGGATTTTGTCAGGTCAGTTTTCCATGTGATTGTGAACTAATCGTTCCTTTTCTTTATAGTAATGGAAGCGTAGTCACAATATTTGAAAGGACACCTTGATTAATCATGACATTTTGACAGCAGTCATAAGAGAGAAGAATAGATAATGTTTGGAAATACTTGAGACAGGGGACAAACAAACGGCTTCTAAGCACAGCTCAAACTGCGGGAACAATCCAACGAAAGCTGCTCGTGTTTTATGCAAGATCATGTGAATTCAGAGTTGGCAAGTGCTGAACTTTGGAGTGCATGCTATGATTTAATGGACAGTGCTACATTGCTACACTTTCTGACGAGATCCTAAGCCAAAAAGTGAAAAATATATTGGGGAACTGAACGGTTGCATAAACCAAGCGGAAACAAGGAAGATGTTTAAACTGGAGATTTATTTCATTTGAAAAAAAAAAAATGGTGAAGTTCAGTAAAGGGAGGTGGAAAAGGCAAAAGGAAAGTAACTGAAAATGATTTCAGTAACTGAAAACGATTTCAGTTTTGTTCTCCTATTAATTGGTTTCTTTGTCTTCCGCTTTGATTTTTCTGTAGGTTAAGTCAAACCATGCGATAAGTTCATAACTGGCAAGATTTTCTTTTCTCCCCACCATCTTGTTGCGTGCAAAGCGAAGAGTGACTGAAAGTCCTGTGGAGTCTGACTAGTGATACCACATGGAATGCCGTGCTGAAAAGTGGAATATTGCGCTGAAGTGACTGGATGGTATTGCAGTGTCTCCTGTGGTGGGTTGCCCCCATGTCATTGATTGCTCCCTTTACACTGTGGTGCTGTGGTTGCCACAGAGCAAACCCTGGTGTATCTGTGTATTGGTTTGCCCAAAGGAGCAGCATGGAAATAATGCTGTCGAGATTGGAATACACGCATGTGCCTGCACGCACATGCATATACATGTTGCAGAGTTGAGTTGCTGCTCTATGTGTATGCAAAGTCTGTTATGGGATGTAGCCTTGTTTCTTTCTGGGGAAAAAAGGCAAAGCAGTAAAATGAAAGAAACTGTTTTTCACCTTATTCATAATATTCCAAGGGAAGATCTGTGTATACTATTGCAGCATGTCACCCGGTCTTTTTTTTTCAGCATGCTAATCATTCACAAAGCCTGGAGGGGGAGGGGAGGGGGTGTCTGTAAGAATCGATAGAAATAAATCAGCATACTAATGAAATGCTCACTTTGCCTGTGCAGGCCAATATTGCAGGCAGACTCGCTCTGTCCACCCCACCGATTCACCCAGAACACGTGACCCACAGCGCTGACATCAGCAACGAGTCGGACACCACGGAAGACGACGATGACAACGCTGAACTCCAGAAAAGAGAGAGGCTCATGGACTCGGCCCCTTCCTCCTCCTCGTCCGTCATCGCGGGAGGGGAGTGTGGGGACAGGAACCGGGGGTCAGAGACCACCACCTTCACCCTTCCGACAAAGTGCCGGGCTTCCTGTCCTGGAAATGTGAGTGGACAGTGGGTCGGAGTATGGCATGGATGTGAGGGTCATGGGCCGTTCGGTGTGGGTGGTTGGTGAAAGGCTTTCCTCAGCGTGACGCTCTGTCTGAACTGCCCCAAATGAACCAGTTGTTGACTGCACGGGAGACAGCGTGACAGGACTGCATGGATGAGTGTTAGGGTGTTGAAGGGAATAACATCGTGGATGTGGGACATGAAAGGGGTTAGTGTGGAGGGGTATGGGATAGTAAAGGGTCACTGGCATTGGCAAGTGCATGAGGGCTGTCGTTGGACGATATGGTGGCACCCCCTGGAGGGAGAGCTCACGCATGCCGACTATGTGACTAAGCGACTAAGCACTTCCTGTCATCAGTAGGGGCTTAGTAGTGGTGTCCTGCCTATGTTGGATCAGAAAGGCACCACTGAATACCACTGAAGTGACTCGGCAGCATGGGAATGAGTGACGTGGCTGCGATGCCACAGAGGTGGCACAGAAGATGGGGCAGCAACAACAACAACAAGGAAGAGTGGGCTGTTAGATTGTGATAAATAAGTGTGGCTGTTAGAATATGATGATAGGTATGGGCTGTTAGAAATGATGATAGGTATGGGCTGTTAGAATATGATGATAGGTATGGGCTGTTAGAATATGATGATAGGTATGGGCTGGTAGAATATGGTGATAAGTATGGCTGGTAGAATATGGTGATAAGTAATGGCTGGTAGATATGGTGATAAGTATGGGCTGGTAGAATATAGTGATAAGTATGGGCTGGTAGAATGCGTGATAAGTATGGGCGTTAGAATATAGTGATAAGTATGGGCTGTTAGAATATAGTGATAAGTATGGGGTGGTAAATATGGTGATAAGTATGGCTGTTAGAATATAGTGATAAGTATGGCTGTTAGAATATAGTGATAAGTATGGGCTGGTAGAATATGGTGATAAGTATGGCTGGTAGAATATGGTGATAAGTATGGGCTGGTAGAATATAGTGATATATATGGGCTGTTAGAATATGGTGATAAGTATGGGCTGTTAGAATATGGTGATAAGTATGGGCTGTTAGAATATGGTGATAAGTATGGGCTGTAGAATATGGTGATAAGTATGGGCTGTTAGAATATAGTGATAAAGTATGGGCTGGTAGAATATGGTGATAAGTATGGGCTGGTAGAATATGGTGATAAGTATGGGCTGGTAGAATATAGTGATATATATGGGCTGTTAGAATATGGTGAATAAGTATGGCTGTTAGAATATGGTGATAAGTATGGCTGTTAGAATATGGTGATAAGTATGGCTGGTAGAATATGGTGATAAGTATGGCTGGTAGAATATAGTGACAAGTATGGCTGTTAGAATATGGTGATAAGTATGGGCTGTTAGAATATGGTGATAAGTATGGGCTGTTAGAATATGGTGATAAGTAATGGGCTGTTAGAATATGTGATAAGTAATGGGCTGTTAGAATACAGCGATATATATGGGCTGTTAGAATATGATGATAAGTATGGGCTGTTAGAATATGGTGATAAGTATGGGCTGTTAGAATATGGTGATAAGTATGGGCTGGTAGAATATGGTGATATGTATGGGCTGTTAGAATATAGTGATAAGTATGGGCTGTTAGAATATGGTGATAAGTATGGGCTGTTAGAATGCGGTGATATGTATGGCTGTTAGAATACAGCGAATATATATGGGCTGTTAGCATATGATGATAAGTATGGGCTGTTAGAATATGGTGATAAGTATGGGCTGGTAGAATGCGGTGATAAGTATGGGCTGTTAGAATACAGCGATATATATGGGCTGTTAGAATACAGCGATATATATGGGCTGTTAGCATATGATGATAAGTATGGGCTGTTAGAATATGGTGATACATATGGGCTGTTAGTAATATGATGATAAGTGTGGGCTATTGGAGTATGGTGGTGGGTGTGGGCTGTTGTAAATATGGTGGTGGGTGTGGGACGTTGTAATATAGTGATGGTGTGGATTGTTTGAGTATGGTGATGGGTATGGAGTATTGGAACATGATTTAAAGTTTTGGAGTATAGTGTTGGGTGTTAGAACAGGATGTCAGTGTTGGAGTATAGTGATGGGTGTTGGGTGGTAGAACAGGATGCAAGTGTTGCAGCATGATGATGGGAGTGAGGTATTGGAAAAGGGTTTGGGATGTTGTAATATGGTGATGGCTATAGGCTGCTGGAATGTGGTGGTGGGTGTGGGCTGTTGGAACAGGATGTGTGTGCTGGAGTATGGTGGTGGATGTGGATGTTGGAGAAAAAGTACAGGTGTGAGTATGTGCTGTTGCATGTTTACGCAGACTGATAAGTGTTTGATGTGAAAAAGAATAGGGTGTGGGGTGTTTGGGATAGTTTGTGTGTGTGTGTGTGTGTGTGTGTGTGTGTGTGTGTGTGTGTGTGTGTGTGTGTGTGTGTGTGTGTGTTTGCTTGTGTGTGTATGACACAAGCAAATGTTTGGGGGTTTTCCTGTCTTTTTTTCCCGCCAAGTTTTTCTCTTGTAACAGATCAGTGAATACATGCAAGGAAAACTGAAGTAGGAAGATGATTTTAAAACCCAAAAAAAATTGTGATCACATATGCTAAGAATACAGTAATGTCTCGTTTACACCTTAACAAGATTTACAACGTTATTCATTAGCATTTTATTCTTTGTTCCAGGCATAAATCACCGAAAAATGGCTGTTGCATTTACATCATTTGCATTGAAGCTTCAGAAGTAAGTTTTGAGTTTTCATACTCATTCCATGCTTGTTTTGCATGTTTGTGAACACATTCATTTCTGCAAGTGCGCATGTGTATATGTTTGTCGCTCTGTTTGTGTGTGTATGTTTATGCGTGTGTGTGTGCGTGTGTGTGTGTAGGTGTGTACGTGTGTACGTGTGTGTGTGTGTGCATGCGTGCGTGTGTGTGTCCATGTGTGTGCCCATGCGTGTGCATATGTGTGTGTAAGGGATTTTTCCAACTCCAACCCTCTGAGTGCATGGTTGTACACATTCGTTTGCTGAAGATCGTGGAAGCAGTTTTAAGCATTCAGTGAGGTATGGAAACACAACGATGGTCAGCATGCTCCAGAGAACTTAGACAGGAGATGGGCTATGTCGAGCATTCGGCATTGCTGCCTTGAATTCTGCTGTAAGTACTTCAAACAAAAAGAAGAAGAAGAAGAAAAAAAGGCAGCCATAGTTTTGATGTGTCAGTACGGGCACCTCCATAGCCGGTTTGCGTGGGATGGTGCATAGACAGTGTGTTCGAGTAGGATGGGAACTGGAAAAAAATGCAAAACCAACGAGATTGTTTGTCAAAAGTGTTCATTCGTCATTGTCTGCATATTTTTTTTTTCTCTTCTTTTGCCACTGGAATTAATCTTTTCATGGTTTTTTTGTTGCTTTTTTTTTTTTTTTTTTTTTTTTTTGGGTAATGCTACCTGTTACTACCCTCCACCCTCCCCTTCAGCTCCACCTCCCACCCCCTCCCTTTGCGTTGGACTCGCTGCAAATCCCAGTCTTGCTTTCCTCCCATCCTCCTCCTCTCTCCATCCCTTGCCTCCTCCTCCCCTCCACCCTGTTCTCCACCCTTCCATCTTTTTTCAGTGCTTGACTCTGTAAGTCACTTGTTTTGATCATTTATGATTTTTTTGGTACATTTCTAAGCACTGTGGACAGCGTTTTTGATATATGTGGACAGCGTTTTTTATGTATGTGGACAGCGTTTTTGATATATGTGGACAGTGTTTTTGATATATATGGACAGCGTTTTTGATATATGTGCAGACAGTTTCCATGATATGTAATTTATGATTATGTTGTTTTTATTTACTTTGCTTTTTCATCTCACTAATGTGGTAATTTCTTCAGTATTTCTGCACTTGTTTTGCTTTTTCGATATATATTGGTGTGTTTTTTCATGTGCGTGTAACTGATTCATTGTTGCTGCTGTCATGTGTGTTGTTTGTGTTTGAGTGACTTTGATATTCAGGTTTTATGTGTTTGTGTGTGGTGTGTGTGCAGAGTCCCCAGAACGAATCTCCTGCTAGCAGTGTGCACTGTGATGTAAGCAGACCGTATTTTACAGTGATTTGTCACAGTTCTGTTCTGCAGCTCGGTTCAGGACAGATGATCTCTTTATTTAGGATCTCTCCTCTGTCTCTGACACGCCCACATGTGCACACATGCACACTCACTCGTGTGCGCATGCATGCACACACAGAACACATGCACATACACCTCCCACACAATACTACACGGCTCCACACACCCCTTCACTTAAAAACTTTATGGCTATCCTGGAGTTCATTGCCCCATGCCCCTCCCCCATCTTTCAAAACAGACTCCGTCCAGTTTCAAAGCATCTCATTATTTCTTAGCTTTGAAAGATAGGTCCCATTCGTAAAATATTAGATATTAAGGTCAAACTGGTTCTAATTTTCAAATGTGTGGGTTTACATGCAAATGGGTGGGTTATCTGACATTGATAGGTCTTTCAGGATATTTCTAATATAATTCCTTTTTGTCTTTGACGAAAAGAAAACATGTCAGAGTGAAAAGGTGGGAGGGTGTGTGTGTGTGTGTGTGTGTGTGTGTGTGTGTGTGTGTGTGTATTGAAAGTATGAGCAAGTGGGTGTGTATTGAAAGTATGAGACCCCTAACTCCAGGTTTGCCCACTGTGTAAGCCGCTCATGTACAACACAAAACATGTTTATTGCATCAAATCTGCCAGTGGTGGAAATATCCCCTGAAACTTGAGGAAGTAAGTCCATTCTCCTGCAAGGACTGTTACAGTAATTGTCACCAGCCACCAAATCGACCTCAGTCTTTTCGGTCATGTCAGATGATGAAGATGCAGTTTAATTTGGTCTTGTGATGAAGGTGTCAACTTTGTGGTTCATATAGACTGTCCACACTGCCTGTTAACCATAGAAAATGTACATTGACAAATCAATAAAGCCACGCATGGTTTGGCCGACTGTGACATTTTCAAACTGATAAATGATCTTGAAAGCAACTGGGTCAAGTAATGAAGCCTGATCCACTTTTCCTCATGACCTGGTGGGGGCCGGAGGGGGTGGGGGGGGGGGGGGGGGGGCACATTCAGAGTGAAACATCCCATGCAGGTGATATTATCTGAGCCAAGGGATTTAGTATGTAAAAACAGTGTCATGAAGATGGCAGGCCTGCAAACTAAAAGGAATTGTTTGCACAAGTCTGACAAAGATTCTTTTTTTTTGTCAAGAAGATGATTCTCTGAGATAGTCGGTGAAGAAGACACGCACACATTTGGTTATAAATATACTCCTTTTTTTCAGGAAACTTGTCATGTAGAATTTAGGGGGTGTCCAGGTCTGCCATTTAGCGTTGGTCATTCGTCAAGACCTATAAATAAACAGTTATTTTAGATATCAGTAATGAGTAAAGATGATTTTTTGAGACATTTGTCTCTGAATACTTGGTCAACCATAAATATCAGCTGTTGAAAGGGATAAAAGTCAACATTATGGCTATTTATTCACTCCAGTGCATTGAGTAGTTGCATACCATAAAGATATTAATTGTTCGAGACGGTCTAGAAGCTGTTCGTTTTCATGAGGTGAAAGGTCATTGCTTTTCCTTCTTTCATGAGGGACCCTTGCCTTGGTCATCCCCTTTTCAAACGGTTTCAGAGTTCCCTTGCCACCATTTTCTGGAAGAAATGTCAGTGCGAGAATCTGTGTCATGGGCAGAGGTAACTGTGAAGATGATTGAAGCAGTAAACTTGTATCATATCGCAGTATGTGCTGGAAAAATCATTGCTCCAGTTTGAACCTAATCCCCTGATAACCCCCCCCCCCCCCCCCCCCCCCCCCGACAGCCCCTACCCTCTATTTTGACTGCTAGCCCCTAACATCGTTCAGTGGCATGTAACCGATTTGATGGTGGTAGATCGAATAAGCTATCGATTACTGTAAACTTATTCAGTTCAGGTGTCTATTAATAACCTACTTGAGTATCATGTCTCTGTTGTTGCTAATTGTTTGTTCAGTCAGTATAACTGTTGACGGTGTGTGGGGGTTCTGATGGGCGTCTGTATGTGCAGGGTTGTGTTCCTGTTGCTGTCAGCGGCAGGGCTGAACTACAAGATCCTCGTGCTGCAAACTCGTCTGGAGATGAGTCCTCTCTGGACTGCAAGGCACACCAAAATCAGGTAGCCCCCCTTTTGACTGGCTTTTTTCCTTCACAGCAGCTAGCTTTACTGTACTTTTTCCCTAGAACTCTCTGTTCTAAGAACAGGCTAAAGAACTCTCATGAGATCTGTGGATTTCTGAGAAATCCAGCTGATTTTCAGAATAAGGAAAAATGATTTTATGAGGAATGAAAATGTCAGCCAGAAAAAACAAATCACAAATCACTTTAACACCCAGCATCTATTACCATATCCAGAATTTTGCATTCAAGTTTCCATCATATTACTTTCAAGGCAATGCTGCACATGACTGTTATAGGCCCTTACAGTGCTTCTGCACGCGTTGATCAGACACATGCAGTGAAATGCGCACCTGTATGTGGTGAAGTGATGCTCTTAGACATTTTCTGATTGTGTACTGTGCATTGTCTTGAGCCGGAATAGCTCAGTTGGTAGAGCGCCTGACTCGTAATCTTGGTGATCCTGGGGTTGCGGGTTCGAACCTCCGCCGGGGCGTTTCGGTACAGGGGATTTTTCCCTCGGAGTTAACATTGGTTCTGACTCCATTTCCCTTACAGTCCTTCGAATGAGACTATAAACCGAGGTTCCGTGTGTGAACGCATGCATAACATCATGCACACACGTAAAATCTCCATCACCAACTTTCGGAAGAGAAGGCCAGTTTGGCCGTTGGTATGGTTGACACGTTACACATAGCATGCACCCTGCGTGAGAAATGGAAAGAATGAAGGAAGTAAGGAAAATGAGTGATCGATATTGAACGATGCTGACTGGATGACACGGGAAACGACTGAATGAAGCGCCAGCTGGCAGCTCTTCAGTCGGCACTACCCAGGTAGGCAGCCCGTTGTGTAAACGAGTGTTGATTGTAAAGCGCTTAGAGCTTGGCCTCTAGCCAAGAATAGGCGCTATATAAGTATTCATATTATTATTATTATTATTATTATTATTATTATGTCACTCTTTGTAAATACGGCAGAGCACTGGAGAAAGGTTCAGTTGTTAACAAGTGGAAATGGGAGTGGAGTGAAAAGCCTTCAACCAGTTCCTTTCAGCAAGTCTTGATTTGTATTCACAGTTCGGGAAATGAACAAAGTGGGAATGGTGTATTGTGAAAAGGAGCTGAACTATGCCAGCCATGAATTAGCATTGTTGTTCGAACACATGCCTTCCATGCCCCTCCTACCAAAATGAAAAGGCGTCCATTGCTAGCTTTGTTTGTTTGTTTGTTTGTTTGTTTCTCTAGTGGACATCTGTCCTGTGTACAGGAAATATTCACTCTGTCCTATGATGCTGTGTGAAGTTGAGTATTGACAAAAACTGGAATTAGACTTGAATAACTTTGTGAGTGAAGTGTCAGGGGGGCAGACACGGACGATGTTGATGGGACTGAAATTGTCTGGACTGAAGTGTTAAACCAGGGAAGAGCAACGCACGCAAGAAAGTGGAGAATAGTGTGGTTGTTTTGTTTGGGAGGGGTTTGTGTTGTTTTTTTGTTTCTTCTTTTCTTGTTAGTTTAGTCAACTGCTATATACTTTACATATTAAGAGAGATGACAGAAGAGTTTTCAGAAATGCTTGAATTCAGTTTCAAGCCGGTTGCCTTACCCCCAGGAACCCTGCCAAGAGATTGCCGCTGGACCTCACCAGGGACAGGGTGGTACCTGATGCTCTTTTTTAAGAGCCTTTTTGGATTACCTGTTCTCCAGGTTGTAAGAATCATTTTTGGGGTGAATTGATAAGTGAATAAATCCTGAACTTCAAAACTTTAAGGTTGGCACGTGTAGGGGGAGGGGTGGGGTGGGCAAACGGGGTCATTGCTTGGAAGGAGTGAAGTAAGCCACCACAATGATCAGCACATGCCAAGATCTGCATGTTCTCAAAGATCCACTCTGTTTGATCATTTACTTTTTTTTTTCATGATTGCCTTTGTTTGTTGGTGGGTAAACCCCATGATTTAAAGACCGATTACTATGTAAAATAATTGTCAGACTCTCGCTCACACAGCATTGACAACAAATGGTCGGTCATTGAGAAATTCAGTGAATGAGACTTCAACGCTGCTGTACTCCCTGGATGTGCCGTGCCTCCGTGACAGCACAACTATGAAAAAAATCCCCTGTTCTCTTGTCTGCGGTCTAAGGGATGCAGCTGCCCTAAATATTTAGAACAGGGTTCTAGCCACTGGAAGGGTAAGTTTACATGCACTAGCGATGACCTTTGTGGCCCCAGAGTAGTCTGAACAAAGTGACCCGTCTGGCACTGGTAATTTTTGCAAAAGCCACATGTGGAATTTGCTGCCTCGCCAAACATATCGGGCAGAAGAAGAAAGACATGGGGTGTTAGAACTGGTTCAGCAAAGTGGTTTAGAGGATGAGGGGGGAAAGGTGTACAGGTTTATTGAAAATAATCTGAGCTTGATTTATTTGCTCAGTGTATTTAATAGTTTTATACGTCGTATCGTCAGAAGCCAAAACAGTGAAAAGTGTGTAGAGTGTGCAGTGAATTATTTTCCTTTGAAAAAAAAATTCACTTGGATTACACATATTGAATACCTCAGGCTTTCTGTGCATCTACTGAAAGTAAGAGCGAAATTTTACGCCCCTTTTTTTCCTCATTTGCTACTGTCATACTAGCCAAACAAACATAAACAAGATTGTGTTCTCCTTCGTTTTAGATATATTGTTTCCATAACTGAAGCATTGCTATGTTTCCCAAAATGTATTTAAGTCTATACTCATTGCAAAGTTCGCGTTTTACCCTTCCTGTTGATATAAAACAATTGCTTATAACGTTTATATTAGAGTGTGTAAAACAAAATCAAAAAGTGCGAAAATCGCGCGGCTGCAACGGTTGTAAGCACGTGCGGCACATGCATCTGCAGGGAATGATGTTGCTCTGCCATGCCCGTCGTGAAAGTATTAATTGCTGGATTATTGTTGTTTCCGGTGTACTGAGGATCATTGTTTATTTTGTGGTAAGGATCATTGTGGTGTGTTTTGTAGTAAGGATAATTGTTTTTTGTTTTCGTATGGCAGGGATCCAAAAAGTTACTGGGTAGAGCAAGAAAGTCAACGAGCCACGCTACATCGTCTGCACGATGTGTTAAAAGCCAATATTGAGCTGCTGGACCAGGTTAGCACATAGACACATAGACTACAAGCACTTATGTGCACACATACATCACAAACACACACACACATACTTTCACACACACACACACACACACACACATACACACACACGCACTCATGCACACGCGCGTGCACATACACTCGCACACACAAATACACTCACACAAGCTCTCACACACACTCTCACGCACACACGCATGCACATGCGTGCGCATACACACACACATACATACACACAGTCACACACACTCTTACACACGCACACACACACACACACACACATGCACACGCACACACCACACACACACACACACACACACACACACACACACACACACACACACACACACACGCACATTTTCTCTCCCATTAAGTCAAACATTTACAGGAACACATGTGCAAACAAATAATGAGTTTTCCACACAGTATGTCCATAACCCTTTTTTTTTTTTTTTGAATTCTGAAATCAATCTGTGCTCGATTGCCGACTGTATACCATTTTACCATGCATTGTGTGCTGAACCATACAAAGTTCAGTGGAGAAAGAACAGCTGGAAACCCAGAATAGTTGTGAAGTCATGTTTATTTAAGGTGAAAGAAAATGACCGCACTGTTCTGGATCAGAATCAACATATGAATTTTGTTTGGTAGGGGGAAAAAAATCAGGAAAGCCGCAAAGTTACACCACTCTTCTAGGCACTATGGTCACAATGATATTTGGACAAGTATATTTGTCTTGTAACATTAAACCAGTTAAAGCATACATTTTTTTTCCAGATAAAGAAAACAAAAAAGATGGTCAAAAGTGTTGTTAACTGTCTGCAGGTGTGTTTTTTTTCATTTTCAGGTGCATCAATCCCTCAAACACCTGCAAAGATGTGCTGCCACCAAAGACTGCCCCCCTGATCAGTGAAACATTCCTGTACCTCATTTCCTGTACCTTATCTTACCTCTGCTGCGTTGCGAGTGCCGTCAGCATACCTCAGTGGACAGTGCCTCTGGGAGAGGCCACCTCTACGTGCAATGATGTATGTGCTCACAGCACGTGTAGTCAGCTGCGATGGCCTGCTTTCACTTACCCCTGTAAACTTACGACGTTGTAGAGATCTGAGACCTTTACAGTGTTGGGATGCTTGGAGAGACAAGAGCTGTGATTCTGGACCGTGTGCGTCCTGTGCCTTTGTTACTTAATTGTATGTGAAGTGGGGAGGTGTGGATGCTGGCGTGTATGCGTTCTACATGCACAAGCGTCCTTCCACTTTGATTGCCTGTGTATGATTAATTTTCTTTGTGTGTGTGTGTTTGTCTACCACATTTTCATTCCATTTTCCAGTACCACACATTACTGGTGGCTTTGGAAAAGCGTTGGATTGTGTATGTGTTTTTTTCTTATGTTGATGGGTAAGTTGCTGTATTTTCGAGTTGAGCCTCTCTGTTAGATACCATGTGTACTCGGTCATCATCCGCAGGGTTGAGTCAGTGTGAGGCCAGGCACTTCAACGTTTTGCTTCACAAGAAAAGTTGGTGGACCGTAGGCTTGTTCTGGACCATTTTTCTCTTTTTTTTCCATGTCAGATTGAGGTCACAAGACCCATTCCTGTTTTCAGACTCCAAGGATTTCAGGGTGGTTTAGAGCGGTTCTACTTTATCAAGCATATGAAAAGTGTGCATTGCAGCCTGTACTCTGAGTAGGTGTGTGCGCATGCATGTGTGTGTGTGCGTGTGGTCTTTTGTTGTTTGTTATTCGTTTTTATTAGTTGTGAGGTTTGTTGGGATTTTGTTTGTCTTTTTTGTATTCTTGTTGATTCTTTCACATGTTTGGTTACGGACCAAGTTGTGTTACAAATGGGAAGTTGAGGTTTCCCATAATCAAACGTCTTTTTGTTTTTTGTTTTTGTTTTCAAGTGAATTAGTGTGATAGCAATGTGTTTGTCTTACTTCTGACCAGTCAGATCATTGGCTCAGGTACACATTTCATGTCGCTGGAAATCTGTGATTCCGCCAAAGTTTTGTTTTGTTTGTTTCTTTATTTTTCTGGTTTCAAATGTTAACAGCGAAAGGATCTGGGAGGAAGGAGAAAGATCATGAATCAGGTTGTGAGGGGGCTGGGGGTAGGTGTGGGAAAGAGGCTCTGTCCAAAGCTAGTCTTTGTTATAATGTTTTGTTTGTGTAGTTTTCCCATTCATCTGTAACAGTAGTCTGCAGAGAAACATATGATTTATTCACCGTTCTTATGTAAGGGAGTTCAAGAGGAATCAGTAGTTAACACCCACACATAAGTCCTTACACAAATGGTCTACTGTTTTACTGAGGAACTGTGACGGGGTTGACACTTTCATGCAGTATGGTTTTTATTATATATGGGAAAAAAAACCTTTACTCCTTGATCAGTTCCATTTCTTTTCAGCCGTGACCCCTCCACTTTTGTAAAAGAATTACATATTAACACATTACTCATGATGACACGATGACTGACCCATGAGAACACAGGAAACAGACTTTTGTAAAAGAATTAAATATCACTACAAATGACATGGTAACTGATGCATGTGATCACAGTTGGCAGTCTTACTTTGCAAAATTATTACATATTTATGCAGTCTTCATGACTTCTGACTGATCCATGTGAACATTGCTAACTGTCCTACATTGTAAAAGAGTCATATATTAACACAATATAATGACATAATGATTGACTGGTGTGAACACAGCTAACAGTCCATTATGAAAGAGTCGTATGCGAATACAACCTACTTGGCATGTAACTGACCTATGTGAACACAGAAATCAGTCCTTTGTTAAAGAATCACATGTTATCACAATCAGTATGACATGATAACTGATGTATGTGAACCCAGCAAACAGTTTGTAAAAGTAATACATGTATAGACAGTCTACATGACGTGACTTGACTGTTGTGAACACAGCTACCTGTCCTTTGTGAAAAAATCTCATGTAAGTACAGTCTGCATGACATAATAACGGACCTATATAGAACATTTAACAATCCTACTTCATAAAAGACTCGTGTACACTAGTAAAATCCACTTGACATATGAATTACCTCTGTGAACACAAATAAAAGACTTCTTTCACAAAAGAATTGCATATCAACTTGACTTGATGACTGACCTCTGTAAATAAATAGCTGAGAGTCCTACTTAACGAAAGTATACACTAACACAGTCATCAATACATGATGACTTAATTAATGTGAACACAGCCTGACAGTTCTATGTTCTTGAGAATTATGTGTTAACACACTACATGACATGATGGTTGATTTAAAGTGAACACACCCAACAGTCCTACTTTGATAAGAATTACATTTCAGCGCAGCCCAGGTGACAAGAAGACTGAGCTAAGTGAACATGGTGAACAATCCTGCTTTTTACAAGAGTTACATATCGACACAGCCTTGTGAATGGTGAACATAGTCTCTGTGTGACTAACACAGGGTCTAGCATTGTAAGCCTTTCGGCGTATATACGCCGATTCATAGACCCCCATACGCCGATTTCGATTGAGCGTACGCCGAAATCGTTTCTATCGCGAAAAAAAAAATTCGCATCCGGCGCGCTTCTTATTCGGTACGCTGTCGCCTATTCCAAATCGGTCGGGCTCGCCGCCATCTTTGTACACTTTCCCTTGTTAACTTACAGCAGCGAGTGTCATGGCGCGAAGAGTCGATGTTGTTCAACGCGGAAAGCCGTTTTCTGACCAAGGATGCCGCTACCAATGGAGATGGGACTGGCTTGATGCCGATTTTGTCATTTTCGACGACGACGGAAATGAAAAGAGCAAGTGCCAATATGGTGAATTTTTCAGGAAACTGACTTGTGCTGGCAAGGCCCATTGCACGTTGTGCGATAAGGAGATCGCGTACTCAAACAAAGGTTTCGTTGCGCTGAAAAACCACTGCGAAACGGACATCCACAGAAAGAGGCTCCGTCCCCTTCCCACCCCCCCCCCCCCCCCCCCCCCCCCCCCCGTCTCTCTCTCTTGATGCTTACTCCTCTCCTTTATCACCTACCCCCCCCCCCCCCCCCCCCATCAGTTCTACCTACCTCTCACTGTTCTCCCATCCTTTTAGCTGTCATCAGTGTGGTCTGGCTGTTCAAAGCTGCCTGCAAGCGTACTCCCCCTTAGGTATATGTAAAAAGAGGAGGGGGGTGGTGTGTGTGTGTGTGTGTGCTGTCTGTACAGCTCTCTCTCTCTCTCTCTCTCTCTCTCTCTCTCTCTCTCCCCTCTCTCCCCCCTTCCCTCTCTCTCCCTCCCTCCCTCCCTTCCCTCTCTCCTCTCTCTCCCCCTCCCTCCTTTCCCTCTCTCTCTCTCTCTCTTTCTCAAAGAGCAAATGACTTGGATGTCATCAGAAATCTCTCTCTCTCTCCCTCTCGTTTTCACACACACACACACACAAAGTCATTCAAAAGAATCTCATTTTCACACACACACACACACACACACACACACACAGCCATTCAAAAGAATATATCTCATTTTCACACACACACACAGTCATTCAAAAGAATATCATTTTCACACACACACACACACACAGTCATTCAAAAGAATATATCTCATTTTCACACACACACACACACAGAGTCATTCAAAAGAAAATCTCTGATTTTCACACACACACACACACACTTTGATTTTCCAATTTGATGCCAGAAGAGGCCATGAAATGCTCCTAAAATTTCATAAAATCGTCTTCGGCCGGGGGGCTTCGCCCCCCAGACCCCCAGTGGGGCACTGCCCCTGCACCCCGCCAGGGCCTGGGCGGCCCCTGGACCCCTGCCTCATTTTCAGTTTTTTCAGATTTTCAAAGTGTCACCCATGAATCAGCCTAGGCGGCCCCAGGACCTCGGCCGAGTAAGCCTAAATCACTTTTTCCAATGCTAGGCTCTGCAGTAACAGCATTGATCTCTACAGAAGGTTTTTTGTTTGGTAAGAAAAACTTCGAGCAGGTGAAATAAAGAGAAAGGAGAAGCTTCACACAAAAAGGAACAAGTACACAATCACACCCAACCCTTGTGAAAGGTTGAGTGAATAATTCTTTGCCAGATTTGTGGTTTGTGGCAGACTTTTTATTGTGTTCAGTCCTTCATTTGTCTGGCATTTGTATTATAGCACACACACACACACACACACACACACACACACACACACACACACACCACACACACACACACTCTCTCTCTCTCTCTCTCACTCACTCACTCACTCTCTCACTCTCTCACTCTCACACACACACACACACACACACACACACACACACACTTTTCCCTCCCCACTCCTGTTTTGATTCGTGAAGGTCTGCAAGGAGTTTTCTCCTGCGAAAAGGTTTGTCTTCGTGTCGCGCATAGACTATTGTTGGTGTTTTGTTTTTTGCTGTCGTATGTTGCTGAAGAGAAATTCACACCCAGTGAACAGGATAAAGATGCGTCATAAGAGCAGTTATCCTGGCAAACATTTGGGTTTCTTATCAGGATCATAGGTGAGGGTGATGAAAATAAATTGGCGGGAGTACGGCTGGCCTGGCTTACATGGAGATGAGAACTCTTCAACGTATGGACTGCTTTCCTATTTATGGCCTTGTGTTCAGACTTTATTCCAGACTGTTTATTCTAGTTTATTCTTCTCCTGTTGAATCGTTGATTGTTCTCAAGTTGAGTCAGATCCAGCAGTGTCTGCTCTAAAAGATGTCCATCTCCATAAGTTTCTGCTTTCACTTGTATTTGTTTTGTTTTACCTGTGTTCCCTTCATCAGATGCGATCTGTGATATGATTTGATTATTGTTGAGGGCAATGCAGAATGGCTGTTGCAGATAGCGTTCTGTGAAGTATTCTGAACTTGCTGTTTCGCATTCCACATTGACATTCTTTTGCCTTTTTTTTCCTTTATTTTTCTGTTTTTTCTTCTTTTTTTTTCGAGGGGAATGAAAGTAAACATGACTTTCGTTTGCATATTTACATATTCCATTGTATAAGATTTATTAAAGAAAAAAGTCATTGATAAATGTTTGTCTGGGGTGTAGAAGGACAGTGGAAGGAATGGGGACAGTGGGGGCAGGTGACACTGGAGGAGAACATAGCTAGATGGGGGGTAAAGTGAGGGGAGGGGGAGGGGGGGGGGGGGGGGATGGCAAGAGGCTCAAGGCTGTTAAGATGAAAACAAAGGAAATGTTGGAGAAGTCATTTTACAGAAAGAAGCATAATAGATTGCATGTGTGTAATGACTATCAGTATTTAGATGTCAGATCTGTTTGTGCCCCTTTTTTTTTTTTTCATGTGTGCTAATATCAAGTTCATTGGGTTTTTTTTCCATTTCAGTGATAATGCATTTCTGTTAGATTTTGTCATGAATAACTTTTGATTCCATGTATGTATACATCTCTGGAGTAAGATCCTGCATGCGTTGTATCTGCAAGAGCCTTCATGGGTCTATCTGTTTTATGCAAAATGCAAATTCATGTTGGAGAATTCAGTATGGATTCTGGGAGCAAGTAAGCTAAGGTATCATGTCTTCATCAACATGATTATTTTTTTCTTTTTGTAACGTAAAAGAATGGAGGGCTTTACAATGGGAAAAAGCTCTGTTAGGTACACATATTTTCCATGGTAGCATATCAGCTGAAGTAGTACTATTATTTAGTATAAATAGACTACTGATGAAGAAAGAACTGATTTGTCCAGTTCAGTTCAGTTCAGAACTGATTGAACTTAACTGATTTGTCCTTTTGATTTATAAGCAGCTTATATCATGATTGTCTAGTAGGAAACTAAATGTCTGACATGGCACCGAGTTGAAGCATTGTTCTTTTGATCCAAGAGACCTTGGTTCGATCCCAGCATCAGACTCAACATCTGTACAGACTGCATGCCCTTCTGAGTCGTCCAGGGGAGACTTTAGACCAAAATGTTCTGTGTTAAATTTGACATAAATTGATCTTGCACATGCATTGAATCTCATTCTATCCTTTGTAGCAGAGTATGCCATTTGTGTTATGGTGGGATGGATGCTGAGCAAGCACACACGAAGCAAAGAAACCATGCTGGTGGTGGCATCATGTTTAGTCATCATCTTGAAGACGGAATGTGGCTACCGTAGTGATCATCCGGATTGAAAATTGTCACATTTTCAAAAATTGCATGAATGATTGATCCTCGAGAGTTTTGTTGATGAGCAAAGAAGGAAAACATTTACATGCTTGCAAAGGTCTGTCTTGTGCATTACTGACATGTTAAAGGTTAACAAAAGGTTAAATGTTCCCATAGCCTATCAGCCATCATTACTGACATGTTAAAGGTTAACAAAAGGTTAAATGTTCCCATAGCCTATCAGCCATCATTACTGACATGTTAAAGGTTAACAAAAGGTTAAATGTTCCCATAGCCTATCAGCCATCATTACTGACATGTTAAAGGTTAACAAAAGGTTAAATGTTCCCATAGCCTATCAGCCATAGGGGCAGTGAACTGTCAGAGGTTCGCAGTGTCTAGGGCATGGCATGATTGAAAGTGGAGCCCATCCCTCTCCCTCTGCTGCCTTCAACATGCCCTGATCTGAATCAGGTACTCATTTACTGTTGGGTGGACAGAGAGGGTTTTCAAACCCCCAAAAATTCAACCTTACATGTGGTTCGAACTCTCGACCATCAGCTCCAGAGGCACATGCTGTAACCATTTGACTGTGGGTCCCTTTACTTACGTGTAGTTGACCCAAATATTCTGACCATGCACCTTTATCCTTTTGCATTGGAAAATGAAATACTTGACATTGTGTACTACAGAAAGATCAAATATTTCTGATTCACTATTTGTGACCAAACAAATGATCTGTTTTACATCGTGTGGTTATGACCTTTTTGATTATTATTACTCTTTTTATAATATATACGATATAAAGTTTGCATTTTTGGAGACTGTTCCATGAGTATTTCTTCTATGAAACCATTTCAGTGCCACTTTTTTGTCTTGTTTTTATTATAAAGTAAAAGTTTTCCCATTAAGGAGATGGAGACCGGGCATGTTATTCTTTCGTCTGTTCCAGACATCTTGGAACCCAGCCATTGCCAGTTAAAATCAGGATTTGTCCCTTTTTTTTTTGAAGGGAAAGATTGTGTCAAGTGATTCTGTATGTTCCTTTTGTCGCTTTGTTTTGCTTGGAATAACAGCATTTTCTTCACCAGTGTGAGCAGGGTGCTAATTGTTATTGAGAATCTCCTGTTAACAACTGTAAAGTGTTAAAGCCCTTCTTAGCTGGTGTTTTTTGCCAGGGAAAAGTTTGTTCAGAGTCATCAAGGAGGGGTTGCGTGCAGAGTAGTCCATATAGCTCGCTGACCTGCTAAGCCATGTTACCACAGCGAGATGGCTGAAAAGGTGAATACCTCAAAAGAACAGATTGAGGAAGAGGGTTTGGTGGACTAGACTAAGCTGATACCTGATCTGTGCGTTCACCCGGAGTGCCGTTAGACTTCGGTATATTCACACTGTTAGTAGCTCAGCTAACTGCGAACACATAACAACAGCTGAATTTATCATGAATCTGCCTTTTTTCTTTTTAAGTGATTACAGGGCATTGAGAGAGTTAACAGAGGCTTTTGGTTTTCTTTCATGCTGTCTTGAACTTTAATTTCCTTTCAGTGACTAGTCATAACAGTTCATGTAATGTTATGCTAAATTAAGAATTGGGAGTGACAAGAAAATGCCAAGTCTGGAGAAGACTGGAGGGAAAAGGAAATGGTGAGTTTGAGTTTAAATTGTGGTGAAAGAAATGCCAAGTTTGAATAAGATCTGAACATAAAGTAAATGGTGAATTTGAATAAGTGATAATGGAACTACTGACTGAGTAAGAATAGGGAATTATTAATCTCGTTACTATGTTGCTGTCAGCTTAAAACACCTGCTCTTTCACCTTGAAACACAGTCACTGTCGACTTGACACAGTGTTGACACACTGACTGGTGTCAGCTTGATGCATGATGACACACTGGCACTGTTGATTTAGTACACTGTCACCGTTGACTTGGAAGGAATTGAGGTGTGTGGCCTTCATCATTGTTCCTTCAACTGCTCACTACTATGCTGGACAAGGTCACTTAACATTCACGTTTTCCCTTGATGTTCCTGCAGGAACCAAACTTCTCTTAATTTTGTGTTTGTCTTTGTATTTGGGCATGTCTGAATGCTTTGTTTTTGTTGTTTTGTTGTTGTTGTTGTTGTTTATTTGTTAATATATGCATTCACTGGCTAAATGTTCTTTCTTTTATGTCTGACAATTTTAAACGATTTTGCTCAGGTTGATAGACTTTGACTGAATTTTGAGTTTGTGTCACAATCATGATACTTCACTGATTGATAATCATGATACTTCACTGATTGATAATCATACTTCACTGATTGATCTCGGGGTACATATACTTGACAGGTGCCCTCTCACTGGGTGTGCAAACATGTTTGAAAGGCCTTAGATTATGGTGCAGTAAGGGTAGAACAACTTCAAGCACTTTCGAGTTTCTGTCGGGTTTTTTTTTTTCCAGCTATTCACAAACCTTGTTCAAATCTCCAGACAGCTTCCTGAAGCAAAGCCCCAGAGTTCAGATGCAGAGTTCTGCTGTTTCCATCATCTATACAATGACGCTGAAGTGAACTTGTAATATATATTACCGCAACACACACACACACACACACACACACACACACACACACACCACACACACACACACACACACACACACACACAGAATCAGCCTACAAATTAATACAATCACCTCTGGCCTGTGTGATTGGCACCTCCCAAAAAATTGTTAAAGGAAAAAAAAAAACAGCGAAATTTTACAGCTGAAATTTCACGGGCAGGAATCTTAATGTCAAAGTAGGTCACAGTGTTGTGTTTTGTGCAAGTGTGCACAGTGAAACGAGCAGAGATGTGATACTTTATTTGACTTATTATTATCACTTGTTATTTTGACCTTCAAAATATATGCATATCACAAATGAGATTTGGCAGTACATTATTCTGTGAGTGAGAGAGTATTGGTGTGTGTGTGTGAATCCTTCTTCTCTCTCTCTCTCTCTCTCTCTCTCTCTCTCTCTCTCTCTCTCTCTCTCTCTCTCTCTCTCTCTCTCTCTTTCTCTCTCTCTGTCAGTCTCTATCTCTGTCTCTGTCTGTCAATGCAAAACAATGATATATATATATATATATATATATACATGTGTGTGTGTGTTTATGTACATTATATTTATTTATTTATATATCATTGTTTTTCATTGAATGACAGGATGAGGGTCTTATAACAGCATTATAGTTTCTCGAAATCAGTTTCTTTGCATGTATGCTTTTTTACCTGTGAAATAAGTGCTCTACGTGTAGTATCACTATTCACTGTAGTGTCTGCTTTTATAAGATGCTGGAAATAAGTACGAGGACTGGAAAATCCATTGTCACCTGTGACCGTTGGTCATAACAGTGCCGTGACAGATGCTTCAGCAGTCGGGAGTTCCCAAACATGTGTCCACAGTGACGCATAGAAGTGAAGAGGTGATATGAACAGCTCGGTGCTTTTAAATGTCATCCGAAATTTTTTATTCCCTCAGAAGCATAGCAGCCTTCCAATGTACCTTGGAAGGTTCTGGGGCAGAGAGTCATGGGGCAATTACGATACATGCCAAAACCAATGCCTTTGGTAGTCTCGATAGGGAGTCAAGAGAGAGTACTTGCCAAAATGTGTACCAGGGATGGTCTGGGACAGAGAGTTAATGGGGGATACATGTCAAAACCTTAGCCATAGTTTGGGAGAGGGAGTAAAGCAAGTGTGTGTGTGTGCATGTGTGTGTGTCTGTATGAAGGGAGAACGGGGGGGGGGGGGGGGGGGGGGGGGGCGATAAGTGGCCAAAACCTTTCCTTAAGATGGTCTCGAACTGGGAGTCATGGGGAAGTCAGGGCTCCCACGTGTCAGAGATTTTTGCAGATTTCAGGGGAAAATAATAGTGGAAATGCGGGAAAAGTACTTTTTTTTCAGGGAGGAAAAATGGGGGAAGAAAAAATAAATGGTAATCGAAGAGACTGTTTGTTTAAGGACGTTTGAACAAAATGTCCTGGTCGTGGCTGGGCTGAAAAGTGGACGATTATACCGATCACCTTGTGTTGCTGGAAGCTGGAGGAGGCTGGGAAGGCTTTCTGTTCACTGTGGTTTGTCCTGTTGAAGGGGGCTTAAGCCGTGCACCAGAGTGCGCCATTGTTAATATAAATTTCAAACATTTTCAGAGAGCTGGGGATGGGCATGTCACCGGAACCTCCAACAATTTCAGGAATTTTTGCTTCTTCTCAATAGGAGCTCTGGGAAATTCATGCCAAAACCTGTGCCTTGGATGGTCTTGGACAGAGAGTTATTGGGGATACATGCCAACTCAGATGGTCTCGGACAGGGAGTCGCGGGGAAGTACATGCCAAAGCCTGTGCCTTTGATGGTCTGGGACCAGGAATCAGAGGGGGGGGGGGGGGGGGGGGGGGGGGGGGGGGGGAATACATGCCCAAACCTGAACATCAGATGGTCTCAGACAGGAACACAAGGGGAATATACTCCAAAACTGTCGTTTGGGTGGTTTGGGACAAAGAGTTGAGGGGAGATTCACTCCAAAACCTGTACCTTACCTGGGCTCGAATGGGGAGTCAAGGTGATTATATGCCTAAATCTGTGTCCTGAATGTCTGGGAGAGGGGGGGGGGGGGCATACCAAAACCTGTACCTTAGATGGTCTAAATGTGTGCCTTCGATGGTCTCGGACAGGGAGTTGAGGTGGGATATATGCCAAAACATGTACCTCAGATGCAGTCTGACAGGGAACCCAAGGAGAGCATTATGTCAAAGCCTGTACCTTGGATGGTTTCGGACATGGATCGAGTCTCTGGAAAAAAATTAATTGTCAAAGCCTGTATTTTAGATGGCCTGGAACAGGAAGTCAGTCATAGGGTATAGATCCAAAGCATGTATCTCAGTCTCGGACAGGGACTCGAAGTGCGTGTGTGAGTATGTTCGTGTGCATGTGTGTGTGTGTGTGTGTTTGCACACACACACACACACACACACACACACACACACACACACACACACACACTAACACTAACACTAGCAAAGATAGAGCGATAGATATAGATATACCGTGGCTTTTGTAGTCTCGGAAAGGGTCATGAGGGTGCACACACTAAACCTGTACTTTAGGTGATCTTGGAGAGTGAGTCAAGGAGAAGGCATGCCAAAAACTGTCCTTTAGATGAACTTGGATAATGACTTGAGGGAGAATGCATGCCAAAACCTGTACTTTCAATGATCTTGGATAATGAGTCAAGGGGGAATGCATGCCAAAACCTGTACTTTCAATGATCTTGGATAATGAGTCAAGGGAGAATGCATGCCAAAACCTGTACTTCAATGATCTTGGAGAGTGAGTCAAGGGGCAGTGCGTGCCAAAACCTGTACTTTAGATGGTCTTGGATAGTGAGTCAAAAGGGGATGCATGCCAAAACCTGTACTTTAGATGATCTTGGATAGTGAGTCAAAAGGGGATGCATGCCAAAACCTGTACTTTAGATGGTCTTGGATAGTGAGTCAAAAGGGGATGCATGCCAAAACTGTACTTTAGATGATCGTGGATAGTGAGTCAAGGTGGAAGGCATGCTAAAACCTGTACTTTACATGATCTTGGATAATGAGTCAAGGGGGAATGCATGCCAAAACTGTACTTTAGATGACCTTGGATAGTCAGTCAAGGGGGAATGCATGCCAAAACCTGTACTTTAGATGATCTTGGATAGTGAGTCGAGGGAGAATGCATGCCAAAACCTGTACCTTCAATGATCTTGGAGAGTGAGTCAAGGGGGAATGCATGCCAAAACCTGTACTTTAGATGACCTTTGGATAGTGAGTCAAGGGGGAATGCATGCCAAAACCTGTACTTTAGATGATCTTGGATAGTGAGTCAAGGGAGAATGCATGCCAAAACCTGTACCTTCAATGATCTTGGAGAGTGAGTCAAGGGGGAATGCATGCCAAAACCTGTACTTTACATGATCTTGGATAATGAGTCAAGGGGGAATGCATGCCTAAACCTGTACTTTAGATGATCTTGGATAATGAGTCGAGGGGGAATGCATGCCAAACCTGTACTTTAGATGATCTTGGATAGTGAGTCAAGGGAGAATGCATGCCAAAACCTGTACCTTCAATGATCTTGGAGAGTGAGTCAAGGGGGAATGCATGCCAAAACCTGTACTTTAGATGATCTTGGATAATGAGTCAAGGGGGAATGCATGCCTAAACCTGTACTTTAGATGATCTTGGATAATGAGTCAAGGGGGAATGCATGCCAAAACCTGTACTTTAGATGATCGTGGATAGTGAACATGGGGGAATGCATGCCAAAACCTGTACTTTAGATGATCTTGGATAATGAGTCAAGGGAGATGCATGCCAAAACCTGTACTTTAGATGATCTTGGATAGTCAGTCAAGGGGGAATGCATGCCAAAACCTGTACTTTAGATGACCTTTGGATAGTGAACAAGGGGGAATGCATGCCAAAACCTGTACTTCAGATGATCTTGGATAATGAGTCAAGGGAGAATGCATGCCAAACCTGTGCTTTAGATGATCTTGGATAGTGAGTCAAGGGAGAATGCATGCCAAACCTGTACCTTCAATGATCTTGGAGAGTGAGTCAAGGGGGAATGCATGCCAAAACCTGTACTTCAGATGATCTTGAATAATGAGTCAAGGGGGAATGCATGCCAGAACCTGTACTTTAGATGATCTTGGATTGTGAGTCAAGGGGGAATGCATGCCAAACCTGTACTTTAGATGATCTTGGATAGTGAGTCAAGGGGGAATGCATGCCTAAACCTGTACTTTACATGATCTTGGATAGTGAGTCAAGGGGGAATGGCATGCTAAACCTGTACTTAAGATGATCTTGGAAAGTGAACAAGGGGGGATGCATGCCAAAACCTGTACTTTAGATGATCTTGGAAAGTGAGTCAAGTGGGAATGCATGCCAGAACCTGTGCCCGGATGATCTCGGACAGGACGTCGGGGTGGGATACATGCGACAGCCTGTACCCCCAGATGCGATTGGACAGGTAGTCGTGGGAGAATATAGGTCAAAACCTGTGCCTTGGATGGTCTCGGACTGAGAGTCACCGAGACATATTTGCCAAAAATCTGTATCTTAGATGGCAGCAATCTTCCCCGAGAAGATGCAGGTGAATTTGTATCATTTTGAGGATGACACTGCTTAGATGATGTATTGGGCATATGAGAAGTAACCTGATGTCAACATTCAAAAGCTACTAATGGCTCTGCTTGCCTTGTTCCATCCCATCTTGACCAAAGAACATAAGGCGGGTGACGATGTCAGGTAAGCATTGAACATCTGTACTATCCGACTGGAATTTTGTTTTTGGTCCATTGTCACACATCAAAGGCCTGCCAGCTTTGGCATGCCTTTGACCTCTTTTACACGTACTTTCCCGACAGCACGTCCTAACCAGGGGAGGTAATCACCGAGGCGCGTGTACAGTCCGGGGAAACCCTGGCGGCCGCAGCCTTTACCCTTGGACACGATGCCCATCTGGTAGGACTGGCCTCCACACTGGCAGAGCATAGGGCCACCTGAGTCCCCTGCAGACACACACACAGAGCAAACGTTGATTTTCACTTTTCTGTCTTATCTCCCTTTGGTCTCTCAGCGACCTTGCTCACACAACGTTCATACTGGCTCCACACACACAGCTACCACTGACCCAGCATATCCTGCCTTGATTCTGTTAGTTCACAGGAGCAAATCAATATCTGGTCGCCAAGAGGCAACCACCGGAGGATGCTCTGTGCAAAGGCACTTGCGTGGTGGTCGTCTTCTGAGCCCACCTGACAAGAACGACTGCTTAAGCTGCAGTGCCAACATGAGTTCGCGCCCCTTCTCGGTATGTGCAGCCGTGTACCTCCTCCTCCTCCGACAACTGTGGATTGGCTTACAACAGACGACTGACATGAATCGACCACGGGCATAGATGTAAGAGAGGAAGTCGAGTGAAACAGATCGCCACAAGATCAGTGTGTGTGTGTGTGTGTGTGTGTGCGAGGGGGGGAGGAAGGACGGGTAAGTATGGTGTGAAGACTTTCTTTCCTCTTTCTTTTGTTTGTTTTTCTTCGTTTTTCACTCTCCATCTCCATGTTTTTGTTTTTGTAATTTTTAAACTTAAAAAAAAAAATTCATTTGTTTATGTGTTTGTTCATTTTTTTTAAAAAATCAATTGTTGTTATTATTTTTGTCAAATGTGATCTACGTCAACTGAAGTAAATTTATTTGTTTGTCTGTCTGTCTTCTGTCTGTCTGTCTGCCTATCTATCCATCCATCTATCTGTCTGTCTATCTATCTTTGTTACGATCTCACTGATTCGTTCTTTTACGGAAAGCATCTATATTCAAGGCAGCGCCACGAATTCTGTGCATGATGGATTAGAAATAAGAACTCTCATAAAACATCTGATCGACGAAAGCGTGATTGGCATTGTAAAACCGTAAGTGGTGATTTTGAATCCGTTTGTATATATATATATTCTTTATGTAAAGTACACAATAAAATGTATTGCTATTAAAACCCGCAACGTAATGCAGATAATGCACGCGTGCACACGCACACACGCGCACGCACGTATGCATGCGCGCGTACGCGTGCGCGCGCGCGCACACACACACACACACACACACACACACCACACACACACACACACCACACACACTCACACACACACACACACACGCACACAATAACTCACAAACACACACACACGCACACAATAACTCACACACACACACACACACACACACACACACACACACACACACACACACACCACATAACTCACACACACACACACACACACACACACACACACACACACACACACACACACACACACACACACACACACTCATTCACTCACACACACACTCACACACACACACACACACACACACACACACACACACACACACACACACACACGCTCACACGCACACACACACACACACACACACACACACACACACACACACACACACACACACACACACACAGACCTGGCAGGAATCGACGCCCTCCTTCCCAGCACAGATCTGGTTCTTGTAGTCATCGTAGACAATGGAACAGTTTGCCCGAGGTAGTATGGGAACTTCCACTATCTGGGGCACATCGCTCGTTGGTCCACCTGTGACCAGAGTTTACCAACATTCTTTAATATTTTTCTCTGTCTGTCTGTCTGTCTGTCTCTCTGTCTCTCTCTCTGTCTGTCTGTCTGTCTCTCTCTCTCTCTCTCTCTCTCTCTCTCTCTCTCTCTCTCTCTCTCTCTCTCTCTCTCTCTCTCTCTCTCTCTCTCTCTCTTTCGTCCCATGCATATAGACGTGTGTGTGTGTGTGTGTGTGTGTGTGTGTGTGTGTGTGTGTGGTGCACGCGCGTGCGTACGTGCGCGCGTATGTGTGTGTGTGTACGTGTGTGAGTGTGTATGCGTGCGTGCGTGCGTGCGTGCGTGCGTGCGTGCGTGCGTGCGTGCGTGCGTGCGCGCGCTCGCGCGCGCGCGTGTGTGTGTGTGTGTGTGTGTGTGTGTGTGTGTGTGTGTGTGTGTGTGTGTGTGTGTGTGAACACAGCACCTTCCTCGGTGTAGCCCCAGCCAGACACGTAGCACGCGGAGTGTGTCTCAAGACAGGTATCACTGTTGCTGTCGCTGAAATTGACCGCCATCACGGCGCCAGACTTGAGAGTGAGGGGTGACGACAATCTCAGCACTGCCACGTCATGCAGTATTTCCTCAGCTGTGTGCAGATAGTGACGCATATTAACGTTGCAATGTTGGCGCCTTTCTCAAAGGTCCTACTAAAATTAGTTATCATCGACTTGGTTTCAGACTGTGGGAAAGTAAGTAGGAGAAAAGAAAAAGAAACACCCGAAGGTGCTGGGGAGGACCCAGGGAAGCACTGTCTTCACCTGCCTTTAGAGCAATCCTGTACCACCCTTGGAGGCCTGTGCTGTGTTGACGATGGGTACAGGCAGGTTTCAGACTGTGGGAAAGTAAGTAACAAACAAATAGGGAAACTCTTACTCCCATGATGAAATAAATACACGCCCATCACTCCAAAGGAATGCTGCTTACGGTACCACATCGCTTAGCAGAAATGACAGCACAGAGCACACAGTACTTCCAAGGAGACGTCCCCCCCCCCCCCCCACCCCCAAAGGATGTACCAAGTTCGCCCATATACCCTGTATCTGACACATCTACACAGCAACAACTGGAGAGATGAACAATTACAAATTAACGTTTATTCAAGACTGGCACAGCCTTTTCAATCTTCAATATAGTCGAAAACACGGACGAACAATAACAAATACAAATAGTAAGGTAAGGTAATGTTGCTTATAGCCTTGCCGACCACAAACGGCCATATCAGGGCTGTCACCACGTTAAAATCAACTCACCAGTCATTCGTGCACAC
>CM031608.1:36652630-36797630 GCA_018398815.1 Conus ventricosus
AACTCATGGAAGACTACATGCATCCCCGAAAGATAAGGCCAACATCCTAAACCATCAATACGAGTCGGTCTTCACAAGAGAAAATGACAGCAACGTTCCAATCCCATCAGGAACGCCCTCCCCTGCAATGGCCGAGATCACAATCAATGAGGAAGGGGTACGCAAGTTGCTGAGGAACATCAACCCACATAAAGCGGCGGGACCAGATGAAATCCCAGCAATGGTGCTGAAAGAATGTGCAAACGAGATCACGCCCTTGCTTTCTGCGCTCTTCACAAAGTCCCTGGCAGATGGATGTGTCCCAGATGACTGGAAAAGGGCGAATGTGACAGCAGTGTTCAAAAAGGGTAACCGAAATTCAGCTGCCAACTACAGACCGGTCTCCCTCACCAGTATCTGTTGTAAGATGCAAGAACACATCATAGCAAGCAACATCATGCGCCATCTGAACCAGCACGACATTCTCGTAGATTCCCAACATGGGTTTAGAGCCAGAAGGAGTTGTGAAACCCAACTGCTGACACTATTCCACGACGTCGCCAAGAGTCAAGATAGCAAACGACAGACAGATATGATCATTTTGGACTTTTCTAAGGCCTTTGACAAGGTCCCTCACAAACGCCTCCTCCGTAAGCTGGACCATTATGGTATACGAGGATCGACGTTGGACTGGATCAAGGCCTTTCTTTCCGACCGCTCGCAGATTGTCGTAGTCGACAATGAAAGATCAGAGCCAGCACCTGTCATCAGTGGAGTCCCACAGGGGACAGTTCTAGGGCCGATCCTATATCTGATCTTCATCAACGACATGCCTCAGAACACCAAGGCCAATATCAGACTATTCGCTGATGACTGCACAGTCTATTCCACCATTAAAACCAGCCAAGACTGCAAGGCGCTCCAACAAGATCTCAACTTACTGAATGATTGGGAACAACGATGGGGGATGGAATTTCACCCCGAAAAATGTAATGTCCTTACCTGCTCAACATCAAGAAACCCAATCAACTTCAACTACAAACTTAAAGGACATACCCTGGACCATGTCGACAGCTTGAAATACCTTGGCGTCGACATAAGAAGTGACCTCAACTGGAAAGACCACGTTACAAGAGTCACTAACAAGGCCAACAGCATGGTAGGCTTCCTGAAAAGAAACCTGAAGATCTCCAATAAAGCCACCAAAATTAATGCTTACCTAACACTGGTACGCCCTCACCTGGAGTATTGCTCATCAGTGTGGAGTCCGTACAAAGCAGGCCAGAAGGAAAAGATCGAAATGGTGCAAAGAAGAGCAGCCCGATATGTATGTAACAAATATGACTGGACCAGCAGCGTAACAGCCATGCTGCAAGATCTGGAATGGGAACCCCTTGAAGCACGAAGAAACAGGCAGAGGCTAACCTTTATGTACAAGATCGTCAATGGCGCTGTGGAATACCCCCTGACAAATTCCTCAAGAAAGGATCTGCCAAAACCAGATCAAACCACAACCACAAATTTGCCCATCTGGGCACTTCCTCAGACCCATACAAGTACAGCTTCTTCCCATCAACCATCCCAGCCTGGAACTCCCTGCCTGCAACAGCAGCAGAGGCTCCCTCCTTGGTATCATTCAAGAGGGAGCTGAACAAAATCCCAGCCTAGGTCCCTATCCCAACTAGCCGAACAGTAAATGATGGGCAGGGTTGTGCCGGTCCAGGTCATGACCTGGGGGTCGCCACGATTACCGGGTAAGCCTCCCCAGATACTAATTAGGCTAGTTGAGTCCCCATTTTTTTATTTTTTTTTGTGCCCGCCGCAACACGCTGCCCCGGAGCTGAACTCGGGGGTATGCGGTCGGGGTACTAAGGCGATTTTTCATCTCTTTAGCTATCTTTTCGTTGTCCCTATTAGATCTTTGTTTATTTTTATCCTACGCCTCTGTGCACACAGGTCAATGATAGTCAACAATGACGGCTGACCTACAATTTTGAAGATTTGAAGATTGAAGATTGACTTCAGAGAGAGAGAGAGAGAGAGAGAGAGAGAGAGAGAGAGAGAGAGAGAGAGTATAATCTATCGTTATGAAAAGGGACTTAGACCGGGACTGTGCTTTTTCTAGCCCGCTTTCTTGTCCAGCCCATGTGGTTGACGTCCGGGCCAGCAGTGGCGCCTTAGTTCCTCTCTTCTCTGAGGGAGTTCTGTCCGTCCCTCCATCCCCCTTCCCTTCCCTGTATGGCCAGCTGCTGTGATTTACATTCATGCTTCCTACTATGAATACATGGTGTATGGGGAGAAGCAAGGTGTGTGTGTGTGTGTGTGTGTGTGTGTGTGTGGTGTGTGTGTGTGTGTGTGTGGTCTGGAGGAATGTGAATTGGACTTTTGATCCTCAACTTCAAAAAGGATCAGCGGAATCCCGTCAAGACTGTCTGTTGGAAAAACAGAGACTTCTTCTGTGCGAACTGGAAGAAAAATGATTTTTGAAACTGAATTCTGAGGCCAGGACTGTGACCTCTTAAAGGTTGACCTTCGAGCTAGAGTCTCTCTCTCTCTCCTCTCCCTCTCTCTCTCTCTCTCTCTCTCTCTCTCTCTCTCTCTCTCTCTCTCTCTCTCTCTCTCTCTCTCTCTCTCTCTCTCTCTCTCTTGTTTCTTTCTGTTGTGAAATTCGTTTTGACCAGCTGGTTGAACGTGAACCCAAGGAGTAATCTTCGACTTACAGAAATCCTGCCCAAGGATTTTGGAAGTTTACCCCAAACTTACTTCGTATATTGTGACTTCTCTCGAGAGGGGGTGGGGGGGGGGGGGGGGGGGGGGGGGGGGGGATTTGAAGAATTTTAGACATAAACTGTTTTCTTTCCCTTTGGAATCCCCTCTTTTCTGAAAAAAAAAGTTTCTGGTATTTTGTGTATGTGTTCTAATTTGAGCAGTGCAACAGACAGCTTCACCAATAGTTGTCGGGAAGCTTTTTTTTCGGAAGCATTTCCGTTTGTGACCCCTTTGAAGTTTAAACGACTGTAATACCCTCCAGTAGATCTACTCTCTTATGTCCCCGTATGGTGACCTCTTTCAAGCCATTCCCCTGTTTGTTGAATGTAAATTTGATTGAAAAATTGATTACTCTACGAGGTATGTGGAGTTCGTGTTCAGTTCGTGTTGCATTTCGCTAGCTGTTGAGTGGGCGGCGCACGGTGACATTTCTGCATTGTTCTCAGTTGCAGTCGCGCATCCAGACAGACAGTCCGTGACAGAAGGAATCCAACAAAAGTTATTGACTGATCACGTGTACACAAGAAATGAACCAAGTGATCAATAGCTGTTACAAGTTCACCTCTCACTGTGATATGAAGAGAATCTAGTGCAAATAAAACAGATTTAGAAAGGACACTGAGTAGTATCTGAATCACGGATAAGAACAGATTGAGTAGATCTTTCACAAAGCCATGATATCCACAGGTTCAGATGCAAATTATAAAAAAAAAAATCCAGGGTAGGTAGTAGTAGTAATAGGGACGGCGTTTGATTACGCCTAGACCGCGAGGTCTAATATTTGTCCCCTCATGGTTTGGTTCTGGTTATTTTTATCTAGATTGGTCGTACCTAATGGGGTTTCTACTCGTCATAGCCATAAAATAGATCTTCTAGCTGGGGCAGTTTGTCGATCAGGTTCTTGAACTCATTCACAGATTTTGCAAATTTAACTGATGCAGGTAATGCATTCCATGGGTTAACAACTCTGAAAGAAAATGAGAATTTGCGCCTGTTAGTTCTGGCATGCATTACAAAGAGTTTTCCTGCAGAGTTCCTTTTAACATTCACAGGTGCATAGGAAAACAAGGAGCGCAAGTCAACATCATCATATCCGTGGAAAAATTTATACATCTGTATAAGATCACCTCGTAGTCGTCTACCTTTAGTGAATGTAGGTTCAAAATTTTAATCGATCATAATAGTTCATTTCTTTGCATTCCTTCAGCAGTCTAGTTGCACGCCTCTGAACTCTTTCGATCAGGATGGATTGCCTCTTTAGGTTTGCAGGACACCAGATAACATTTGCATATTCCAGATGCGGTCTCACAATGGACTTGTATAATGTAGTGAAAGTATCTTTGTCTAAAAATGTGAAGGCTCTCTTTACCATTCCTAATACTTGGTTTGCCTTACCAACAATTCGGTTTATGTGCTGGTCAAAATCAAGGCTTTCATCAAAGGGAGATCTTTCAGCCATAACAGCTGCAGTGATAACTGCCGCACCTGCAAAGCCGTTATCACCGACAGAATCATCTGTATAGACTGTCAAATAATTTGGATAACGTTCGTCAGCATGAGATTTGACGGATGCGGAGATCATAGGTCCGTTACATTTTGTTGTTGTTGTTGTTGTTGTTGACATTTTGAAAATAATCTGTATTAAAGTTGGCATTAGAAAGTTCCCATTTAGGGCTTGCACTAAATGATAATCGAGGAGTTACACTTATTGGAATCAAGCCTGATTTCTCAAACAGATCAGATGTGTTGGTATTTATTGTTTGTCACAGAATTTATCCGTTGCGCTCTTGATGCGAGTTTTTTTCCCCATGTGTTCCTCAAAAGACAGTGTTCCAAGTTTTATTTTAATGTTGATGCGTGAACTGGCGATCGCGCGCGCACACACACACTAGGCCCCTACCGCAGGGATTGTGGAGGAATTCAAGAACCTCCTCCAACAGCCCCCCAAAGAGAAGTTATCAAGCACCTCCCAACCCCCCTCCCTCCCTCTCCTCCCCCCCCCCCCCCCCCCCCCCCCCCCCCCCCCCCCCCCCCCCCCCCCCCCCCCCCTCTCCACACCCCGCCGCAGACGCTGCCGTCCGTGCACCGCCTGACGTGCGCCTGGCTGGCCAGGCACCACATGTAGGACTTGCCCTTGTTGTGTGTGTGTCAGTGGTGATGTGCTCGCTCCCTGTGCTCCCCAAGTTCTTCTGTCGATGTTATGCCACAGTATGGCCCTATCGACTACGCACCAAGATCAAGATCAAGACACACACACACACACACACGCTGTTTAGGAACACGCTGTTTAGGAAAAACACTAACTGCTCCCTTGCAGCCTCGTTGTGATGACCGGATGCATTCTGCTGTCTGATAGATCGCGTGTGACCTAAGAAGCTTTTCGGGGTGTAACACGCTTGTCTGCAGAATATCATCAAGTGATAACGGTCTACTTCGCAGCAAAAATGTGGTTTTCAGAGGCCGGTGAAATAGTGGAGATGTTCCGCAACAGTTTTCCATTGTCTTTTCTCTTTTTTGTACCAATTTTTATCTTGATATCACCTGTTAGTCCCGTGTACGCAGCCCACAGAATTCAATGTCTATCGGATGCAGCAGTTTGATCTTCAGGGATCTTCCTACGGTAAACGCCATAATTTTATTTTTATTTCGTTGTTGTTTTTTTTCTCATCGTTTGTTAATAATCGGTGGACGTCTGACCACAGCACCTTGCACTTGTATATTCACCCCCCCCTCCCCCCCCCCCCCCCCTTCCCCACAGGATAAATACAATGCTCTGCAATGTAAATTATTTGTGTTCTTCTGGACATGTTAGAGTAGATAAAGAACCGTCTTAACTCTACCCAGAGGAGAGAACTGTCATACTCATGATATTGTTCTCTGAGTACTTAAGCTGCCAAGCCTGGAACACCGCAGAAATAGAGGCGACATGATTGACACTTTCAAGTTCGTGCATGGTTTATATGATACAGACAGACCTCATTTCCAGCTCCACCTAGGTAGAGACACAAGAGGGAACTCTCTAAAACTTGAGAAAGGACATTGCAGACTAAATGTGCGTTCCAACTTCTTTGCGCAGCGAGTGGTGTCCACATGGAACAGTCTTCCAGATTGTGTTGTGACAGCCCCGAGCATTAGTGCTTTTAAAAGAAGACTGGATGCCCACTGGGAAGGTCTGCCGAACAAATTTGACCCCAGCTGTTACAACTAGGCTGCTTTTGCCATGCCACGCACGCAAGTCTAGTTTGAACAGGAGTGGTGAACAGGCCTTGTAAAAAAGGCCTCAAACACCCAATACATCAAGTTAAGTAAGTATCTGAGTCTCAGTATTTCTGACCGACTGCAACATGATCAGAGGCTGTGAAGGCATTGTCATACACTGTGAATGATTGTGATACCACAAAACAGGGACTACTGTCCTAACAATTTCAGGACTGATAATGATTGTTAGGGAGAGCTGGGATGTGTCACTGTAACTAGAGGATGGGGGATGTGTCTGTCTGTCTATGTGTGTGTGTGTGTGTGATTGTGACTGTCACGCTGTACGAATGAGTGATCATTAATGTGATGACTACTATGGTTGATTATTGTGACACTGAGAACAGGGTTCGTAGGGTCCTTTGAAGTCCTTATAAATGGGATTTTTGTCAAAAGGCCTTTTAAGTCCTTTGATTCAGCAAGTTGGTCCTTTTAACTCACGAGGAGGTCCTTTTAATTTTTGAAAGGTACTGTTAAGTCCTGTTTTTTTTTCAAGAGAAGGAGGCTTGAAAACGAAACCGATACATCTTCCACAACCCAAACCGTACTTTTGCAAGTTGCAAAGAGTTGACAGATGCCGACGCGATCGTCTGAAACGCGGTAGGCAGGCCTATAACGCTAGGCCTATCAGTGGGCTTTCTGTTTAGTAAGCTTAGCTAGCAGACGACGCAAGCTGCGGGCAGTGGCTTGTGTCTTCTGCTGGTGGTTGCTGCAATCCAGCTTTTTGACGTCACGGGTTCCACAGTGCAGACGCGGTGCTAATGTTCGCAGCATATATTGACTTAACATTTTCGCTCATGCTATCTATGTTAAAATGTTCGCTTTATAGAAATTCATTAAAAGAGTGGGGCAATAATGATGAAAATATTATTACCCAAATAAATATAGGTACATAACATGACGGATTGCGAACATGCGAACATAACACACAGCTTGGGGAACAGCTTTATGCTGAGTTCTTGAGTAACATTTACAGGATGGATTCCTTTTCCCGCCTTGTCTACCCCCCCCCCCCTCCTCCCTCCATTCCTGACCTTTCTCTGCCCTAGCTATTTCTGCCGGAGGCCTAGTTTGGAAAGTTTTACAAAGTTTTTGTTGCAAGCTAAATGTTAAAAATGCCAGGAAGATGTTCCTTTCAGGATAACTGGTTATGAGAGGTAAGTGTCTGCTGTTCTGCATGCCAAAGGGTTTGGGGTTGTACTGTAAAGTTATGTTGGCAAAGGTCCTTTTAAACTGATTTGAGGTCTTTTTAAAGTCCTTTAAAGGTCCTTTTTTGGCCTCATGCCCCTCACCTGGGAACCCTGGTCAGAATGAGACTAGGGGATAGTTGAGTTGGCAGCATTCGCATTAACCAGTACCCATAAAATACAATCTGCGAAAAAATACTGAACATTTTGTGCATCTGTCAGACCCAGGGATAGGATCTCTTCTGCTGGCACCATTAGAGGCTAAATTGGAACACAGTTTGCTTCAGGATGAAAACATTGTAATATGAATTTTGAAGTTCTATAAGTATGTACACTACGGTCCAATTGAATTGTGGACTTAATGATTGTGCGTGTACAGCAGTTTTGAATCTTTTCATACGTACATGTATTACGTTCAAATGTTGAAAAGTGGTGGTCAGACACTAATACATTATTTTAAGAGGAATACACATTCAGACAAATGTAAATATTGTTAACAAAGTTTTTATAATGATTTATGAGTGACAGGTTGAAAAATTAATTTTAAACACTTAAAGTTTTTCTTTATTCTCATTGAAACTTCAAGTGACCAAATGAAGCATAGTCCTGGGGTGTTGAAAATAAAATGATAAAAGGACACAATAATCTTTACAGTTACAGTTGAATACACAGTATTACTTTACAATATATGGAAAGTCAATGTAAGTAAATGATAAAAACAAAAAGCCCAAGAAATAATAAACTAAGGTTAAAAAAAAGGTTTAAAATGTAAAACTAGTGATTTTTAAGTCAGCTGGCACTTAAGTTAAACTTAAAGGTAGATAGAGTGCACCAGTTAGCAATGGCACAGTCATACATACAGCTCAAAAGTTTTCAATACACAGGATCAAACAGAAAACAGAAATAAAAAGTCTTTCACTTAGTTTCAGTTTCACGTTACTGTTTACTTTCAATTATACTATTTATAGATTTAGTTATGTGGAAAGGCAATTTGCCTTCTTGCTGGAATGAATAGAAATGGAAGTGTTATCATTGGCTTTGATACAGTGGTTAGCATTACAGACTCCTGACTTGGAGATGGTGAGTTCTGTTATCATTAGAGCCATTTATTGTGGATTTTGCCTCCCAGAATTCTGTAAGGATCCTAGATCATGTAAGGGGTCATGCGAGTTTGTTATTCATGCACAAGATTTGCTCAGGGACGGATTGTGGAAGTACTACTATGTCTGTCTTCACATTGTTTTCACCTCTGCTTTCTGTCACTTTTATTATTGAAATAGTGATTGTGATAATTCAGTTTGATTCTTGAACATTTTCAGTAAGTTTAGTAGCTCTTCAGCATAGATAATCAGCAGTTGATCAGTTTGGAGTAATTTGACACAAGTAAGCATTGTTTGAAGTTGTTCTTTACCCATCAGAGCTATAACTGCTGTGACTGACATTTATTTGAGTTTGCTGTGGGCTCAGTTGGGAAGATCTGGAAGCACACAGTCAAGTTTCATCCATTTACTGGGTGGGCCTCATACATTTATAGGTGTTATTCAAATTTCCTGACCAAGACTGCAGGTCTCTAGGGGCTTGTACATGCCGGGATAAATTATGAAAGTGGGTGTAGAGTAGAGCCCTGTCATGCAGTCTCAGACTGGAGTAGAACTCCATAGCATCATCTTCATCATCATCATTTTTATCAGTCAGCATGAAGAAAAAAGTATCAAATTCTGGCCTTTGATGTCATGCTCTCATTTTTTTTTTAAATTTCCTTTCCACATCTATGCCCATGGAGAGTTCATGTCAAAGTCACTGGTATTGGTGGGATCATGGGGACTGTCAACTTATGGACATGTTGGCACCCTCCAGAGGGGGGACATTTACTGATGCTGGCTCCATGACTTAGTGAGTACTGCCGTCAGTAGGGGGCTCAGAAGTTGGTGCCCTGCATGTGTTAGATCAATACATGCAGCACTGAATATTACTAAAGTGATTCACCAACGGTGCAGTGGGTTGCCTCATGAGAACTTGGCGTTGACTGCTGTTTGCGGAATACTGGTGTGGGGGTTGCCACAGGACAAGCGAGGAAGTGGGGGTTGATGGGGAGCGCAACGAGGGGATGCTGCTGCTGAATTAGTACAGAAGATCAGATGTTGCACACACACACAGAGAGAGAGAGAGAGAGAGAGAGAGAGAGAGAGAGAGGGAAAGTGAAGTATTTGGATTAAACAAGTTTCCCAAAATGGACAAAATATATAATTTTCTTTAATTTGTATTCAATGTTTCATGCACCCTGCTGTATGAACGGTTTGATGTGTGTGTGTGTGTGTGTGTATGCATCACAATTTTTTTTCTCAATCGTGAAAGAACACTCGTGTGCGAGCTATGTCTACAGTGTGTGTATGTGCGTGTGTGTGTGTATGCGTGTGCATGTGTGTGTGTATGTGTGTGTGTGTGTGTGTATGCGTGAAATAAGATTTCTTTTCTCCAAAACTTGATGTATCATGTTCCTATGTTAGACGTTCTGCCTGGATTGATTGCTGGGCATTTAATCATGAACATCTTTTTGAACATTACGCAGCTGATTTCTGTCTTTGCAGGATGCAAAAATTCACTGGTGAACATGGAAGCCCGTCCAATCGACTCGAAAATGGTGACGCGGCGCTGTGTGGTGGCAAGGTTACGTGATGTCACCATGCCGAAGTATCGAGACCTGGTGACAAACAGTGCAGGAGCACTACTAGTGCTCCTGCCCAAGGACTTGGCTGATCTCTCGCTGGAGGAGCAGGAGGTAAGCACGTAGGAGATGCAGAGAGATTCCTATGGTTAGTTCTAAACTGTAGTGTAGGTGTTCAGAGTGCTTTGACGACTCCAAGTCCAAGTCTTACTGTAGGTTGAAAACCTCTGAAGACATGTAACATGTGTTTTCTGAACATACATTGGAAAGGCTGTTTGGATATATTCTCAAGTACAGGTGTTCAAAAGAATCTGGTTACTCTTGAGTCCTCAGTAGAAAGACTAAAAGGGTGTGAGTCTGAATATTAAATGATTGAACGAAAAACAGCAAGTTTGGTGTCAGCTAGCACAATTGGATTAAAAGAGTGGTAAAAAGAGTGCGGCTCTAACAGTCAAGGATTATTATGATTTAAGTTTCCATGCAGAGCTGGAATCTATATTGGACGTTGGATTAGGGCAAGTTTACCAGTGTGTCTCATAGTAAAAATTCTGTTGGATGGAGTTGGAATAGGGGTGGCAAAATAGGAAGTAAGCAGGCATGCCAGTAGTCCTCATTTCAGCTGATCCTATCTTTCATTCCAGCTGATTTTCTCTTCTTTTTTATTCACCTGATTTCTTCAGTTTGGTTTGTAGTTTGGGTTGTTTCTGGAGATCTTTAAGATTCCATCTCCGTTGCAAAATCTGAATGAAAACTTCTTGAAAATATATAATTTGCAAACAGCAAATCTATTATTTTACCAGGTGAAATGGGTGCTTTAGAGTATTTCCTAATGTTTTATCCCCACCCTCCATTGCGCCTTCCACTCTTCCCTATTGTAGTCCTTTTTTGTGTGTTTGTTTTTTCTTAAAGTTGACTTGCCTGGTAAAGAGAGAGAGAGGAGGAGTCGAAGAAGATGGGAATGGGATGTAGTAACTGCAGTATCTAGATAGAGCTTACTCAGAACTTTCTTTATCTGGATATAGATCTATGTCTCAGTATGTGTGTTTCTCTGTTCTTCCATCGCTCCCTTTTCTCTGTCACATTCTGTCCCTTTCTGCTTCCTTCTTTTGTCTTGTGAATATTAAAACACTTTGGAAATATGTGGGGTTTTGGTTGGTTGGTTGTTTGTTTCACTTTCAAAAGATGTAACAATGTATTCAGCCAAGTTCGACTTATTTTGTATTGTGTTATGGTTAAGCAGACAACTGATGGTAAATAAATGAACGAAGACAAACAATTGACTTCAAGAGAAGGTGAAAACTACTACATACATTTTGCAGCTGCAAGTATCTTTAAGTTCAGATCACAGACACAGACAGGAGAGCAAGTTAACACACTATGCTGTTCAAAATACACAATTTACTTCTGCGTCAGTTCCATAGTAAACTTGTGTAAATCACCAGCTGATAATAAGACATTAACAGAAGTATTCCCCAGTTGCACTCGGTTCCATTGTGACTGTCGCCACACATGTGACTGAAATCACTCCATGAACACAATGGTGCTTGCAGCATCTGCAGAGTCTTGAGCGGGACCTGATGCAAGAGGAGACCACTGTGCCTGTCTTCTTTGGTCACGAGACAGAAGAGCTGAAGGAGATTTACGAAGACCTAGAACACAGTGCCGCTGGTGATCAGGCCAGCAGTGCTTGGGAAGGTGAGGTGCTCTAGAGGTCACCAGGTTGAACTCTGCTTTTAAACACAACCCCATAGGTCATGACAGGCAGTTCAGTTCTCAGGGAGACTAGGTGCTGCTAGTTTATTTTAGTTTTGTTCTGATTTTCCTTAAGATTTCTTGTGTATGTTTTGCCACATTAGCTTTGCTTTTAAAATTAAAAAAAAAAAAATGATGATATGTGAGGATGGGAGCCAGCCACGGCTTTTAAATCACGTAAATAGATTTGTCTGATGGGATTCGAACCCACAGTGCTCCAGCCCCCAACCACAGTGACTAGTTCATTGTAAAGTAAGGGTCCTGAAGGTCAGAAGAAAGAAAATGTGTGATTGCAAAATTGTTTCAAACGAGCGAGATCAAATGAATTGTATCAACAAGAAAGGCAGAGCTTGCAAGGCAGTCTTTTCATTTATAAAAAAAAATTTGTGGTGAAAACTGCCTACACAATTTTTCCGAACAATATTTTTTGAGGTTCGAAAGGATTTGTGTGTTTTTTGTTGTTTTTTTTAAACAGGTTAGGTTTTCACCTTGACTGCTGCTGCTTGCTTATTGTTAACAATGTGCATCTTGAACTGGTCTGTAGAGCTAAACAACAGGGAATGATAACAGGTTGGATTGCTATGCTGTCTGCAGAGAGTGGGGCTGCACAAAACAGAATTGCCTTTTAAATTTGAGCAGAAGTATAGAGTCATAGTCATTCCAGTTTTGCAAGAAAACTGTCAAGCATGTATGACTTCTTCCAAAAGTGCTGATATTGGCAGATATATCAGCAGTAAAAACATGCATTATGGTAAGTTGAAGCCTCCCCTCTTGAATCTCTTTCCTCCCTTTACACCCCCATCCTCACTCCCCTCCCACTTCCCTCCTCTCTTCCTCTCCACTTCCTCTCTATCTTGTCCTCACTGTCTATTCACAATTTCCCTTTCCCTTTGCCGACTTCAGATCACTCTAAACTGTTGAAAACGTTGACGGGATGAAAACAACGGAAACAAAAACCACGCATATTATTGAATAATGACTGTGAAAGGAACAACAACAACGACAACAAAAACGCACATTGTGTAGTAATGACTAATTAAAACAACTGCCAAGAAAAACCTCACACATGTTATCGAATGATAAGAAGGATGACGTTTCCCCCTCCCCACCCCCGCTACCATCTTTGCGTGTCTGCAGCGCTGCTGAGTTCAGCCACAGCCAACGGCTTCCAGCTGGTGATCAGTGGGGCAGGGGCCAAGGCCCTGCCAGACTTTCAGATCACCAACATTCAGGGCCGCCTGTCGGGCCATGGCATTGAGGAGCAGCTGCCCACCATCATCATCACGGCCCACTACGATGCCACAGGCGTGGCTCCTGTAAGTACTGCATTGTTCTGAACTGCGATGTACTCTGTCGCCTCTGGTGTACTTTTTTTCTTTTCTTTACTTTTTGTGGTGATGTGGGTATAAAAAGTTTCCATGGATAATCATAATCATAGTCATAATCATGAAGTAGATTTTTAGACGTATAATTTTTTCTTTTTTTCTGGTCACATTTTTTTGTGCCACTTCAGTGGCATTATCCTCACGCCCTTTATTTTTGCTGCCTGTCCAGAGTGACACCCCGGATTTTCTGCCACAGCACGGTCAGTCCACAGGAAGAATTAGTGTCAAGTTGTCATGGCCGCCAGAGGAGAATCTATACCGCATATTAAGCCTCCTAACAATAATGACAATAATTGCATAGACGCTGGCATGAATGAAGGTTTCTGTCAAGAGGGCACCACTAGGCTTGTCCAGTGACATTCCTCTTGAACTTGCTGATGTTGGTGACAGTGTTTGTGGAACTGGAGAAGGGCACAAACGTGTGGAAGGAATCAGAACTTGGGTCACCTGGGGAGCAGAGCATGAGAAGCTGCAGAACTAGAAACGTTTTTTTTTCTTTCATGCTGATTGGTGGGGATGATGAAGAACATGATGCTGGGGAGCTCCATTCAGTTCTAGAGACTGCACGACAGGGCTGTACACTGTGCACACTTTCAAAATATCTCCAAGTTGTCAACCAGGCTTGAGAGAGACAGACACCAGCAGTTTTGGTGAAGGAATCTGAGCATTACTCTCAGACTGGTCCATTAAGTGGATGAAACTGGACTGTGTGATTCCCATCTTCCTAGTGGAGTCCATAGCAAATTCTACTCTAGGTAGAAGGAGGGTCATGTGCTAAAAAATTACATGACCATGAAAAACTGTGATGGAAACCAAGCCTGTGTTTTCACAGCCAGAAAATCCGCAACATTAATCACTGCATTGCCATGGGGGCTGATTGAGTATATTATTTTATGATAACCTAGCGTAATGTGTACAATGTGATATGATGAAAAATAGAAATGAGCTGACTGGATGTAAAAAAGAAAGGAAGAAATCAGAGTGGTTGTTTTGATAAAAGATAGAACTGAGCAGAGCGGATGTAAAAAAGAAAAAAAGAAATCAAAATGTTTGTTTTTGTTTTCTTTTGTTTTTTAATGTTTGTTTGTTGTATGTCTCTGGGTGAAATTACGAGTGAGTTTGTGATACCTCCATGCTATGTGAGCTGCTAGACTGGTCTGTTATCTGTATGTGTTAGATGATTTATCAAATGAATTTAGAGACTGGCCTATGATACCAGAGATGCCTACCATCACGGGTGGTCCGTATTTGTCCTGAAAAATCAAGAAATTGGTTGCCGTGTTCTGGAAATACGATTTTGCATTGACCGTCCTGAGAAATGGAAAATCACGGAGTAGACTAGTGAAGGAAAAGAATCGGCCCAGATTCACTTGACAGATGGCCCCTAGCAAAATACCCAGTCAGGGATGGAATCAATAACAAACTGCTGATTGGCTGATTGCTTCCTAGCGCATGCACAAAGTAGACTCAGTCTCATCTGTTTATCACCAAAATGGCGTCAAAAAAGACCGTGGAAGAAGATTCGCAGCACACTCTTTCTCCCCAAGGAAAAATACTGCTGTGAAACGATGGCAAACATTCGGGAATGATTATTGGGGCAAGTGGCCATTCATCAAGCAAGGAAGGGAGGGCGAGTGGAATGCGTTTTGTGAAATTTGTGCCAGCGATTACTCTGTCAAACATGGTGGGAGAGAACGACTGCCAGCGGCGTGTTGAGACCAACAAGCATGTTTGTACTGCATGTTGTGAGTGAAAACGCACTTGCAGAATATTTTTTTAGGTAATGTCCCGGAAAATGATGCTGTGTCCCTGATTTTAGAGATTTGTGTCCCTGAAAGTAGAAAATTGGGGTAGGTATCTCTGTGATACATTTGCATTGTATAATTTATATCGGGGCCTGAGGTATGATTTGCTGCACCATTCATTTCATTGGCTGACATACCATATATGTGTAAAACTAATTTTCTTTTCAGGGGCTGACATTTGCTATGCTGTCCGTTTTGGGGGTCTTTTGCTTTATTTATGTATTGTGTATTGTTCATTTTAGCAGCAGATATGATGTAAAGTATACATGTTGTTCTATTTATTTTCGGGGTTGATGCACAATGAGTGTACGCTCTACTGTTCATTTCAGGGGTTGGCCTATGGTGCCGATTCAAACGGAAGTGGTGTGGTCGCCTTGCTGGAACTAGCCCGACTCTTCTCTAAGCTCTACACCAACTCCAGAACTCATGCCAAGTATCCTTTTGTAACCATGGGAAAAAAATGTGATAAGGAGAGGAAATGGTTCAACAGTCACACACACACATATACATAACCGCACCCCCCACCCCCCCCTCCCCCCAGACACACTGACACATACAACACACACACACTTACTCGCACACAGGTATATACACAACGTGCAAAGAGTGTATGGTCACCAACTCAGTTTTTTATGTTAACCAGCTCTCCTGTAGGTTCAGATTAAAGATGGTCGGTTGCACAGGTCTGCGAGGTACGATCAGTTTCCAGCCCACAGGTAACTGAAGTCAGCCTTTTTTTTGTGCGTGTGTTTTTGATGAACGTACCACTCTCATGATTTCCACTCACTGTGATCGTATGCACTGTCACCTCCACCCCATCATCTTGATCTCTCTCCTGTTCTCCTCTTGTATCCCCAGTTTTGCTTATCAGTTGCTTCGAGCTGTAAGGATTTAAGGATTGCATTTTAAAAGTGAATACTGGTCAACACTGTCCTTGACCGTGTGGAGATACAACCTGGTGTTCTTGCTGTCTGGGGGAGGCAAGTTCAACTACCAGGGCACCAAGCGGTGGATTGAGGACAACATGGACTCCACAGGTCAGTGATTTTTTTTTTTTTTTTTCTTTTTTCTTTCTGTGCTTTTGCATGCTGGGGTTCACTTCTTGCTTTCCCTCACTCATTTTAGGTATGTGATGAAATGAGCCAGAAGTTGTTTTTGATCGTTTTGTAAATCAGGGGTGGGAATTCTCCTCGGATCCGCGGAATTCCGCGGTAGAAGCAAAAGATTTCCTCGGATTTGAAATGTTATTTCCTCGGAAAATGAAATTCGCGGAGATAGGGCCTACCTCTTGTTCGGTTATGGTCGATTTCGGTAATCAGATGGCCTGTCTAGCAGGATACAGTAGGCCTATATCCGGCGCTAAGAACTGTGGGATACATTCAAAAATGGCGTACCGACGAGACATCGTAAAGCGCGGGCTTCAGAAATTTGACGAAAGCAACATAAAAAATCCATGGAGATGGGAGTGGATGGAGAAGACAGCAGACAACGAAAGGCTGTGTACATTCATGAGAAAAATTCTGGCTCCTGGACTCGCTTTTTGTTCTCTGTGTGAAAAAGAAGTCAACTACTCCAGTCGTGGGCTTGTTGCACTGACAGACCACGTGAAATGGATATCCAGTAAACGAAAGCAGGCATCCATTTCAATGTTCTTTTTTTCGAAGTAGGGTGAGTATTTTTGTAATGTTTGCATGTGATCTATAGATGAAACCGTGCCCAAAAAAACCCATATTTTATGCTCTCTGAATGTTTCATTTATTTGCCCAAAATACACTAGATTGCACAGATATGCATCCTTAAGAAAAAAATTTTTCCGGGGGGGCATGCCCCCGGACCCCCTAGATTTCCTCTTTTTTTTGTCTGTTACCAGTTCCACCCCTGGTAAATGGAATCTCATCCACTATCGGAATTTTCTACTCCACATCTGCATCCATGGTAGGATTGTTTCAGTGTCTTCCTGTTAATCAAACAAATTTCCAATGTTACCGTTTGTTTTTATGATAGATCCATGTGTCTTAGTCACCCTCAGCTTTTTGTGCAGTCAGTCAGTATTCGGGTGGATGAAATCAGTTTCCATTGGTGTGAATGTTTTGCTTGGTTGGAAGGATGGCCACATATTGTACATTCCGGTATTTGTGCAGTGTTTTTTTGTGTGTGTTGGGCAGACTCAAACCTGCTGTCGGACGTGGCCTTTGTGGTGTGCTTGGACAGCATAGGGGCTGGTCAGTCTCTTCACCTGCATGTCTCTAAACCTCCCAGAGAGGACAGCAGTGGAGGCATCTTTCTGAAGGTCAACGCAATTTTGTGTGTGTGTGTGTGTATGTGTGTGTGTACAAGACTGTGCATCCACTTTATACAAGTGTATGTGTGTACATGCATTTGTATTAGTACATGGAAATATCAACTTTAAATTGCACGCATGACAGCAAGCCAAAAAATGGGTCAACCCCCCCCCCCCCCCCCCTCGAAAAACGAAAACAATTTTTCTTATTAATCTATGTTTAGGTGTAGTGTTTATGGATACAATAAAATACAATCTATTTCTAGGTGCCTTACCTGTGGACACCCAAAGTGTAAATGTAATGCTCAAATGCTTTTTATGTTTATCTGATCAGGTTTGGACCCATTGTCTGAAAAAAAGCAACCTAAATTTCAGAACTATTTCATCACAGATAAATGCTTACTGAACTTCCTCAGTAGGTACAAGAAGAGAAGGCACACTTACTATGCCATGACAGATACATGGAATCCTGCCCAGGGGGGTATTTTTGGCCTGTTGGCAGCGTGACATTCTACCTCAGGCCAAAAGGTGAATTGTGACTCACCTGGTCTTTGATTGAAGTTGGTTTCCCTTGGCTAACTTAAATGGTTATGAGATTAAAAGTAGTAGGTATTTGAATTCTGTTGTGTGCATTTATTTCCGGTGAGTTGAGTTGAAAGTTACGGATGCGAAACCTTAATTAATATGAAAATTCCATTATGCCTAGATTATTCATGCACTGTCACGTTTGTGTATTTTTGTAATTAATTTGCTTTGGAGCGCATGTGACTGCACATACACCTGTGGTGTGTGTGTGTGTGTGTGTGTGTGTGTGTGTGTGTGTGTGTGTGTGTGTGTGTGTGTGTGTGTGTGTGTACAAAAGAGAAATTTTCATTCTCTCAGATGGAATAATATTAAAGAAGTGATTGACAGTTCTTAAGATTCAATGCATATGATCAGTTCAGAGAAGTTGTTTGTTGTATTCATGTCTCTTTTAATTGAGGGGAGAATTTAACATCATATGGCAAAGTGTGTTTTTGGTTTTGTCAAGACATATGTGGTGCATTGTTTTTAAGAAGAATGTGTGTTGCGCATTGTTTGTCAGGGTGTGTTGTGCATCAGTTGTAAAGATGTGTTGTGCAATCAAGATGTGCATCATTATCAAGATGTGTTGTGCATCATTGTCAGGGTGTGTTGTGCATCATTTTCAGAATGTGTTGTGCATCATTGTCAGGATATCATGTTGGCATATCATTTAGCTCATATTCACCTGACTGTACCGACTGTCTGAATCCTGCTTGTACGTACACACTCTCAAATGTCAGGTTGCCGATGAAATAAAGGGGAGATAAGCCACTCTCTCTCTCTGAAAGTTCCTTGGTGATCTCCCCTTAAATAGAAATATTATTTCCACATCAATTGGGTATCTCTTCTTCCCTGGCAAAGGATGCTTTCTGTGTTGCTTTAAAGATGTGCGATGTTGATGTTATGAATTTAAACATCTTTCAGCTTCTTTCTTTTTGCTCTTCTTTGTTGTTGTTGTTGTGAGATAAGTTGTTCATCATTATATGTAGACAGTGATTTGCATCATCTGTCAACATGTTCATTATTTTGTCAAGATGCGTGGTCATTACTCTGTCTCAACATCTGTTGTGCATTATTTGTCAAGATGATGTATTGTTCACCATTTTGTCAATAGATGTGTCATTCAGCATGTGTCAAAACGTTGTGTAGTTCATCATTGTATTGAGACGGGTGCGTATGTGTGACCAGAATCAGGAAACCGTTGTTCATCATTGCATCAAGATGTGTGTGCATGTGTATGTCACGAGAATCTGGAAGCTGGAAGCTATTGTTCAACGTTTCATCAAGGTTTGTGTGCATGCGTATGTTACCAGAATCAGGAAGCTGTTGTTCATCATTGTATTAAGACGTGTGGGTGTTGTGTGTTTCACCAGAATCTGGAAGCGGCGGCCGAGGCCCAGAAGCCTGAGGTGCAGTTCTCCATGGTGCACAAGAAGATCAACCTGGCCGATGAGATGTTGGCCTGGGAGCATGAGCGCTTCAGCATCAAGCGTTTGCTGGCCTTCACCTTGTCGCGCTTCAACAGCACGCGCGCCTTGGACCGCACCTCCATCCTCGACACACCGTCAGTGCAGCTGCCTGTCATTGTTAACTGCTGTTATTATCTTTTAGCAGTTTAAAAAAAAAAAATTTGATACACCGTCGGTGCTGCTTCTTATGTCATTGTTAACTGTTGTTACTATTCTGTTGCAGGTTTTTTTTTTCGTTTAACTTTTTGGAAAGCAATTTGCGCTACTGTGTTTAAAAATGCATTACTTCAAACCATTTGCAGATTTGTGTTTCTTTCTGTCTTATATTCTACAGTGTACTTGTGAAAGTATTGCACACACAGTTTGGTGTGTATGCTCCTCATTCTTCTGTGTTATCGCGTCAACAGACAAGACCTGTATTTTCTCAAGCTGAAATCACATAGGTAGATGTTCAACAAGCACAGCTGTGTCTGCATGGTGGTTGGAGAAGTACAGTGTAGTTCTGTCTTTGGCCTTGATTGCCTAGCATTGTGCTTGCATTATCAGCTGTTACAGTAGAGAACAACACAGCGTGCCTGGCCTTCATGGCCTGTCCAGACCCGGTTAAAGTATACATTGTGGTCTTGCTTGTTCCATATTGCTGAGCGCTGTGTTTGGATTACTAGTTGTGATGATAGGGAAGGGCTTAAACAGCTTGTGTTGTCTCCATACGCCTAAATTAAGGCTAGTCCCAGGAAAAACTGTGTTTTGTTCTTGCTTGAGATGCTTTTTTGTTACAAATTAAAAAAAAAAATTCTTAGTGAGTACACCAAAAACAAGGACGGACAAGTTATAAGACAAAACACAAAGCGTTTTGATCTCTCAGGTCTTTTTCAGGCAAGATAAACAACATTCAGGACAATGAAAACAAAGAACAAGCAGTCACTTATCTTCTCATGTTCAGTGCAAGATGGGCGTTGAATGAAAAACTTTTTGTTGTTTGTTGGCAGGAAGAGAATAGATGATGAAACACTGGCTGCCAATATTCGTGTGATAGCAGAGGCCTTGGCGCGACATGTGTACAACATCAGTCCCCAGGGAGCTTTCAATCTCTTCACAGAAGCCATGGTTGGTTTGTGTGTGTATAGGTGTGCGTGTGTGTGTGTGTGTGCGTGTGTGTGTGTGTGTGTGTTTTGTGCATGTTGTGTGTGATTGTGTAAGTATGTGAGTGACTGAGAGAGAGACAGAGACAGAAAGAGAGAGAATGAGATTTCATTCTTTTCTCTGAACTTGTGTGTCGGATTATAAGCATGCAAATTCTCACAGTTCTGTGGGGTTTTTTTGTTGTTTTTTTTTTCGTTTTTTTTCTTTGGTCAAATGCAGACCTATGGGAGAAAACAAGAAACAAAGAAAGTCTCCTCTTGGGTCTTTCGTTACCGATTAGACTGTAGCGTCACTACCGTGAACTCAATTTGTTCTGTCCGTGTGTGATGGCAGGACACGCAGGAAGACGCGGAAACAGCGTGGCTGGAGTTCCTGACCTCGCAGCCGCGTGCTGCTCAGCTCCTGCCTCCAGAGAGCGTGCTGTTGGCCACTCTGGAGAGCACCCTGTCGCGCTACCTCAAGGACGTGCGCCGATCCACGTTCAAAGCCGACAAAAGGTGAGCCTCCTCAGACCTGGTAGCGCTGCTCGCTGTGAAGTGTTGCTGTTGTGGTGGAAATGTCAGTTTAGTTTAAAAATTTTTTTTTTCATTTATGAACTCGCCCCATGACGAACGAACACTATAGCGTTCCTTCTGTTATCCTCAGTTTTGAGACGAGCGACTGCTATAGCGGTATTGCTATTTATAGCTTTTTCACCAGGAGCCTGCGTGATCGAATTACGACATGAGCTGATTGTAGCTTGGTCAGCCATCCCACGGCTGAATTAGAAGATTTGCCAAGCGATACTGTGTTTGCTTGTTGATGAGTGAGCGACTGAACACAGTGCTTCATTGCACACGTGACAAGAACAACGGCATCTTAAGCAAGTTGATTTATTCATTTTTTGTTTTAACACCGATGTTTCAGCCATTTGTTACTTGCTGTTTGGTGGGATAGTTTCGTACCAGCATGGGTTAGAGTTTTGGAAATAAGTAGTGTTTTATGGTTTATAGATTGAAATTTATGGTAGTTTCAGTGTTTATACTTTGATAAAGAGAGTCCTAAGTAAAAGTGATAGTTCTTTTGACTCTATCCATTCATTCAGTGTTAGTTCTGTTGATATGGTTAGGTTTGTTTCTACTACCTCTTTGGTTTCTTCTGGGATGATTGGCACATCTATTAGGTGAACAGACATGACATGACATGGATTTAGAGTTAACAGATATAGTGAAAGTTATATTTGCCAACACTCCTCTGCAATTGGAAGCTGGAGGTTGGATTTGACACAGGTGGGGGAGAGAAAAAAAAAGTGGACACATTTCAGTTTAGGGGGCGAGTTGGTGACAGAGCTGCCCATGCAGTGTGTTTGTTCATCATTCACGCATTGTAATCACCAAACGTGTTTTAACAGTTTCACATTTAGGGGAGAAACATGCAGCAGAATGTTTGCTGATGCATCTATACATCACATTAACGTTGAGTGCGTTTGTTCTGACTGGCTGAAGGGAGGGTTTGAAACTTGGCCAAACTCAGCAGTACTTCGTTTGGAATGCATCTTCCTCAGCAGAATATAATTGACTGCGTTATGATGTGAATGTTCCTATGTGTGTGTCATTGGTATTGAACAAAGTTAGCTCAAGGGAATTCACTCTTACCCTATATTGCAGCATGATAAATTACAGGTTATGAGGAATACTTCTTTGCTGAAGAAGTTTGCTTGGTTAAACAAAAACAAGAAGGCAAGTCAGTCTGTGGAAACGGTTTAGCAGCCAATGCAAAGTGAGCTGCTTCTACCACACCACGTCCAAAACAGGACAGTACTTTGGTAACTGGGACGTCATATTTTCAGCACTCAGCAATGGCAAGTTTTGATTACCGTGGGACCCTCAAAAACGTTGAAGCTGAAGTATAAAACCCCCTTGAAAAAAACAACCTTTCAAGGGAGTAGGGTACTTTCTGAAAACAAAAGAGCAGGGAGCTTTGGGTGGCGAGAAAAGGAGGGGCAGGAGTTGTAGGGAGAAGATGGTGCATACATGATCAAGAATAGTGTAGATTCTATTCTTAGCCATGGATGTTTTTAATCTTTGTGGACAGTGGTCAGGTTTCTGCATTGTTTCTGTTGTCTGATTGAACAGCAATGTTACCCTTTTGCCATGCTGATATGTAACTGGACAGTGTTGAGAAATGTCATGACGGTATGTACCTGTGTGTTTCAGGGACCCAGAGTTTGTGTTCTACAACGGAGCGACGTACATGATGAACGCTTTCAAGTCAGTACCTCTTTATCGTTACGATAGCTGTGGCACTTACAGTTGATGGCTGAGACTAGGCTGGCATGGCTGCCTACCGTCCCGGAGTATCCGTATTTGTCCCCCGAAATAATGAAATCATGCAGCCTGTCCCTGGAATCCACTTTTTTATTCTATGTCCCGCGAAAAAAAAATTCGGGAGAAAAAAAAACAACAAAAAAACGAAGTCGAGTTCGTCAGCTGATCACCGACTGACTGACTTCGGTCGTGGCCATCCTGACCAAATCCGTCGGAAAGACCCGAACATTGCCGAACTGACCAGTGCGCATGCGCATACACCGTCTTCCCGAGTTTTGAAAGCGAGAAAAATGGACGCGAAACAGGGAAAGCGTAAAAATGCCGACGGCGATCTCGACTATGGGGCTGCTCTCAAGAAGAAGAAACGTCGGCAGACATTCCTGTCAAAATATACGGAAACCTGGCCGTTCATCAAGCGTGGCAAGATCGAGACTTACACGTCTTGTGAAATTTGTGCGCGTGAGTTCTCCATCATTTTCTATTTTTACTTCCCCAGATATTTTACTATTACCTGGGCCTGAATTTGGCCATTGCTTTTAACTTCTTGAATATCGAGTGCGACCCCTTGTTGCCAAATTTGCTCCAGGGGCCAACAGTCTGAGTTGCACTGTTTTATGTTATTTTATTTTACTTTTTAACATGCGCGCTGGTGACCTACTCGTTTTTGAGTGAACCAGTATTTTAGGAAGAAGAAGAAGAAGGATCTGGAGGTAGGGATGAAATAACCCGTCATGTCGCCACTGAAAAGCACAAGAACACAAAAATCCGTGAGAGCGAGAAATCTTGTAACATTAGCGGATTCTTTTAGCGCGCTCAGACGTCAACCAGTCAGGAGACTTTTGACGTCATAAGAGCTGAAACGATGATGGTTGACCTTGCAGCTGAACTGAATTTGCCGATGGCTGTGCTGGACAAGCTAAACAGAGGCGTTAAATTGATGTTTCCTGACTCGGACATCGCAAAGAAGTTTCAGTGCGCTAGAAGCAAAGTAGCATTGTAGAAGTTGTACATAGTGTAAATAAAGGTAAGCTTTCACTTTAATGTTGATGTGGTTGTGATATGTGCTACCGCTGCATGTGTCCCTGGAAATCAGTCAGTGTCCCTGGTTTTGAAACAGTATGTCCCTGAAAGAGGCGGAAGGGGGTAGGCAGCCCTGGGCTGGCAGTTAGGATTGACAGTTGTATGAATTCTAGTTTGTTGCATTCAGGTTCAACCTCCACACCCACATGCGATGATGTGGCAGACATAGACACAAATCTGTCCACCCTTCTGTTTTTTGCGGAACTCATCTCCTCAGGTTCACTTCATTGCCTTGTTCCACTTGACCCCATCAAATTCCGTCAGCCCTGAAAAAGGCTTTTTGTGATCACTCGATTCATACAGCATCACGGCCAGTTTACAGTGTCAGCTGAAGTTCCACTCATGAACTTGCTTCTCTTGCCTCTGCTGGCATGTCGAAATGTACAGCTGATTTGCTTTGCTTTGAGTCAAACAGCAAAAATTTTAACAGAAGTTTCATTCAGAAGTTGCAGCAGAATATCCATAAATTGTTTATTGCAGTGTCAGCATATATCATGCTTGAGGTACAGTCTGCAGCAAAATATCCATATATTGTTCAATACAGTGTTAGCATATATCATGCTTGATGTACAGTCTGTCTCTTGGACTTGAAAAATTTTATGTGGAGGATGTCTGGACGTCCAGCATCTCACAAACTACAAAAATCAGAGTGAATTACAGTCCTTCATGGGCCAAGACATCACAGAGGCATTGATGGTCTTGAAGTATGAAGAGGGGCCATGTTTCAAAAGTGCAGTGAGCGACAGTTTATAGCAAAAATGCAAACAAACTACTTGTGCCTCTCTAAAGCGGTAAATGTACTGTTCAGAGGATCCCATGCCACCATAGCACTATGGGAACTTTAAACTTTTAAGTTTCCATGTTGTGCGTGCCAAATAAGATGAAGGATCTATAGGTGAGAAAAGTATGAGAAAAACAAAACTCGGTGAGCTTACTTCTATTCACTTCATCACCATAAAAATGACACTCAAGATCTGGTTTGTGTACACCTCACCTTGGAGAGATACTACTCCTCGCTGATGAGCTAGTTTTGTTATCTGCACTTTAGGTGAAGGCATATCACACAGTTTATTTGAAAATGCTTTGAAAGTTGCTGTGTGGAAGGAATACTAAGTTCTATGTCTGTTAGCCCAATGGAAAGTATATGGTGCATATAAGGCTTACGTAGTACATAGTACATTTCTGCATGAGGTATGTCACATGATTTAATGATCAGAAAGTAAAGAAAGTCACATAAAAATGTAAGCGTTGGTATCCTCCCTCTCATAAGTTAAGGTGAGTGTAACCAACTGTTCATTGATAACTGTAATGAGAAGGAAGTAAATCAAAACATAAGCATAAGTGTGTAAAAATACACAGTGTTCTTTGTTGGTGTGCATGAACTGAAATTATCACACACACACACATACAGAATAATATGATCTTTATGTGTGTTTGCAGTGTGAAACCAGCAGTATTCGATCTCTTCTTGGCAGTGGGCATTGCTGCTTACCTGGCTGTCATCTACCTGTGTGCTACAGTGAGTGCACCTGACATTGTGTGTGTGTGTGTGTGTGTGTTTGGTGTGTGTGTGTGTGTGTGTGTGTGTTTGCGCAATTTTGCGTGCATAGGTAAAACTTTTTTGGTTTGATGACAGAATCAGTTCTTGATTTTCATGCAGCTGGAAAATCCCTTTTTTTTTCAGCACTCATCCATCTTCTCTTCTTTCTTTCTTTTTATAGTTGAAACCCTCTAAAAAGGTCTCCCTAGCACAGATAAACTAGCATGGAAACAGGTGGTTGAAGTTCATCCAGTGCTCTGAAGACACCATAGCTAGTAATCTGTTTGAAGGCCATTCAAGATTACAGCTTAGCACTGTTCTGCCTACAGGTGTTGTTAGGCTAGTGAAAACATACCTGCAATGTTGGAAAGCGACTGGGAATCTGAGATTGATGTGATTTTGAAGAAGTGGAGCTGGGAATGGTTAAATAAAATAAGATGCCAACAGTACTCTGCACCGACAAGGGTGTGAGAAGCTAAAACCTGCTGATTTGTATTTATGTACCGTCTGCAGACCTGTTTACTTTACGCCTTTGGCGTAATAAATCACGATTTCAAACCTCCAATTACGCCATTACGCCTTCAAACATTAAATTCCGCCACGCGGATCGCCAAAACTACACTTTTCGAAAGCAATCATTCTCGTCGGTTCAACAACGCGATGGCCCGTTCACTCACTGTGCCGCCTGCGAAAGTTACAGTGTTCAGTTATTCCTTCATATCAGTGTAACCGAAAGCCAGCATTGCGGGCAGGCATGAGGTTGAACGTTTTAGTAAGGGAGATAACTTTCGCGGGTTGACATCATCAAAGATGGCGTCAAAGCGTGCTCAGCATGAGACAGACGACGATTCTGATTGCTGTGTTACGGAAGAAACAGTTCCTGAGAAACCAAAAAAGGCACGAGTTACTCAAAAATACCGCCAGGTATACCATGACAAGTATAACTGTCTTTTCCCATCAAGAAAAGGGCCGGGATATGTGCATTGTAGCATATGCAAGTCGGACTTCAGCTGTGAACATGGCGGAATGTTCGATTGTAAGAGACATGTGGGCACGGCTTCTCACAAGCAGTTCATCGAAGCAGCTGGAAAGCAGAAATCAGATGTGTGTGTGTTTTTTTTTATAATTTTAAATACATTATTTATTTGGTATCCTCCAACTTGGCAGACATCCTTTGACCAAGTAAAGTGGTTCCAATGGCAGTTGGTGAGTTTTAATTTGTTTTTGTTATATTTTGAGTTGAATTTTCATGGTCATAATGATGAAATTTAACCTTAGAATGTGCACCAGAATGTGCACCAGATTGCACCATTTTGCTTCCCCCCAAAAATTTTCCGGGGGGGCATGCCCCCGGACCCCCTAGCTATCTTGGCGCTTCGCGCCTTCGATTACACTTTTCCCCCATAAGATTACACTTTTCAGTATTTGGGATTACACTTGGGTAGCCAAGGGGGTAAACAGGTCTGCGTCTGCAATGCAGAGCTGAAGTATGGATCAAATGCGAAGAAACAGCTCAATGAATACTCTCAAAACCATGAACATCTGAAAAACCTACATCTAAAATTAATTTTTGTGTGTGTTCAGGGTTCATACTGACCTCTCTCTTGTCTGTCTGTCTCTCCCGTTCTCTCAAAGTATCATCTTTTTTTTAATGAAATCTTTTTACTTGTATGTTTTTTTTTTTATTTTTTATTTTTTTATAGATTGATTGTATGCCATTTGGTCCTGTTAATGATTGTATGCTATTTGGTCCTGTTGAACATGCATATCATGTCGTACATGACATTCTCGAAAAATAAAGCTGCATTTTATGGATGTATTGAAATTTCACAGTTTGACCCAGCATCAGAGGAGCAAAATGTTTGTCCCAAAATGTGCATGTAATTCACTTTGAAATGTCATTCAGGTATCAAATTTTCTCCAGCTTCAGGGGGGCATAGCGCCCTAACCGTCCTCCAAGAGGGGCACTGCCTCTGTACCCTGCGTAAATATAAGCTTGCACCTGCGTTGGTGCATAGGTTCGGAGTTGTCTCCATGTCATTGGCTCATCATGCTGGGAGGAAAAGTGATCTTCGTCCTCGCTGTTTACTGATTATGACTCTCTACCTCTTGTAGAAATTCCGAACATCTAGAGTGAATAGGATCTGTATGTTCCACTGTTGTGAGTTGGAGTACCATTGTCCATGTTGATAGCATTTCACCATTTCTTGTTCAGCTGACTGGCTCTGTGCCTGCTTGCTGTTCGTGATAGCTGTCTGTCCACCACACCTCGTTGGTTGTAGTGTCAGACTCGGTTTAATGTATACACATGGTGGTTGATGTTGCTGACAAAGGCTACATGCAGGCAGTAGCCTGGTCTTGCTGAACAGTGAACGAGAAACTGGCATACTTTGTAACCTGAGAGGGCAGCCAGGTAGTTGGACGATTCTGATGTTGAATTGGTTAGTTGCCATTGTGACGAGTGGACAGGACTCGGACAGAAAGGAGTGGTGGGAAAGTGAGGGGAAATACTGATCTTCGCCCGTCTTCAACTTTGTGGAGTCTCCTGTCATGTCAGATGTACTGCAGTTACCTGTATTTTCTGTTTCCCAGTTTGTCTACGTGTTCTGTGTGAAAGGCTAGGCTAGTCCTGAATTAAGATTACTTTGTGTTTGTTACATAGCTGTTGTTGTTGTGGGCATGGATCTGTATGGGGTGTTTAGGCAGGCCTCCAGTTTCCTTTCTGTAAGGGAAGTGTCGCTGTTCTGTGTACTTGTCTGCGCCGTGTGTGCTAGGGAGTAGGCACCACAGACAGCATTAATTTCGAGTTGACCCCTACGCTGGTAGTTGTGACATAAGTCGTACTGTTACGTCATGGCAGTCACTGGTTGTCGCAACATAAGTCGTCTGTAGGGTGAGCCTTGCGAGCCTTGTTTCACTGACACACACAGATACGAAACTATGGCTCAGTAAGAAGCTAATTTGCTTGAATGACTGAGAGAGCCCAGGAACATGGATTTTCAGCGTTTTTGCTTGCTTTATGGTTAGTAGCAGCTTGTAATGCATAGGGCCACTCAACTTGTTTGGCAAAACAAAAATGGCAGCGCCTAAAGGAGAACATGATAGAATTAGGAACTTAATAGATGTTTTGTTGAATTTCTTGTGGAAGAAGCAAGTGAAGAAGAAGTTATTGACATTTTTGATGAACTATGTGTGGTGGGTGACAGTTTTGTATTTAGATCAAGCACCATTTAATCATGATTTTGAGATCGACAGGGACAATGACTGGATGAGTGCCCAAGGGTGACGGAAATCTCAAGATGCCATTCAGTGTGGAAAAAAAACTCGGTGTAGAGCTTCCAGATGATCCTAAACCTTCCCAACATAAACGAGGACAGTTTTGGCTATTACATTTGTTGATAGTGACCATTTTTTTTGTGGTGTGTGTATGTTATCAACAAGTGATTTCAATGGGAAAACGGAACTGTACCTTATTCATTCTTACCTGGATTACCTGCATAGAAGATGGGTATAATCCATACTGACTTTCCTTTGAAAAGGCTGCAACTTATTTCTAGATACTGTGGAACATCATTGACTGGATTATTTGTGAAAAAGCTCTTGAGAATGATGAGCAGGATATGCCACCTGTTTTCACCTGTAACTTTTCACATTCTAGACAGGTAAGCACCAAATCAAACACCCACAAGTTCTGTTTTATATTATTCTTTATTCAGTTACTAACAATTCTTATTCTGCATGTCATGTTCAAATACTAACCGTTGAAAAGTTATGCACATTATACAAATGTAACTATTTTTTTCAAACTTTCCTTCTGTTAATTCATCAGACAAAGTACTTAATAGATCTTTGTTAAATCACCAGAGTAAGGCTTAAGCGCTTGTAGCTGGTTCTCCATGGAAGCAAAAGTGACGTTCCTCATTAACCCCTTCGCTGCTATCATATTTTGCTAAGTCCCATGCTAAGATATTTTTTAGAAAAACACAAAAATCACGCCTATGCTTTTCATTTGCTTATAATTCAGAAGATATTGAACATAGCTACATAAAAGTATATATCACATGAAAGGAAATTGAATGAAGAATCTGTTTGTAACAATAACATAATGGAATGATATGCTAGAATGACACATGAACTCCTTGAAATACAATACAAAAAAATGAAAAAAATCAATCATGACGTTATTAGGTGATCACGATCACGAAGTTCGATGCCAGCTGGATCAAAATCTTCTTCATCTCCACTTCTTCATCTCGGTAAATTTCGTAAATAACCTCTGCAACTGCATAGCTTCGTCGTGCGCCAGCCATGGCTTCGAATACTGAAAGTAGGACTTCACAGTACCTTGCTTATCGATCGTCATAAATTATGTAAATGAACCAATTACCTTGAACAAATGGTACACCAAAAGCAAAGAGTGGTCAAGGGAGCTTATCAAATCATAAATAGAGGGATTTTCGGCAATGCTGGACGAAACAGAAAGAGTGTTGAATCATGACGGACAATGTTCGTCAACAGCGCATTGCAGGCGGCACTTTTCATGACGTACACTGTACGTCAACAGCGCAGTGAAGAGGTTAATTACTTCCTGATACGTGTGTTTGATTTTTCAGAATTTCCACAGAGTGTATGGTCGTTTGAGGAGGACCATGGCGTCATCACCGAAGGACAAAAGCAACTGAGTCATTTGTTCCAAAGATACAAATAGGTGAGAAGTGGTCAGAACTTGACACAAGTCTGCTGTGTGCATGCTAAGAGAAAGACAGGTTTACAGTGTGTTAAGTCTTTCACTGAACTGTACATTTTATTCACATGCTGGTGGTATTACACTTGAAGAAGAAAATCAGGTGTATGATGACGTGTTGATATTTTTGAAGCATCTACTAAGTAAGTGGGTATCTCACACTTCTGTTTCAAATATTGCTGTTCTTTGTTGCTTCACACTTCATGAACTTGGGGAATGTCCAGGTGGCTGGATTCTTGTGACGTGGAAAGAAAAGCATCACCAAAATTGAAGTCATGACACGTTTCATCAGTGGAGTACAGCTTGCGTACTTTTTTTTTTATGTCGTGCTGAACTTTTATTTTAGACAAGACAGAAACCCATGACATGAGGCTTTATGACGGGTTTTAGACCATAACAAGGGTTGACTGCCAGAACCCAGTATCTCATATACATATATGTAAGGGAGATACTATATGTAAGGCAGATACTGGGCTGTGGCAGTCAACCCTTGAAATTTAAGGTGATGTCTTTCATGTCACCTTCTGACTCTGGCGCCTCACATATATTTGCCAAGTCCATTTTAGGGCTTGGAGATATTGGCACTGACAGTTCCATTTATGTTTCTGCTCCCTCCAGCTTTCCTCCTTGTTCTGTTTGTAAACAAAAACTTGGTCAGCTATTTTCTGGCACTGCAAATTTGTGACCAAGGAAATGTCATAATTCGGTGACAGACAACCAATTTCTGACTAACCTTGTATGTTTACTTTTGATGACTTGTCTGGGAAATTTCTTAACTTAAAAAAACGAGTATGTCAACTCCCATGTTTTGATTCATGATTTTGGGGTTTGGCGTCGAGATGCACATTTTACAAAATTGTTTTTTGAGTCTGAGGTCATAGGTCATTCATGGCACTCTTTTGGGCGGTTGTATGAAAGATTTGGGTTTCAGCAACACACCGATAAATAAACTGGAATGTAGTAAACTATGTGTAGTATGGTGTGTAGATGTGTCAGGTACAGGGTATAAAGGCAAGCTTGGAATATCCTTTTTTTTAAGGGATGTTTCCTTGTTTGTTCTTTGTGCTTAGTGTTGTCATTTCTGCAGGCGATTCGGTGCATTCGTTCGAAGTATGGGCATGTAATTTCACCACGAGAACAAGAGTCACCCTAGTTGCTTGTTCTTCATCTTTCCCATGTTGTCTGACTGCTCAGGTGTGCAGGGACAGAGGCGCCCAGGTGTTCCCTGGTTCCTGTGATCCCACACCCCAGAGGTGCGAGGGACAGAGGGGGACTCCGCAGGTCAAGGACTGCCAGCCTTTTTCTTCAGCCTGCCTCTTCTCCCGGCTGCTGCTCTGTTCTTCCTAACACCCCCCCCCCCCACCACCACCCACCCCCCACCCTCCGTGTCCATCTTCTGCAGCAGCCTCTTCCTTTTTCCTTGTTGAAAACCAGTGTGTTAGGCTTCCACAATTCCAAGAGACTTCGTGGAAGGACAGTGTGTGTCTGCGACAGACGTGTACCTGCCTGTAGCCGAGTATGGCACCCCTGTTTGCGGAATGTGAAGAATGCTTGAGGGTCCTCGTTGCGAAAATGTTTCTTACATCTTTTTTATACCAGAAGTTCCAGTGTGTGTCTACTGTGGTTTTGTTGTGTCAAAAGTGTTGTTGGCTGCTGCTCGTTTGCAGCAAGGTTTCTTCACAAGGAATGGTCACCTGGGCAGCGTAGAGGTGGCCAGATTACCTGGATGCAGGTGACAAATACTTTTTTTTTCAATTGTATCGAGCTGTATTTTGCCTCCATGCAGGAAAAGATATCTGAAGGCTGATTGATGATGAAGGCTGATTGATGATGATTGGTGGATGTGGAGTTTATTTTTGTGACATTTAAGAGAGGGGGATATTTGATAGCATGTACTACACTTTTTTTTGGGGGGGGGGGGGGGCCTTTAATGGGATTTAAAGATGATTGCAACATGAATATAGGATATGATATACATCAGCAGGAAAGCAAGTTCACAGAGTGGTTAGTGCAGGAGAGAGACTGCAGCAGGGTATACTAGTAGCAGGCAACAGGCGATGACACTCGGAAAGATATCTCCATCTCTCCTGTTTTCCCAGTCTGCCTGCCATATTCTAAACCTTGTCTTACTTTGAACATGGTGGCAGCATAAGCAGACACGCATACTGTGCCGGAGTAGCAGTATTTGGTATGGAAAAACCAGGCAGTCAATGACTAACCCGGATGGTATGGGTGTGGATTGTGCATTTCTGAAGAAAAATGGGGATGAACTTTTTTCACAGTAGGACAAACCCAACTGAAGATGGGAATTTTAATCCAGACGTGCGCATGCATGCAAGTGTGAAACAGACCATGGAAGAGACTGATCTGGGCCAACATTAAGAGAAAGTACAGAGAAGATAGCTGGATGGAGCTAGTACATTGGAATGTTTGAGATTGATGAAGATAGACAGGTAGTCCTGCCACATGGGTAAAAAAATCCCCAACAACAAACAAAAACCAAAAACAACCAAAAAAACAAACGAATCACTGCCAGACTTTCAGAAAATACTACAAGTGGTGGCCATGTTTACCACAGGGACAGAATGCGAAAAAATTTGGTTTGTCCACGATCTGCAAGCTAACATTCTTCATCAGTCAGTTGGTGATGATGTGAGTTGCCACCAGCATACATGTACATCTGCACAGCATCATATTGTTAACTATATAGTGTGTTCTTGAAAAATTCTTGATAAATGCCATTGGTCCCTGATCTTTATTTGATCCATTGCTCAGGGAATTATTTTGCAGGAGGCATGTCTGCATAACCAGAATTGGTAGACGGAAGTAAACAGCTTTCCAACTGTGTGAAAAAAAATCTTTGTTTCAATAGAACATTTTTCGTTTTGTTTTTTAGTTGGCACAGAAGATATGCTTATCTTTTGCTTTGAGAGAATCAGGGAACTGAACTGTGATGGCATGTCTGGAAGATGGATGGAAAGATGGGGATGTGAACTGAAGGCTGAAGAGCACCGACGAAGATCCAGAAACTGTTGATTTGGAGATAATATCAATGCCACTTGATGTCTGCATGACGTCTGGGTTTTGGCTTTTGTTTGTCAGTCGTTTTCTTTTTTTGTCATCGGCAATTCCTATGCAAGTGCAAACTGTTCGGGAGTCGGACTCTGTGCCCTGTCAAACTAATTGCAAGCAACACCAGTTCGCCATCATGGAATGAGGGAACGGAAAGGGAAGTGTGCAGTAGATGAGGGAAGTGTGGAGATGGTCTGTTGGTGGTCTTAGTTACTGTGTTAGCTGTGAAATCCCACCTAACACAGCTAGCAAACAGGTTGTGACTTGCATGCTGTATGACATGGTAAGCACACTTGGCACACGGAGTTCAAATAAATACTTCCTATTTTAGTTTTACAAAAATGCACTTAAATATTCCACATTTAAAACATGCGCCCATAATTTGCAGTTTATGTGAATCTACCCTCTTCACTTTTCTTTTTGTGGTTAATTTTTGTTTGCTTTCATGGATTGGTCAGCATTACAAAATTGTAACTATTACCATGAGGTTTGTCACAGAGGATATTACATTGAAAATCAGTTTTACTCTTGCAGTTTATTCCAATCATGTTCAAATAAAAAGTGTCTTGAACACAAATTATCTTCCATCAGAATCCTTAAGTTTTCTGGGTGGAGGCTATTCATGGAAAAGAAGTTTCAAAAATACACTGTTTTTTTTCCCGTAAAATACTCCTATGATAAACTTCCCAACCACAAACTTGGCGCACACAGGTGTGGTTCTGATGTACGGAAGTTCCATTTCAGGCTCTGATTAAGTCTGCTTGCTGTCGAAGTAACATTGTCTGGTGAGGAAACCGACAACTTGAACTTTTTTTCATGCACCATCACAATGGCTTCCTTTTCCTGTGAAGACAACACCGTTGCTTAGCGATAGTTTACATAGGGAGAAAAAAGAAAAGGTGAAGAAGTAATGTTTGAACACACCTTGTGGGGTTCCGTCAGAAGAATGGCTTTATGGATTTGATAACGCCAATTTCTGTGAAGTTTGCAGAATGGTGGATCATGTAGCCCATACATTATAAAGAGATGGTTTATGGTTCCCAGCCTCTGATTAAAGCCTTTTTTTCATTCATTACCCACCTAACCTATAAATATCCCTTTTGACCTATTACCCCTCAAGTGTCTAATCCTCTATGACCTCATGCCCTTAAACTATCTTTATGACCTTGTGTCCTTAAACTCTATCCTTTTTGACCTTGTGTCCCTGAACTCTACCCTTTTTGATCTTGTGTCCCTAAACTCTACCCTTTTGACCTTGTGTCCTTAAACTCTACCCTTTTTGACCTTGTGTCCCTAAACTCTACCCTTTTTAACCTTGTCCCTAAACACTACCCTTTTTGGCCTTGTGTCCCTAAACTCTACCCTTTTTGACCTTGTGTCCCTAAACTCCACCCTTTTTAACCTTGTGTCCCTAAACACTACCCTTTTTGGCCTTGTGTCCCTAAACTCTACCCTTTTTGACCTTGTGTCCCTAAACTCTACCCTTTTTGACCTTGTGTCTCTAAACACTACCCTTTTTGACCTTGTGTCCCTAAACTCTACCCTTTTTGACCTTGTGTCCCTAAACACTACCCTTTTTGACCTTGTGTCCCTAAACACTACCCTTTTTGGCCTTGTGTCCCTAAACACTACCCTTTTTGGCCTTGTGTCCCTAAACTCTACCCTTTTTGGCCTTGTGTCCCTAAACTCTACCCTTTTTGACCTTGTGTCCCTAAACACTACCCTTTTTGGCCTTGTGTCCCTAAACACTACCCTTTTTGACCTTGTGTCCCTAAACTCTACCCTTTTTGGCCTTGTGTCCCTAAACTCTACCCTTTTTGACCTTGTGTCCCTAAACTATCCATTTTTAGCTCCTGCCCCTACACTGTCTTTCCTTTCTTAACTCTTGCCTCAAAAGACAGTTATTTTTTTTACTAGTTATGTACCACCATTATTTTTTCCCACATGTATTTTAAACAGGAACGTCTTCTGATCAGCATTTATGCTGTGCGGTTGATTCTCGTATTCATTGAAGGAAACCACCATCAGGTTACAAAATGAAGTAGTTCATACTCTTAATTTGATTAAAGGGTGAGAATTTGATTAAAGAGTGAGAAAAAGATTTTGTTACTGAAGTTACAGGTACCTCAAATGGGTGTTTGCTTCTGTTTTGAAGATAGTAGAATATTCAGAAGATGTCTCGTTCATGAGGTGATGTTTTAAATGTGAGGTGTTGAATGCAAGTCGGAAATGAATAAAATTGAAAGGTGTGTGTGTGTTTTGTTGTTGTTTGTTTGCAAACGATTTCTACCGCTGGGTTATTTTTTGGCAAAAGGCATCAACAGCCGAGGCCAGGCCTACGATGTATTGTTGTACCTTGTCTGCTCCAAATGATCATGGGCGCCAGTGAGAGACAAATTACACACAACAACTTATTTGTATATGTTGTCTCAGTCTCTGAGAGGTGTGGGCAAGAGCCTGGGTTGTTGCCGCAGAGCTCTTGGCGGTCCACTCAGCGGTCCCTGTTCACCTCTTCCCCTGCACTGTAGCTTGTACGTGTATCTGGTCACTTGTCTGTAACACTTCCACTTTCTGTTTGTCATTGTGATCAACAGGTTTTCGAAGCGACTCGCACTGTAATGATTATGCTCACAAACTATAAGGGAGGCCATCAACAGGCGACTCGTGCCGTAACGTTTGTGCTCATTATGCTTGTAAACAATAAGAGTGATCGTTCTTAGACCAGGACGAACGACCTTGGAGGGAGGATTCTGGCTGTGGTCAAGTCTTGAAAGGGAGGTACTCCGCTAGGTTAACTTCACCCAGTATACATTGTGTGAAAATAAAAAAAAAACGCCAAAGACCACACGGACACAGGATCCATATCATACGTTGGTATATTTTCTTTATTTCAACGGATTATCACATTAAAGTCTTCTAAGCATTGTATATGGATAACAAAGAGAATCATTAGTAAACATCGGTTCATTCATTCACTTCAGAATGAAAGCGCTGAACGAGGAATGGTGTATGTGATAATTGTGTCCTTGGTAACGGTAGCACTTGGTGATAAAATATACAGGTAACAGGTTTTTCATAATGTAATATTCTCTATGACTACAGAACATTTTGTACACTACTCCTGTTACAAGGAGGAAAGAAAAACACAATGGAGGTCTCTCCAGTTCCATTAACTTTCATGATCTTTTCAAATGTTATCTTAATATACATCAGCAGTAAGAAAACCTATATCTGTGAAGCCAAAAGAAAAAGAAAAAGAAAAAAAAAAAGGAAATTGTGTCAATTTCCTCAAACGGAAACACAAAAAAACGCCTCCAGGTTTCAGTTCAAAAACAGCAGTGAAAATGCGTTTGTGCCGTTAAAAAAAAAAATCGATTCAAAGAACAATATGTCAAATTTCATTTTGACAAAAAGAAAAAATCTACAGAATGTGTGTATATGTGTGTGTGCATGCGTGTATGTCTCGTGTGTGATGTCTTAAATGAGACTTGGTCGGCGTTCTCGGTTCATGGCCTCTCAAGCAGGCATTCACTCGGCACATCACCATGATTAAAATCTCTCAATGAAGACTTTACACATTCTTTCTGAAGTATTCTTTTTGTTCGAGGCTTTCCTCCCGTTGAAGACTCCCATGTCAAGATTTACAGAGACTTGTTCAAAAGCTTCATTAAGTCTTCGCTGGTTTTCTGTACTGTCAACTTGAAACAAACCTCAACCAGGGACTTGAAGCATCGGTTTCATCCACGCACACAACAAACGCATTCATTCAAACATGGTCAAATGCAAATGTGCATGTATACACAGGTGCAAACACATACATGCACACACGTGGATGTGTGCATGTGTACACACACACAAAACCTTCAGTTACTACACACGCATAATATACAGCGTTCAAGCGTATGAAAAGATCATGTTAGTCAAGAAAAAACATGGGGTATGTTAAACCCACCCACTTCACATGTCTTTACAGAGTCATTACCATGGTCGTTGATTGATCCCTTAATGGCTTAGCTTGCAAATGCTGCTTCTGTTTTGGGAAAGAGAATCATATTTCACTTCTTCTGCTCTTCAGGTATTTTGTAATATCTGTTTTTCAAAAATCCAGACAATTGTCCAAAACTGAAAGTGCAAAAGGAAAGAAAAAAGATCTTCTAGTATGTAAACAAGACAAAACCTGGATTGACTTTTTGTAAACAATATCAGAAAATGGACGGGACACTAATGTCATGGTTTTTCATCTGACAATTGTTCAACTCCCATGTCGTTAGGGTGACATGCTGAAAGTGTTCTGAAGGCACAATACAATCAAAGGTGAATTGTCATTTTAAAAAAATAAGAAAAGGGCCCATTATAACAACATAGAAATCATAGGCAAGATCACCAAGTAAACATTAATAATATAATCCAGTAAAGATCGTGGTGAAAAAATAACATTTTTTGTTGGAAAATGTCGCGTTTGTTGACAACGCCCCTTCCATATCATATATCTCTCATACAGAAGGAAAACAATTTCCATTCCAGATGGTGTCACTGATGTCACCTGCTTGCTACCTTCAATCCCCAGTCCCCCACAACTTCCCTACCCAGAACACCTCGGATATTGCTTCTTACATCCTTCTTCACTGCAACTTTCAAGTCGAATGATGCGTTTCATGCATTGTGAAATGACTTGATTGCGTAGCCGCTAGAAATGTGACGACTGCTTATGCAGAAATGGAAATGATAACTCAAAGATGACAAACATCACAGTATAAATGTCCAATCGTAACATGACCAGTGTAGTGTTTTTTTCTTTTTTTTCTTCTTTTTTTCCCTTTGCACATTTGACGATCTAGGCCATAATGGAGGTTGAACCCCTTTTTCCCTTTATTCTCTTACCACCGAGCTCTTACTAGCATTTGTTCTGCAAGATTCCATGCCAATACATTCTGTTATCAGATGTACCTCTGTGACACCTGGCAGTTTAGTTCTGCAAGATTCCATGCCAATACATTCTGTTATCAGATGTACCTCTGTGACACCTGGCAGTTTCCCAAGCCATTCAGGTAAATCTACCTCCGATTTTACTGGGTTGTTTACAGGGCGATGATCTGTGGCTGCACTGTTGTTTCAGATTCAAAATTTACATCCTAAGATATGACAAGTTATGTCCCTTTCACAGACATTTTTTTTTTTTTTTTTTTTTAATAAAAATTTTTTTTTTTTACATTCTGTCATTCTGGTCTGATCTATATACTCTGCTCACGAGATGTAATGATAACAGATGACAGTTTCTGTCTTGAGATTAAACCAGTGTAGAAAGAATTCCATTACTACCGGAAGGACAAAATGGTATGGAAGAAGCTGGGCCCTCAGCAGTGGACAAAACGTGTTCATTCTCCAATACCAGGAACACTGCGCAAAAAGCTTTCATAGCACCTCTACGAAAAAAACAAAACTGACTTCTTCGATCACTTGTTCATTCCAGCAGTGTCTTGAATGGTGGCCCTGCTCTACACATCCCCTGATCAGGTATAACCAACAGCATATCACACAGTAGCATGACAAAACCAATGCTTACCCATTCTTCTTTCAGCTTGACGCACCAGACCAGGGCAGAGACACTTGATGGCCGTACACATCTCCCAGCAGTTAAAAATCACAGTCCTTTGAACAACACATGTCCCATCAGAACAACACGCATACAGAATCTCATCAAGATCTAAGTACTACAGACCCTCGGTTGCAGCAGTACAACTGTTCCGTTGCTCACAGAGCTGAAAACGACAACATGCTAGCAAATTAACACAGATTCATCAAAAAAAAAAACAACAAAAAAACCACAAAAAAACCACTGGAGAGATCTTCCACACAAAATGATATCAATGTCACTATAAATTGAATCTGGAATGTGTAGAACAAGGAAAAAGTTTACAAAAAAAACATTCATGTCACTCAAATTTCAAGTGGTGTCACTCTGATGAAGGAACAGTGTATAACATAATGGAATACAATCTGACGTACACATTTCCGATGACACAGCAATCCACCAATTTGACATTTAAAATTCTTAGTTAAAAAGAACACGAAACAGCATCAGGACAAGGACACGTGATTCATATAATGGAAAGCTTCCTTTTTGTGTGCAAGCATTCAACATGTTTTCAACTAAGTAATTAAAAAAAAACAAAAAACAAACGAGCTGCAGCTCAATTTCTTCATTCCCTGCTCTCATGGCAACTTCTGTTTACATTCCCTCTCTAACATCCATACTTTTGAGGAGTCGTGGTCGATGTCTGTTGTTGACAAGTTCACGAGGACTCATGAAATACATGTGGTAGGCCCTTTGTAGAGGTGGATGTTGGCTCATGCCAGCTCCCCAACAAAGTGCTTGGTGGTGTTTGGTGTATGCTGGATCAGAAGTGTTGGATCACCAAACACTACTGAGGTGACTGTAACACTGCCAGATTTCGTTTTAGTTTGTTGTCTGAGAATTCGCTCCATGGCTTGCAGGTACAGAGGTTGTGATGAGACGAACCCGAGTGTGGCTGTGTAAGCACTGAGAATTCGCTCCATGGCTTGCAGGTACAGAGGTTGTGATGAGACGAACCCGAGTGTGGCTGTGTAAGCAAGAGCCACCATGGATGGCACGAGAGCGATTCCACCAAAATGGCACTGAAAATGTGAGGAGTGGAGGGAGGGAAGATGGGAGGGGGGGGGGGGGGGGGGGGGGAGGGAAGGGACTGTATTAAATTTCTTGGTTTCCGGTGAAAAGCGCAGGCTTGCTTTGAGCCTTTCGCAAGAGATACTACAGCAGACTGCGAAGAGCCAGCCTCTCTTGTGTTGCCATGCGTGACTCCGACACTAGGTAAAAACGTCCTGGACCGGGAGGCCAGATGGTTCTAGAGAGGGATGAAGGTGGCCATCTACATCGCGGCCACCACACCAACCCTAAACTGAGACAGGGGGAGATGCATCCTGCCGTCGATTTACAACTAGTTCGGTTGCATGACGTGAGCTCGACTCACAGACGTGCGCACCGAACACAGTTCACCCCGTCAGTCAAACAGTGCCGATAAAGGCTGCCGGATGGTAGCCAAAAGCTCCGCTTTCACCCATCTATCTTGAGAGACCAGATATGAATGTTTAATTAGGTAAAAAAAAACGGCAGGAATGTTCGTATATATGTGTGTGTAAGGGGAAGGGGAGGGGAGGGGAGAAGCACTTCACGGGTGGAGCGTGTGAAGGCTGTGGGGATGGGGGTAGAAAGGAGAGGGGTACTGACTTTTCAGAGACAGCAAATTGTAATTTTTTTCTCTTTTTTTTAAAGACTTCAATTTTTTGGTTTCTTTTTGGCACATCATTTTCATTTTCGTTGGATTACATAAAAGATATTTGGTGGATTTCCCACAGAAAGTTGAGGAACTTACCAGGTTGTAGTGCCATCACACAATATTTCTCAGGTTTGTGGCTGTGACCTTTTTACCAGAAATATGAATTGCTCACTTAAATGCTAACTGTACTAAATCTGGCAACAGTATGGGAAATGTTGTAAACATTTTCTCTACAAGCAGAAAAAAATGTTTTATTCATTTACCTATGCAGAAGAATCATATCTTAATACTCATTTTACAGAGATACCATCACCTCATTACATGATGAACAAATGAAATTCACTGCATCGGTAACCACTCGGAGGTATGATAAAAATAAAGATGATAACAGAAACAAAATGAAAGAGATCTTGGCAAAGTCAGTCCGACTTAAAAATGACTAGACAGTCATAAATCTAATTAAGTTATAAAGGCGATCAGATAACTGACTTTATAGTACTCTAAGCTTCTTCCATTACCAAAAAAAAAAAAAAAGAAAAAAAAAAGCTGCTTGCAGGAAATGTCTAATTCAAGACAAAAGTAAACTTTTAAAAGAAAGGAACGGAAAGAAACGGTAAGCTGAAAAACAAAAGACCAAAACAAGGAATAAAGGCTTTATAGTGGACAAAATGATAACAACAATGGTACCCACCAAAAAAAAAAAAAGGAAAAGAAATAAAAATAGTTCATAACTCCCCAGCATCATACATACATAGTAAACACAGTCATGCAATCAAAGTTTACTACACAAGATGCTCTAAGCTAAATTTCACAGTTATTCTGCTCAATTGAAAAAAAAAAGGGGTTGAAATGGAATAAAGTAACAAAACTAGTAGTAAATTTAAACACTGACAACTGTTCATTTGGAACGGGCGACGCTGTACTAAAATTAACACGATCTGGGGCATTCACAGCTGTTCAAATCAAACCTACATTTAAAGTACAAACAAACAGAACAAAGAAAAGAACGGTTACACGAAGGACTGGAGAAATACTGTCTTGAGGATCCAAGGACTCTTGAGTGGCTGGACTTTAATTCATTAATTAACACTACCACAAATGTCTTTGCCAAGTTCTCAACATTGAATAGATGTGTCAAACATCTGTGTCTAATACCAGTCCAACTGATTCACTATCCAACCCACAGCTACCAGAAACTAGGTTCTGAAGAGTGGCAGCACTTCATATTCCACAGCTATTCTACCAAAGCCAGGAAATTGTTCTCATACAGAAGAAACGGAACATAAAGGAAACAAAGAGTGAATGCTGTGTTTGCCTATGTTGGGGGGGGGGGAAAACATTCAGAAAACAAAATCAGAAGAAAATGAACTGACACACACAAAACCCCTGCACCAACAACAGTAAACAAATACAAAACAAAAAAGTAGCATCACATAAATCTACAATGCGGTGATGTAATATGTATAAGAATGGTAAACATAGCAAAGCACGGTATGTAGTCAACATCTACATCTTCTCTTTCAAACAGTCTTCACAAGATATACATACATACTTGCTGATTTCTGAAATCACATCATCTTGTGCATAGCTTTTGCCACAGGGGTGGAGACTTTGCAACATCAAATAATACAGTAGAGACCAATGACGACTTGAAAACATATCCAGTGAAAAGTGGATCGTAATCACATATAGAAGTTTGTGGATTGCAGACATACTTCATGCACTTCTCTTGCATGGTATCAGATCTTTTATCAGTTGACAGACATATCCTCCACTACACAAAAATGTGTATTCTATAGCAAAACAAAAAGCTTATAAATACTGTAAAATTTCAAGACACACACCAGACCACACCTTCACACACATGCTCGTCAATCCACTTTCCTCACTTACCTCTAAAATCCTTTAAAAAAAACACCCTCATCTAACAATCAATGTCTGGCAATGATTTTAACAAATCATAAAACTGGAAAAAAAAAAGCGCCCCAAAGCCAATCAACTATTACCATACACATGGCTAATGTGTCCATGTGTCGTACTCATTAGCTGACATTCTGCAATGCAGTTTTGCATACACACACATTTTCCCCACATTTAAGACCTTTCCTATCCCCTGCCTCCTCACCCCCACCCCATCAATTCATACAGATCGAAAAAAGACAAATTATGTAATGAAAGCACTGATTCAGGTGTTTTCTTCTCTTTCATTTTTTTGTGTTTGTTTGTTACATCCCGTCCTGATGAGATAGAGCGAGAGAACTCTGATAAAACTGTGCGGCTGGGCAACCATCAGACGTGTGCTGCTGACAAGGAGGAAGAGGCACACACGATTCACATCTTCTGCACATAGTTGGCTGGGAACAGACCTTCCTTGCCTCTCAGCCGACCTCGCCACCAACCAGACGGATCTGGAGGAAGAAATCATAACCATCATGCAGCATAGTTCTACTGGGGTTCACAGTCAAAAAAAGGACAAACTTCTGAAACCCCCTGAGACCTAAATTTCAAAACTCGATCTAACCTAAAGACTCTTACGAGCGTTATTCCCAAGATGCTTATTCTGCCTCCCCATATACATAATGGAAATCAGTTAGCTGAAGCACCAGATACTAATGAATTCCTAAAGGAAAGGAATGTTCACAATATGGTTTTACATCCTCAGGGTTTGGAGACACGCAGCACATCTGGGCGTGTGTATGGGAGAGAGTGTATGCATGTGTGAGGAGTGCGAGATCAGAATGTAAAGATTCCCTGGTCATCTTCACTGACCATCATGCAGAATGTGCTCTCTTCAAACTCCTTCACTTACCTTCACTGATGATATCAATGACGTCACCCTCGTTGAAACTGAGCTCATCCGTGTCCTGGGCATCGTAAGCATACAGACAAGAGCATTTGGGCAGCTTGGGCTCCATTTTGGGTTTGGGCGTGGGTTTGGGTCGCCCACCCCCTGGACTCGGGCGTGCCTTCTTGCTCTGCCGCTGTTGTCTGTGCAAGGCAAGAAGAGACAGAAAAGTGGCAAAGTTCAGCAACACTGACGTCACTCACTTTAAGGCAGGACTACCACTTTTTTTTTGCTTCAACACACACACACACACGTACACACACACACACACACACACACACGTATACACACACACACACGTACACACACACACACACACTCGCACGCACACACACACCAAAGCATATGGGAGCATTCACACATACACACACGCGCCCCCCACCCTCCACCCCTTTCACTTGCATGCATACACATGTTCGTGTGAGCGACATGCATATGTACACTAGAACCAACACATAGATACCTAACTAGATACAGTCGCATGTCCAAAAATGTAAATAAGCAAACAAAACATACATGACTATCAGGTAATCGCACATTTGTAGCCTCCTGAATTCAACATCCCCAACTTGTTACTCCCATCTTGCTCCCCTTCCCCCATCCTCCGCCCCTCCCCCTCCCATATTAACCAGAAAAATAAGTTTCTATTCCAATGATGGATGAATCAAGTCTAGTTCACCGAATCTAAACCATTACTAGATCTCACATCAAACCGGGCATTCTATTATATCTTTCATGGTAATTAATTAACACTGCCAACAGATTCTGCTTCCACATGGAAAGAATTAAAGGTCCACAACTCAAAGCCAATGCCACTTGCAGTATGCATTCATCTAGCATGCATGTACACATGAGTCTCACAGAACTGGGAAAGTCTCTCCTCTCCCATCCCCACTCCCCTCGAAAAAGAAATTCCAAGTTTGTCCACAGACCTTCAGCTGACAGCACCACCAGAGAACAAATACAAATAACTGTCGATCCAAGACCGTGGTACAGCATTCAGATCTCAAGCAGTCTCACAGAGAACACCCAATTTCTTGACCCGTGCCACAGGTGTCTGGATCTCTCAGGCTTGAGGGAGGCCAAGGTTTAATTTGAAAGGAGACATAGAAAACTACCCTGTCATACAGTCTCTGACCAAAACGGAACACTACATCTTTCATCACCTTACTGACCATAATCAAGAAAAAAATCTCAAATTCTGTATTCCCTCTCTCGTGGTGACCCCAGTTTTAACCTCTCCAGTATATCCATGTCAACTGTGAATTAGTGTTTTAAGTTTTCAGTATCGCCCCGACAGCGCTGGTCACAACGTTTATCGGTACTGTCTTTGGATGAAACTTGTGGCTCCTTCTCCACAGGGGCAAGCTCACTCACGCTTACCTCCCAATTCTAGATGACATTAGGGGTTTCAAAGATGGAAGTTATGCAAATTTTGGATCACAGCATCCCCTCTATGGTGTCTCAGCCGCAGTGCAGTGTCTTCTCTACTGGGTCACCTCATGCCAGTCTGATACTAATAGTTCCCAGTGCAGTGTCTTCTCTACTGGGTCACCTCATGCCAGTATGATACTAATAGTTCCCAGTGCAGTGTCTTCTCTACTGGGTCACCTCATGCCAGTCTGATACTAATAGTTCCCAGTGCAGTGTCTTCTCTACTGGGTCACCTCATGCCAGTCTGATACTAATAGTTCCCAGTGCAGTGTCTTCTCTACTGGGTCACCTCATGCCAGTCTGATACTAATAGTTCCCAGTGCACTGCTGGTGTTGGAACTAGGACAGAATAAGCCTGGATGTGGCTTTGGACAGGCAGCCGCAATGAGCGGCACAGGAGTAATGCGAGAGGGTGGGCATGAAACATGAGCCAGAAAGAAAAGGTTCATCGTCCGTGCACCCCCCCCCCCCCCCCCCCCCCCCCCCCCCCCCCCCCTAGAAACAGCCTGTTACTCAGTACTTTCCACTGACGTGTACTTCATGAGATCTGTCCAAGGCTCTCTGACAGCAAAAGCTTTTCTTCCAAAACATGAGGCGGCTTTGGCATACCACTGGAGCAAACATGACGAAAGAGAGAAAAGAAACCTAAATTCATGAATTGAGACAAGTAAAACAAAACAGTCATAAATTCCATCATAGTATGACTACATACTCATTTTCTAAGTCTTGTGAATGGAAAGCACCAGATGTCTTAGGCTTCAACAGACGTTTATCCATAAAAAGAAAAGAAAAAAAAAGTCAAAATAAAAACCCCTTTATTCTGAAAATGTTCATTCTTGAGAGAGGCAGAGCATACATTGTTACATAGCATTATTACTATCATCATCATCATTATTACTATTATCATTATCATTACTATTATTATTGTCATTGTTACTACAGTTATAAACTGTTGTAACTAGCCTCAAAGATTGATGATGATCTCAATTAACAAAAAGAAAATTAATATATGATTCATATGAATCATTGAAACACAGAATTAAAGATGAGTTAGTAACTTAGAGAGTGACAGAGAGAGAGAGAGAGAGATTATTCCCTAACCCAAAACTCCCAGCCACAAAGTTTGCACACAGAAACATCTCTTAACCCCAAACGATTGTAACTGATGCAAACACAAACACACACACACACACACACAACACACACACACACACACACACAAACACAAACACACACACACACACACACACACATACATACATTCCATTACTTCTCTGCTTTATATCCCCCTGTCTCCACTCCCTTCCACACGCTAGTTCAAAAAAAAAAAAAAATAAAATAAAAATAAAGCAAAGCAAGCAGTTAGAGCACACTGATCCACACTCTAATGAGGAAAGAACCAATTTATACAATACAGAATAAACAAAACATTCTTGTTAAGGATAGTGATAACTGCACCCACATAGACTCATATGAATTTATGCACACACAGAGAATTGAAACACACACACACACACACACACACACACACACACACACGCACACACACATACACACTATGCACAGACACACACACACACACACATCCTACTTTGTAAAATCTACAATCTAAATCGAAACCTCCACGAGCTTTCCTGAATACTAACACTCAACCAGCTCAGTAATGAGCCAGATGAAAATGCTATACAATAACAACCCAAACATCTACATTCATTTATGTGCCTATATAATAAATATTGCCACATTGATTCAAGAAGTGAAAGTCAAACAAAAAGGCAAGTCAAAAAGAAAAAAAAAATGCAATTTAACAAACAAAAAATGAGGCACAAACTGTCAGCTGATCTTCCAGCATGCTAGAAAGACTGAACCAAAAAACTAACTAAAAAAAAAACAGTCCATGCTGACTGTATATATAGAAACTTGAAGGAAATCACATGATCTGACAGTACAGGAGTTTGACATAAGAAGAGCTAAAGCCATTCTGAAGGGTTTTGGTCAGGGCAATGAAACAACTGCTTGAGAGCATCAGATTTTCAACAGGTTAATCCACCTCAAAACACCATGCTTCAACAATATTTCATTCCCCCCCCCCACCTCCTTGCAGCTCTAAACAGCCACAAAAATAAAAATCAAATTCAAAAACAAAACAAAGGAGAAGAACAACAACAAAAACACCATTCCATGCTTCATTTAAAAAAAAAAATCTGGCTCTAAAGAATAACAACACCTAACGCTGTTAAACCGAGAATGTTACCAAAAAGCAACAAAGACAAACAAGAATACAACATTCAGGCAATAACAAAGATGAAGCCACTCTAGAAATCCATCACAATGAGTTGCCTAGGTCTTTTGTGAATCCTACTTTTACTAAACAATGAATTTAATGAAAGAGAGAGAGAGAGAGAGAGAGAGAGAGAGAGAGAGAGAGAGAGGAGAGAGAGAGGCGGGGGAAGAAAAACAAAACCAAGAGAAATACCCACCCCCCCTCCCCAAAGCTCCATCCTTAATGACTATATAACACCCTTTGATAGTACTGGCTAGTTTAAAAGTGATGATTAGCAGGGCTTTCAGTATCAATTTTGTGCCACAGTTGACATCATTTTGGAATGTAGAAACTATCAGTACACATTCACTGGTGAAATACAGTATCTCTGTAGATAATATGTGATTTCATAATTATTGTTTACAGCATTGCCATAATTCCCTTTAACAGGATCTGTCATTTTCAGCTGTATTACAATGCCTAAGTAACAGTCATGTTTTGTGTGTGGATTTGGAGACATGGAGGGCAGCATAAGCTCTTACACTGTCATCTTTTCATTTTTGAAACATCAGGTTACCCCAGCACACACACACACACACACACACACACACACACACACACACACACACACACACACACATCCGTCTAATATCACTATGTGAATAGACGTTAAATTGAAGACAACAACAACAACAACAACAACAACAACACACACACACACACACACACACACACACACACACACACACACACACACACACACACCGCTGCAATTAAAAAAACAGCGGCCTGTAACGTTTTTGTACTCCCAGTTCTTAAAGAACTGGGAGTACTTTAGAATGGGAACGAAGAAATGCTGTGTGTGTGTGTGTGTGTGTGTGTGTGTGTGTGTGTGTGTGTGTGTGTGTGTGTGTGTGCATGCGTGTGTGTGTGTTTTAGCAACAGTAAACTTAGGATCAACACAGAAACAAATCCCACTTATTGGTTCACAGCTGAACTTGCTTGCCACATAACTTTCATTAGACTGCTTGACAAAGGCAGTTTAGCCCGACACTGGTGCCTCTCTTCTTTCACTCCTTTTTTAACAATGAAACCTTCCACTAAAGACTTGCATTTCCACAACATTTCTGTCTTTGTCTCAGACTGACTTCCCACTGAACCCTTCCTTCCTCTTCACACCCAGTTTGTAAGGATTTCTGAAGGCCATTATTGTAAGCTTCCAGGTGGTCTTCTAAACCACTATTTATAGTGCAGAACTGTGGTACTGGTACTGATATTAGTACCCACTCCAGTTCACAAATCTTGCGTATAGCAGCACAGACAACTTCACTCTTAGCTCACAAATCTTGCGCACAGCAGCACAGGTAATTTCACTCTTACGTTCCCCCTTCTCTAAAATAGCAGCACGCAGTGTGGGGTTCGTTTTCTCAAAGCCAACAGTACAGCACGGTACAAAGACTCTGCCTAGTAAGGAAAGGTAATGTTGCTTATAGCCCAGCCGACCGCAAAGGACCATATCAGGGCTGTCACCGCGTTGAAGTCAACCCAACAAGTCATTCATTTACACAACCCTTTAAAATACATCTTCTAAAAACACATACAAAATTTTGTTAAAAATCTTTCCACTGTAAAATCTCAGATCAGATGAAAAATGTTAATCTCTTTTATTATTATCATTCTTTAAAAATTCAAATATCACATCAGGTGGAATATCTCTGAACAATGTTTCCATGGAATCTGCTGTAAAATGTTTATGTCTCACGTCATGCAAGTCCCAACACTCTACAAGAATCTGTTTCATTGAGAGTGATACATGACATGGAATGCACCACGGAGCTTCGTGAAAAAGGTGCGAGGTATATGAGGTATACGAGAGGAACTCAAAGCCAGCAGTACAGCACTGTACAAAGACACTGCCTGGACAGCCAGACAGACAATACATAATACTATGTAACATCAAAACATCTTAACTCTTTCCCTACACTGGTGGAGCTACTCTTTTCTCTCTGTGTACATGCCATGTTTATGGTTGCACAACAACTGCAGTTTGATTTATCGATTCCCCCCCCCCCCCCCATCTCTGATCTAGTGTGACAATCAACATTTTGTTATGACAGATATTCAACTTTACGACCTTAAATCAGTTTCAGAGTTAAAAATAAAAAAATTTCGGTGTTGCTGTTAGCTCAGACTGAGGCATCCAGTGCTGCGCAGCGAGTGAAAAGGATATAACGCTGCCGCCCATTTGTGTGCAGTGCACACGGAAAAAAAGGTAAATCATTCTATTAAACCTTTTTCACTGGATACATTCAAACTAAGATAGTATGTTTTTTTATGTAAAGGAATTTGAATTATAACAAGGATTTTTTTCTTTTAAAAAAAAAAATGTAACCAGAGTTTCAAAACTAACTCAATAACTGACACAAAAGCTTTTTGAAATTAACAACGATAGCAAACACATCAAAATAAGATCTTAGAACCAAACACACGCATCAAAGGATCAGCAAACGCCAGTAAACATAGTTATCCAATTCAAAATAAAGAAAATGATCATGCAACTTTGAAGTTAAAATGTGACACAACACTGAACCATTGACATACATCTGCAGCATCAGAGGAGAGAGGAAATGTAGGCAGAGGGCAGTAACGTGGAAAACACAGCTCCCCAGAGAGAGACGTGGTGGTGGATAGGGTGCCTGAGTTTACTTGGAAGGGATGGGTAGACCTTTTCAAACACAGAGAGAGAGAGAGAGAGAGAGAGAGAGAGAGAGAGAGAGAGAGAGAGAGAGAGAGAGAGAGAGAGAGAGAGAGAGAGACAGACAGACAGAGACAGTGAGAGACAGAGTGAAAGAGAGAGAGAGAGAAAGAGAGAGAGGGAGAGAGGGAGGGAGGGAGAAAGAGAGGGATGGGGTGGGAAGTGCATACAAATTGAGAAAGCAACATTTTCTAGCAAATGGAGAAAAAAAACATCACTTTCACCAGGGAAACATTCGCAGCAGTTAAGTATTCCATCCTGTACGCCACATTACATACCCCAAACCAGAACACCTTTGCACATGGTGCAGGAAGGGGGCAAAAAAAAAAAAAAAGAGAAAAGAACAGAGGAAGAAGATAAAGAAGAGACACAGCTATGGAGAAACTAAGAGACAAACGAGGAAAACGTGAGAAAGAGTGAAAGAAGACACAGCAGAGAGACAGACTGACAGAGACAGACGCCCAAAACTTCTTCCCAAGCCATTTCTAGACACAATATAAATAACGACAATGAGCAAATCTACTGTAAGACAACAACAACGACAAATTTGAGAAAAAAGAAAAAAAAAAAAAGAAAAAAAAGAGAAAGCAAGAGAAAGTTAAGAAGGATAAGATCTCCACGAAAAAGTAACAGCATTCCATACACCACCATCTGAGATTAGATACATGTACACTCTCCAAATGTTCCCAGCTTCCAGCCTGCATCTGTTTTAGTTCTGGCACCTGTATACCCCAAGCTTTTCCCCCCCTGAACTCCATCTTTCAAGAAAAAAAAAAAAAGGAGAGAAAACAAAACTCTCAACACCCAGTTAACTGTGCTATGTACATGCATCACAGATTTGATCATGAACATGAGCTGGATGCCGTTGTTAAAAAAGTGAAGACTTCATGCACTTTTGACGTGAAAGATCGACCATCAGGCCTGGGCCTAAGGGGGCACTCTACTATGCAGCACACGTGATGACAACAAACAACCAATGGCAACACTCGACTCGTGTGTGAGGTGAACTTACTGTTGATGGCTGTGTACGGTGGAGTTAGTACGCCTTCCAACAGAACAACATGCTGCTGTAAGTATACATAGTTACCACTGTGTGGCACAATTACATTCATGGACAAACTCAAATGTCTCCCTCCCTCTCCCAGCTTTCCCCACCCTTATAACCCCCTCTCCCCCCCCCCCACTCTAAAAAAAAAAAGCCCCAAAACAAAAGATCTTCCATCTCTTTAAAAAAAGGAAAAGCATAATGTTGAAAAAAACAAAATACAGCTTTTGGTACCCATTTTTTTAAGCACCATTTCAACCTTTTCACTAGTCAAACCCCAGGTGTGATTCGGTGGGGGAGTGGAGGGGGAGGGGGAGGGGGGGGAGGCCGTCCAGAGGCCTATCCCTCGAGTACTACTTGAGATACTGATACAGACTATCTCTCTTTCTTCTTTTTTTTCTTTCTTCTTTTAAAGTTGAAGTTAACTTTTTTTTTGGTTTTTATATCTGAAAGAATGTGTGGTCACGTCCTTTATTATCTATTTACTTAATTTATTGTTTTACTGTTTACTTCATCATTTCTTTTACTGTGCATGTGCACATTCAATGTATGTTTTTCTCCCAGTGAAACTGAACTGAAATCAAGGTCTCGTGATTTCCTTCTTCAAGGTGGCAGTAAAGAGAAGCGCAACAAGGCGGTAAGGTAGGAAACTTTGTTGTAGTTGATGTTCTTCTGTATGCAAGCTCAGATAATGTCGTGTTTTACCCTTGGTGTGTGCCAGGTTCTTCTTTTTAAATTTAGCAGTTTCTTTCTTTTTTTTTATATATATATATTAAGGTCATGTATTGTAAAACAATTTTTTTTTTTTGCCAGACTGATTTCTCTGTTTTCTTTTAAATATCTGATATATGGCTTTGACCCAGGACATCAACTCTGTATGATTTAATAGAAATAATTAGTTGCAAATGTATCATGATCACAAAGTGACTATGTGAAAAATCAGTCATAGTGTGCTTGGCTTATAGCATGCGCCTATCCTTGGCAGTGAAGGGCTTAAAATGCATACCATTCTATTTTTGCACAGGCAAGGGAAAAAAAAATTTATAACGTGGTGCACAACACAATATTAAATATACACGATACAGTGTACATATCACATTAACGCTTTACATGAACACATGCTCAAACTGTGTATTTTGCCCCATGCTTAAGAAGTCCATGACAAACAGTCACAGAGTGGAGGCTACCATGAAACACAAGAGACTGTGAGACAACAAAAGTTGCTTAAAGTCTTGAGTGTACTAATAATGACAGTCGTTCAACAGTACGCCTACACTATACCCACTTTAGTAATGTATTACAAACTGAGATTCTTTTCTGTTACACCATAAAACTGGAAAGTAGCAAACCACAAAATACGATAAAGCACCATAAAAAAGAAAGGAAAAAAAACACAAAAGAATTGAGGGTGGGGGGTTGGGCTGGGAGGTGGGGAAGGAGAAGCCTGTGATACAAACGTCATAAGAACCACCTGCTACGTTAACCAAGGAATATTCAAGAACTTCCTACAAATTTCAAATCAAGGACTTCTCAAGGCTTTCCTAAGGACTTTCTGTGATGTAAATGAAGGGTGACTTTTCAAGGACGTTTTTTTTTTTTAATGTCAATCCCTATAATTTGGATAAAAGATTTAAGCTAAGGATGACAACAACACTCCGCTGATCTTTTTTGCTGTTTACCATAAGCAAATATTTAATTTTGCTTTGAAAAAAAAACCCCACTTATTCTTGGGGATTATGTAAAAGTAGGAAGACCACAGGCTAGAAACAATGAAGATTGTCCATCACACTATGGGACCTATACAGCAAGTCACACAACACACGGGAGACAATGCAGGAAAATTCAACATGCTTTAAAGAACTATACAGAAAGTCCACCACACACTGCGAACAATACTGACAGTCAACTGCATAACAGTCAACTATGGAAAAAGTCTACTGTACACTGGAGAGTTACAGAAAGTCCACCACACACTGGGAACTATACAGACAATCCACCGTACACTGGGAACTATACAGAAAGTACATTACACAGTGGGAACTATACAAAAAGTACATTACACACTGGGAAGTGTTCAGAAAGGCCATCACAGCTGGGAACTATACAGAGAGTATACTTCACATTGGAAACTGTTCACAAAGTCCATTACACACTGGGAACTATACGGAAAGTATACTTCATACTGGAAACTGTTCAGAAGTCCATCACACACTGGGAACATACAGAGAGTATACTTCACACTGGAAACTGTTCAGAAAGTCCATCACACACTGGGAACTATACAGAGAGTATACTTTACAGTGAGAACTGTTCAGAAAGTCCATCACACACTGGGAACTATACAGAGAGTATACTTTACAGTGAGAACTGTTCAGAAAGTCCATCACACACTGGGAATTATACAGAGAGTATACTTCACACTGGAAACTGTTCACAAAGTCCATCACACACCGAGAACTGTCCAGAAAGTCCATCACACACAGGGGATGAAACAGAAAGTCCACCACATTCTTGAAACTACACAGGAAGTCCATCAACTGTGAACTGTACAGAAAGATCACCATACAGTAAGAACTATATGTAAGAATCCATGACACACAGTGAACTGTACAGACAGTTCACCATACAGTAAGAACTAAATGTAAGAATCCATGACACACAGTGAACTGTGCAGAAAGTTCACCACACAGTAAGAACTATATGTAAGAATCCATGACACACAGTGAACTGTACAGACAGTTCACCATACAGTAGGAAGTATACATCAAAATCCATGACACACAGTGAACTGTACAGACAGTTCACCATACAGTAGGAAGTATACACCGAGTCCATGATATACTGTGAAATGTAAAGTCCAACACATTCTGAGGCTTTGGGAATTACACAGAAAGTCCACCATACATCACGGAATGTGTACAGTCCACCATGTACTGGGGACTGTACAGAAAGTCCATTATCACATACTGAGAAGTGTACAGAAAGTCCAACCCCACACAGTACACACATAAAAATCCATGGAAAACTCAGAACTGTGGAGAAGGTCCACCAACAGTCCACGGTATACTTCAACATACGACCATGTTCTGATGATTTCTCACAGAAAAAGGATGACAAATCATGTTGTGTACAGCCCGGCCGAATAAAGAAACCACATTCTGTGATGAAGAACAAATGAATGAAATATACATCTGAATATAATGAAACAAACAATGACACGCCAATGCTAAAAAAATGAAGGCAGCATTGACTGTGATGATCATGAGAACGAGAACAGCATCAGTGACAATGACGGCAGTGAGGGACCCCATCACAAGCAGCTCAAACCACACAGACTCCAACAGACTCTATTAAAGAACACAGACACCCTGTTCAAGGCTGCCCAGACTCTCCCTCTAAAACAAAAAACAAAAAAAAATCACCACTGTTTATTATGGGTGGAGGAAAGGAATGTAAAGTGGGAAAGGAAAGGAAAGGAGGGGGGGGGGAGAAAAAGGGGAGGGGGGTATTACTGGCCTAATGTACAAGCTACAGAGCCAGCCGTCTGTTGTAACCGTGTCTCATTCTTGGTCACAAGTGAACGGAGGCCAGGTGAAAGAAGGGCACGTTACGTTCAGCACCCTATCCTTCTTGACACACCTGACCCTCTATGCCCAGTTGTAACTGTGTCTCATTCTTGGTCACAAGTGAACGGAGGCCAGGTGAAAGAAGGGCACGTTACGTTCAGCACCCTATCCTTCTTGACACACCTGACCCTCTATGCCCAGTTGTAACTGTGTCTCATTCTTGGTCACAAGTGAACGGAGGCCAGGTGAAAGAAGGGCACGTTACGTTCAGCACCCTATCCTTCTCGACACACCTGACCCTCTGTGCCCACCTGAAATACGAGTACCACCTCCATGATTTAACAAATCTCTGCCAGTTGTGACCAAAAAGTCTGATTAAAAAAAACAGCAACCCCCCCCCCCCCCCTAACTTTTTTTCTTCCTTTTTTTAAAGGGAAAACAAGTCTAATGACAGATGAAATTCTTAGAAAAGAAACGAACAGCAGCCCCTCCTACCCTCCACACCAAACAAAAACAAAACAAACCACCCTAAGCAAACCCTTAAAGAACACTGAGAAAGTGTCAAAGAAAGTCTTGAGCGACCTGGAATGAAACACTTGAGAATCACAGAAAAAGACAGAAAAAAACAATGGATAAAGCTACAACACTAGTGACAGTAAGAACATGATGCGAAACAAGGCCCGAACCAGACCAGAACAGACAAAGCAACAGGGCCAGACCACTGTCCATCATTCCTCTACAGACGCAAGCAAGAGAGGGAGACACATGACAAGCACACGGGACGTACCCAGCCACGCCTGGGTCGGGAGTCTTCATGAAGTCGGTGTTGTTGTTGATGACGGCCTGGTTGATCTTGGGGCTATGTGCTGAGCGCCCTCTCGTGGCAACGACGGAGCTTTGTCCGAGCCCTGAGAGCGCCTCTTGTTGATCATGGAATTCTGGATGTCCTTGCTGGACTGGCGTTGCACTGCACAGAGGTGGCGTCGGGATAAGAACAAATTCAATGATGTCATCTTACCTCACCTTCCACAACATCGAGGAGTGCTTCTGGGATGTAGAAGGGGGAAAAAAAAAAAGGAATTGACCGGGCACGTGTCTCCCAAATGTTATTTAAAAGAAACACATATATGAACAAAATCATCAAGTGCCATTAACTAAATATAATTCAAAAGTGATATAAATTTCCATTTGAGAACGAAAAAAAAAAAAGGAACTCTGTGTAAATGAAAAAGCACCCTTCACCTTCATTTCTTCAACACAAAAATGAAGGAGTGCCTGATCTTTTTCCAGAGCCACAAACAAACAAACAAACAAACAGAACACCAAATCAAAGGAAGCGTACAGAAGCTCTAGTCCCCTCTTGAGCCCAACAACCAATGATCCACATCTGTTCTCGGTTGCTGATCACCTTCTTTATCAGATCACAGAAGCGCAAGATGCTCTCACCTGGCACCTTTGTTCTGTGTTTAGCCACAGAAATTCAGCCAAACTCAACCAGCAAGCTAACCACAGCTTGCAAAGAGTCTGACAGAGTACAGTGTAGAACGCCAGAGGTACTATGCTATCATTCATTGATGTAGGCAACGGATCAAAGGAGTGCCGTTAAACCTGGGCAGAAAAAGACAAGACACAGCATCATTTCCGGTCCACATGTCGTAAGCGTTCCAGTGTTTCACACTTTCTGTCCATGCAAATACACTTCTTCAGTCTGCAAGGACACCGGCTGCTCATCTGATGGGAGGCGAACGAGGAAGAAGAAGAAGAAGTCTGCAATGCGGCCTCCATCTTACAAGACAGTCATCAGGGTGAGACACGTATCAATACACTGAGGCATCTTATGACTGCAAGCGGACACTGTCTGCCAGCATATGTTTTATACCTTTCTCTGAAGACCCTCTGCTGCCCAGCTCTCCCTAGAGTTTCTTCCTACTTAGCTCAGCCACCTGATGTTTTGTTAAATGTTCCCTTCATGAACTACTGAAAAACCACCTGAAGCACTTACTCCTGAAGGCCTCAATTCAAGCCGCGCCACCACAACTGACATAACCACAAGGAAGAAGACACCACAGGGATCTGGAGAAGAGGGATTCAGAAAGATATGCAGATGGGCTTTACCCATTCTGCAAGACGGAGGGGAGGGCTTGTGGTGAGTATGGGCAGAGTGTTGAGGGATTCAGAAAGATATGCAGATGGGCTTTACCCATTCTGCAAGACGGAGGGGAGGGCTTGTGGTGAGTATGGGCAGAGTGTTGAGGGATTCAGAAAGATATGCAGATGGGTTTTAACCCATTCTGCAAGACGGAGGGGAGGGCTTGTGGGGGGTATGGGCAGAGAGTTGAGGGATTCAGAAAGATATGCAGATGGGCCTTACCCATTCTGCAAGACGGAGGGGAGGGCTTGTGGTGGGTATGGGCAGAGTGTTGAGGGATTCAGAAAGATATGCAGATGGGCCTTACCCATTCTGCAAGACGGAGGGGAGGGTTTGGTGTGGGTATGGGCAGTGTGTCGAGGGATTCAGAAAGATATGCAGATGGGCCTTACCCATTTTGCGAGACAGAGGGGAGGGTTTGTGGTGAGTATGGGCAGAGTGTTGAGGGATTCAGAAAGATACGCAGATGGGCCTTACCCATTTTGCGAGACGGAGGGGAGGGTTTGTGGTGAGTATGGGCAGAGTGTTGAGGATTCAGAAAGATATGCAGATGGGCCTTACCCATTTTGCGAGACGGAGGGGAGGGTTTGTGGTGAGTATGGGCAGAGTGTTGAGGGATTCAGAAAGATATGCAGATGGACTTTACCCATTCTGCAAGACGGAGGGGAGGGCTTGTGGTGAGTATGGGCAGTGTGTTGAGGGATTCAGAAAGATATGCAGATGGGCCTTACCCATTCTGCAAGACGGAGGGGAGGGCTTGTGATGGGTATGGGCAGAGTGTTGAGGGTTCAGAAAGATATGCAGATGGGCCTTACCCATTTTGCAAGACGGAGGGGAGGGCTTGTGGTGGGTACGGGCAGTGTGTTGAGGGATTCAGAAAGATATGCAGATGGGCCTTACCCATTTGCGAGACGGAGGGGAGGGCTTGTGGTGGGTACGGGCAGTGTGTTGAGGGATTCAGAAAGATATGCAGATGGGCCTTACCCATTTTGCGAGACGGAGGGGAGGGCTTGTGGTGGTACGGGCAGAGTGTTGAGGGATTCAGAAAGATATGCAGATGGGCCTTACCCATTTTGCGAGACGGAGGACTTGTGGTGGGTATGGGCAGAGTGTTGAGGGATTCAGAAAGATATGCAGATGGGCCTTACCCATTTTGCGAGACGGAGGGGAGGGCTTGTGATGGGTATGGGCAGTGTTTGAGGGATTCAGAAAGATATGCAATGGGCCTTACCCATTTTGCGAGACGGAGGGGAGGGCTTGTGGTGGGTACGGGCAGTGTGTTTGAGGGATTCAGAAAGATATGCAGATGGGCCTTACCCATTTTGCGAGACGGAGGGGAGGGCTTGTGATGGGTATGGGCAGTGTGTTGAGGGATTCAGAAAGATATGCAGATGGGCCTTACCCATTTTGCGAGACGGAGGGGAGGGCTTGTGGTGGGTACGGGCAGTGTGTTGAGGGATTCAGAAAGATATGCAGATGGGCCTTACCCATTTTGCGAGACGGAGGGAGGGCTTGTGATGGGTATGGGCAGTGTGTTGAGGGATTCAGAAAGATATGCAGATGGGCCTTACCCATTTTGCGAGACGGAGGGGAGGGCTTGTGGTGGGTACGGGCAGTGTGTTGAGGGATTCAGAAAGATATGCAGATGGGCCTTACCCATTTTGCGAGACGGAGGGAGGGCTTGTGGTGGGTACGGGCAGTGTGTTGAGGGATTCAGAAAGATATGCAGATGGGCCTTACCCATTTTGCGAGACGGAGGACTTGTGGTGGGTATGGGCGGGGCATTGTCTGAGGGAGGCCGGGGAGCAGGTCTGTTTGGAGCACCACGTCGGGAGGCCACACCTCCTGGAGCAGGGGGCCTGGAGCACGGCGACCCGCAGCGGAACCATTGCTGGCTGGAGGCTTACGTCCCGGTCCTGCAGGGAGCAAGATAATAAACCAGGTACAGGACGATAAAAGATATTTAAGTAAGTACAAAAGTAAACAAAGCATAAACAAAACAAACCAGTGACAGTGATATACGATCAGTTTTACAGAGCTACAAAGTCAAGCCTTGTTCACAGTTTCTTTATCTTAAAACACAACAACAACAAAGAAAATAATAAGATGAATCAGCGTTATGGAGTCTGCATAACAAAAGTGTCAGATGATGAGGCAAATCCGATTATGCTAACGAATCTTTAAAACAAATTTGCATAACAAAAGTTTCAGATGATGAGGCAAATCTGATTATCCTAACAAATCTTTAAAACAACAAACAAACAAAACGAGTGGGCCTGTGAGAAAGATGCTGAAGGGAAAATAGGTGATGAAGGGAAAACAATCAGCATATGCATGCATCTGATCATTTCTCGATCAGCATAATTATGCACGCACCTGTACTGAAGCACGGATGCCGTGCGCATAAGCACTCGGCTCATAGCCAGAACCGGAAAGTACGCCTCGCTGGAGAGCTACTCACTCGCCAGCAGATGACAGGGCAAGAGAGAAGACACAGACGATTTCTGACCCCCAACAAACCGACACCTTAAGCTTCCAGTCCCTGTACAGACGGACGACAGTCAACACAAACAAGACAACTAGCCTCTCCTCTACACCACTGTGGATGCCTGGCCATTACACCCTGGTTCCAGTACCAGAGTCGAGAGTCGTCCCACAACCACCACTGCTCAGAGCATGGGCTGCAGCTAGTTCCAGCACTGGGTAGCTACACTACCCACTGACCGACCGGACGTGGTCACATCCTCGGTGCCTTACCGCGGTCTCCCCCTCTGCTGACTCTCCGAAGTGGCTAACGTGCTGAGCCTTTCCGGACAAGGTCGCAGACTGACAATGCCCACTTGCTGTTTCAATTTCTGAAGGGTGAGTTGCACTGTGTGTGTGTGTGTGTGTGTGTGTGTGTGTGTGTGTGTGTGTGTGTGTGTGTGTGTGTGTGTGTGTGTGTTTTGACGTGCATGAGTATTAGTACAAGTCGCTAGGGAAAGTCTTAGCTGCATGACACAACAAACATCCCTTGAAAGTGTAGCGAAAACACTTTACAGCTGACCGTTTCTCAATCAGCATATGCATGCACCTGACCATTTCTAAAACAATCAGCATATGCACACACCTGACCATTTCTAAAACAATCAGCATATGCATGCACCTGACCATTTCCATCGGATGGGGACTATAAGTGAGTAGGACCTGTGTGCCTTCCTGGCCCCCTGCACACGTTAAAGAACCCACGGCAGTTGAAAATCGAAAAGAGCAGGGGGGTTCCCCGCTGCCCTGGCAAAATTGATGTAGATTGAAGATAGCCGCCTGGTATTTCTTACCAAGCCACAAAAATTGTCACTTACTGTTATTATGTGCCATCGTGTACCGGGGAAATGGAGGACATATATAAACATCCTATGTGAGAAACTGGAGGAATAAATGAGATAAATGAAAATGAGTGACTCATATTTGAATAGTACGGGAAACGAGTGAATGAGCGCCAGTAGGCTGCTCTTCGGCCGGCTCTACCTGGGTAGGCAGCTCGTTGAGTGATTGAGGTAGTGTGTTTATTGTAGAGTGCTTCGAGCTTGGTCTGTGACCGAGGATAAGCGCTATATAAATACCTAATAGATAATATAATATATAATTTCTAAAACAATCAGCATATGCATGCACCTGACTATTTCTCAACATCTTTTTCTGCAGGAACATGAAGTCAGGTTAAAAACAAACTCCTGGTCTGCCTAAATGTCAATGTTTACTTCTATTCACAGTAAAAAAACAAAACAAAACATCTGCAGGAACATGAAGTCAGGTTAAAAACACTCCTGGTCTGCCTAAATGTCAATGTTTACTTCTATTCACAGTAAAAAAACAAAAAAACAAACAAACGGAGATAATAATACTCAGGTTACAGAAAGTCTGTCACTAAGCAGTAGAAAGTCTGTCACTAAGCAGTCTATAAGCTAAACACTCCACTTGTGACAATTATTGCCACTGTTGAGCCAAACAGATCATGAATACTATTTGACAGCAGAATCACATCAGCACCGGCAACTGTCAAGACTGGCAGGAACGTTCTTAGTATTGTCATAAGATCACCTTTTGTAGTCTTCCAATCCAATCTCAAAACACAAACAGCAGTCACATGAAAGGAACCAATCAAATAACTGAAACCATTCTGCCCATGACAGCGACTTCATCCAATATATAAACGATTACTTTGCTACAGTGAGAGCCGCGACAGAAGTATTCCTCGCCAGAGAAAAGGAAGGGAATGGATGTTTACAGCTCAAGAACAGATATGACGTGCATGTCAAGGGCGATCACTCTGGCAAATCTACCTATGAATAGAAGGCATGGTTAACTTCCTTACTTCCTGATGTAATTTTTATGAGGATCCTGATGATGTTCAACATTAAGCAGGAATAAAGCATTAGTTTGGACAGGTAACGGTCAGAAAAATAGGAGAAATCAGGAAATGCAGTTTGACTTCATTCAGCTTCAGGCTAATACGCCAAGGAAGATATATTTGCCATGCTTTAGACTAAAGAATTTAAGCAAAAGTCAAAATGCTCACACTGAAAATGAAATCTCAGAGAAAAAGTACCTACTTGTTGGTCAGGATGGGAAAGCTGGATGCAAAAACTAGGTTACAATGTTCTCTGGATACCACTGAAGTTTTGCTCTTCATCAGTATATGTCACGAGTTTGTCACGAGGCCTACGACGATTGACCCATCTAGGGTGGTGGAATTGTTCATTTGGTTGTTGTTGTTGTTGTTGTCGTATATCCGTCCCTTAATGTGGCTTGTGGTGTGGTTGCACCTTTGGTGTAGTTCAGCTCACGTTCGGTTTGCTTTCTCTCTCTCTCTCTCTCTCTAATTCCACTGCCCGTGCTATTCATCCTGCGGGTTCACGGGTGGCTGGTACCTTTCTCTCGAACTTGCTGTCTATCGGCCTCTCGCCTGTCTTTTTACCTGTCGCACGTGCTTCATTTCTTTTAGTTTGAAGTATGCTCACTCTGTGACGTAGCGTGGCATGTTGGCCGCCATCGCTGAGGGAGGTTAGCTCTTCACTCGAGCGGAAGATGTCTCTGGAGCGCCTGCTCCGGTCTTGGTTCTTCACCGTATCGTCGAAGGTACAGTCGGTATCTTCAATTCCTACAGTCGGCTGTAGGAGAGGGACATCACTTCTTCTTTTTCCGCATCTGTGCCTCTGTCCTCTCGACTGGACAGAGGGCAGAGAGAGTCGTTTGACCCGCCTCTTCGGGGTCACCCACGGGTAGCTGGTAAGCATCAGTTTCGTGGTTTGTTTGTTTTGGGGTTTTTTGTTGTTAGCCGGCTTATTCTTCTCTTTTGCGCAATTTTCTTTTGTTTCAAAATTGTAAAAGAAATATTGTTTGAGACCTTTTCTCTGGTTAATTCAATCTTTAACCTGGCCATTCTAAATTATATCCAAAATTCTTTCTCTGTTTATGCATCTGGTGATGCGGTAGTCGGTGGGGATGGGAGAGAAACTTGGTGATTCAGGTTGGTACTTGCTTGGTCTCGCTCGTCCGCCCCTGTCACATTCACCGGACTCTTATCCTTCGGCCACCGTCTGTTTGTGTGTGCAAGGAGACGAGTTTTATGTGCGAGCGTGCGTACGCAATGTTTGTCGTTCGGATGCGTGGTTGGGAGATTTGTGTTATTTTGAAATGTGGCTATAAAATGTGACAATTATGCCATTGATATTATTTGCAAATGTGGTGGCAGTTATAAAGCGTGGTCGCTGTGTTGGTTTATTTCCTAAGAAAGGAAATTGTTAAACGTGAGTGAGAGAAGGGTAAAGATAATTCATTTTGGTTTTATACCCTGTTGATTTAATGCAGTCTTTTACCTGCTTCGTGTGAGAAGACGTTAACGAACATTCCGATTTGATGGTTTACTGTGTTATGCTCAGGTCTGTGTTGAGCTGGTGTGTTTAGTAGACCTCCCCTCGCCCATCATGCGAGTGGCTGTTGGGATTTAACAGCATGGGTCAGACTGTACTGACGGCGGGGTTCCAGTACCCTTCTTCCTTCCCTCCCTTTCTTCTCTCCTCCCAGCTAGTTTTCCCCCCTCCCGGGGCTTCACCGGAGTCTGGACGGTTGGTGCCACGCTCGGTTGGGGCCACGCTCTGGTTTGGGGGACCGCGGGACTGGTTGGTTGCCACGTGCGGGTTGAGGCCACGCTCTGGTTGGGACCGCGGAACTGGTTGGTCCCACGCGCGGTTGAGGCCCCACTCGGTCGGGACCGCGGACTGGTAGAAAAGCCCGCCGCTGACTGGCCGCCCTGATCCCCCGTCCAGGACCTCCAGTAACAACGCCCCCCCCCCCCCCCCCCCCCCCCCCCCCCCCCCCCCCCCCCCCCCCGGGACGCGCTCTTCACTGCCTGTTGTGTGTGCGAGGGTGTCGCCTTGAACGACTCACTTCAAGAGCCGACCCGGTTTGGAGCACCTAGTGCGACAGGGTGCTCCCAGTAGACTTTGGAGAGGCAGGGGTGTGGAGGCACCCCATGGTGTGGAAAGGGATGGAATGCTGGAAATTTTTATTTACAATTGTGTATATGTCATATGTGTTGAAAGCTGTGTTGTGATTGTGTACGTCGTATGGTGAAAATGTTTTTTTATAATTGTGCATGTTTGTGTGTGTTGGAATGCTTGATTGTGATTGTGCATTTTTGTGTGTGTTGGAAGGCTTATTTATGACTGTATGTTGGTGTGAATAAATGGGGTGTTGTATCGTAATCTTTATTGTGTGGCTCTTGCGGGGCGTGTGAGGCAGTCACTCCTTCACTCCCACCTAGACCGATCCTGTCAGGGCAGACCTCCAGGGGTCGGTCGGGGACAATTGTGGGGGCTCGTCCGGGATGTGAAGGGCTCTGACGTCTCTCTCGTTTCGCGGAGTCCCTGTTTAGTTTTGTCTGTTTTGTATTGTTTAGTCAGTTTGCCCGTGTTTGTTCGTGGGGGGTTTGGGTGGGTGCCCTCTAGGTGTAGGGAGTCTTGGTGGCCTAAAGGGAAACCATCTGGTGTGCTGGGGATCGAGGTGAGACCAGGGGGGAAACGACCGCGTCCAGACCTCCTTCCGCTGGGTGCCTCACGCAGGTACGGCCGTAAGTCTGCCTTTCTGTTGCCGCTCAGTCTTCATTCCTGTTTTGTAGTTAGCCAGTTTTTTTACCGGGTTATTGAGTACAGGGGTTGTATCGGACGTTAGTGTTTTTTTTTTTCCTCTCCCCCGGATTCCGTCTGCCAGTTTTTTTTTTGTTTTTTTGTGTTTTTTTTCCGGCCCGCCCCACCGCACTGTTGCTCGGCTGTGGAGGGGGGTGTTGGCAGAGTGGGGGCAGCCGGACATAGTTTTTTTTTTTTTTTTTCGGTGAGCCGTTGCTCGTGCTGTGGAGCGCGGTGTTGCCAGAGTGGAGCGCCGGAACTTGTCCGCACACACGCACATACACACATATACACCGCCCCTAAAATATTTGTTTTTCAAGTGGAATCGTCTTTCCCCCGTATTTGAAAACCGTAGGATATTGTTGTCATGGCAACGTTCCCGGGGCTGGTGGGTATGGCGACGCGTGCGTCAAAGAAGAAGGGTCTTCTAAATGTAGTCCCCACTATTAGTACCAGTACTTCGATACAGTAACTTCTACTTATTCCAGTGCTGTAGCGATGTCCAGTGAGTACTTTTACTACCTCTTCGCTGAGGGATCTTCCTGTCGAGACCCCCACTGGCATTTCCGCTCGAAGCGTCAGAGCATAGCGAAGCAACTATGGGCTTCTGTGGTCGCAGAAAACCCAAACCTTCTCCTCTCCATGCTTCCCCTCGTAAGGAGTATGCCCCGGGGGACTTTCCTCATGGGAAGGTCGAGCCAAGGGGCGGGTTTGACGGGTCATCCCCCTGTGTCGGGAGTGGTGAACCCCGCCCCGGACTCACCTCCGTCCCGATGTTTCTTTGAGCAACAGCGACGAGAGGATGCTGCCAGACAGGAAGCCCTTCGTAAAGGAAGAGGGAACGCTGCGTGGGAAGAGGCAAGGCTCCGTTGGGAAGAGCTAGATAGGTGGGAAGTCTGTGCGAGAGGAGGCTACTAGGCAGGAAGCTCTGCGTAGGGAAGAGCGCAGAGAGGAGGTGCTAGACAGGAGGCTCAGCGTAGGGAAGAGGCCCCACCCTCCGAGGGAAGAACTAGACAGGATGGAGGCCTGCGTAGGGAGGAGATGGAACAAGTTCTTCGCGGTCTCCCCGCGTCTGTAAATCAGGGGGGTTGATCGACAGGCAAGTGATAGAGTTAGAGGCCCAAAGTTAAAGCTTTCCCGAGTTCAGACCTAGTGAGGACATTGATATGTTCTTAGAGCATTTTGACAAGGTGCTAGTTCATACCAATTGTCTAGGAACAAAAGGCTATGCACCTTTTTTCTGGATTATCTGGTGCTGCAAGGGAGTGTGTGCTCACTCTAAATGAAGGCGCGTCTTATGCAGACATGCAGTTGGCTCTGCGTAAGCGTTTCCACCTTACCCCAGAGACGTACAGGAGGAAGTTCAGGTCCATGAAGAAGAATAACGACGAGACCTTCGTGCAGTTTGGTGATAGGCTGCGCAAAACGCTAGGGTACTGGCGTCAGTTGGCTAAGTTGGAGCTTGAGGATCTGATTCTCATCGAACAGCTGACCAACACCGTGTCCCCAGAGTTGAGGATCCGTATAGGCGAGACAGCACCTCAGGATTTCGCGGCTGCGATTCAAACCGCTGAGGTGTTTGCTGAGGCTCGTAGAGCTTATGGGCATCGCCCAGATACGGACAGGAAGACCTCCACAGGATTTAGCGGCAATAAGGCGCCGACGACTGCTAGCGAGTCGAACAAGGCAGGCAGTCCATCGGGGACCTCAGCACCTCGATTTTGTTTTCTTTGTGGTCGTCCTGGCCACATCAGGAAAGATTGCCCTAGAGCCGCTGGTAGTCATGGGGCTAGTCCTTTCCAGCATCCTCGCGCCTCGGCTAACGTGGGGTCCATCCAAGCTTCTGGTGGTACAGAGTGTCCAGTGTTTCTTTCTGTTGTTGGTTCATCCTTGGTCGACACCATCAGGGATTCGGGAGCATCAACACTCTTTGTGGATAAGGATTTAGTTTCCCCTAAGGCCCGGCGGGGCGCCAGTTACGATGTGTGCGGGTTGGAGGCTGGTTTTACCTCCACCCGTCCTTCAGTACTCGTTTCTATCTCCACCCCCTACTTCTGTGGCGAAGTATGGGCCATCGCGGTGGAGCGACCTCTGTATTCCCTTATCATAGGGAATACCATCACTTTCGCAGACGGACGCAGTCAGTCCGTGTCAACGGATCTGCCCGTACAGGCGTGTGTGGGAGTCACCACACGCGCCAAAGCTAAGAAGCAGGAACAGGAATTGCGTCCCGTTCTTCACCCGATCTCTGACGAGGTTCTTGCCAGAGCTGATCCTGCTAGCATTGTCCGTCTTCAGGCCAGGGACTCGGATGTCCAACGCCTACGACAACTGGTGGATCGTCCTGCTCAGTCTGCCCGACGCACCAAGGTGAGCTTTAAGCTCCACAAGGGGATCCTCTTTAGGGTTTTCACTCAGGCAGATCGTGTGGCCAAGCAGCTTGTTGTTCCCCAAAGCTTGAGAGAATCTGTTCTCCGGCAGGCCCACGATTCCCCCATGGCAGGTCATATGGGCTCCAAGCGGACTCTCGAGCGAGTAAGACAGGACTTCTTTTGGCCAGGGATGAACTCGCAGGTTAGGCAGTACTGCCGCAGTTGCGATGTCTGCCAACGGACAACGCCTAAGGGTCGCTTGAAGCGTGTTCCTTAGGGTCAGTGCCTCTGGTTGGGGAGCCATTCAGCAAGGTCGGTGTCGACCTGGTGGGACCCATTAAGCCACTATCCGATCGCGGTCACCGCTACATCTTGGTAGTGGTGGACTACGCGACTCGGTACCCAGAGGCTGTCCCGCTTAGGACTATTGATGCCCCTACTGTTGCCGAAGCTCTCCGGCAGATTTGGATGCGCACAGGCGTGCCCAAGAAGAAGTACGGCCGGAAGTTTGTACTGGAGAGCGATCATCATCCTCTCCAGTGCCTGGACCAGATCCGGCCAGTCAGTCGTCGACTCTTGGGTTAGGCAGTGGAACTGCAGATTCAGGCTTTCACTTTTCGCCATATCAAGGGTTCCAGCAATACGGATGCTGACTATCTTAGCCGAGCTCCGTAGTCAGCACATTGGAGAAATCAGTCAGAGGGACACTTCCCCTCAACCAGGGTTATATCCCCTTTTGGTCTCTGTATCAGGTGTAGTGACAGTTTTCACTTCAGTGATGTTAACGGTAGTGAATCACCAATCGTTCGGATTGTTACTTTCATTGTTGGAAGGTTTGCTTAGTTGTTTGATAAATGTAGTATCATGTATCTCCCTGTGGAATTCTATCGTGGAATGTTTGTATTGGATTTGTCGTACTCTGTCGGTCACAGAGGGTTGGGTTCGGTCCCATTGTTGTGAATTTGCACATGCGTCAAGGTTCAAAGGAGCACTGTATCTCAGAGAAACAGATGCTTTTAGAAGGGGGGTTTGTCACGAGTTTGTCACGAGGCCTACGACGATTGACCCATCTAGGGTGGTGGAATTGTTCATTTGGTTGTTGTTGTTGTTGTTGTCGTATATCCGTCCCTTAATGTGGCTTGTGGTGTGGTTGCACCTTTGGTGTAGTTCAGCTCACGTTCGGTTGCTTTCTCTCTCTCTCTCTCTCTCTCTAATTCCACTGCCCGTGCTATTCATCCTGCGGGTTCACGGGTGGCTGGTACCTTTCTCTCGAACTTGCTGTCTATCGGCCTCTCGCCTGTCTTTTTACCTGTCGCACGTGCTTCATTTCTTTTAGTTTGAAGTATGCTCACTCTGTGACGTAGCGTGGCATGTTGGCCGCCATCGCTGAGGGAGGTTAGCTCTTCACTCGAGCGAAAGATGTCTCTGGGAGCGCCTGCTCCGGTCTTGGTTCTTCACCGTATCGTCGAAGGTACAGTCGGTATCTTCAATTCCTACAGTCGGCCTGTAGGAGAGGGACATCACTTCTTCTTTTTCCGCATCTGTGCCTCTGTCCTCTCGACTGGACAGAGGGCAGAGAGAGTCGTTTGACCCGCCTCTTCGGGGTCACCCACGGGTAGCTGGTAAGCATCAGTTTCGTGGTTTGTTTGTTTTGGTTTGTTGTTGTTAGCCGGCTTATTCTTCTCTTTTGCGCAATTTTCTTTTGTTTTCAAAATTGTAAAAGAAATATTGTTTGAGACCTTTTCTCTGGTTAATTCAATCTTTAACCTGGCCATTCTAAATTATATCCAAAATTCTTTCTCCTGTTTATGCATCTGGTGATGCGGTAGTCGGTGGGGATGGGAGAGAACTTGGTGATTCAGGGTTGGTACTTGCTTGGTCTCGCTCGTCCGCCCCTGTCACATTCACCGGACTCTTATCCTTCGGCCACCGTCTGTTTGTGTGTGCAAGGAGAACGAGTTTTATGTTGCGAGCGTGCGTACGCATGATTTGTCGTTCGGATGCGTGGTTGGAGATTTGTGTTATTTTGAAATGTGGCTATAAAATGTGACAATTATGCCATTGAATTATTATTTGCAAATGTGGTGGCAGTTATAAAGCGATGGTCGCTGTGTTGGTTTATTTCCTAAGAAAGGAAATTGTTAAACGTGAGTGAGAGAAGGGTGAAGATAATTCATATTGGTTTTATAGCCTGTTGATTTAATGCAGTCTTTTACCTGCTTCGTGTGAGAAGACGTTAACGAACATTCCTGATTTGATTGGTTTACTGTGTTATGCTCAGGTCTGTGTTGAGCTGGTGTGTTTAGTAGACCTCCCCTCGCCCATCATGCGAGTGGCTGTTAGGATTTAACAGCATGGGTCAGACTGTACTGACGGCGGGGTTCCAGTACCCTTCTTCCTTCCCTCCCTTTCTTCTCTCCTCCCAGCTACGTTTTCCCCCCTCCCGGGGGCTTCACCCGGAGTCTGGACTGGTTGGTGCCACGCTCTGGTTGGGGCCACGCTCTGGTTGGGACCGCGGACTGGTTGGTGCCACGTGCTGGTTGAGGCCACGCTCTGGTTGGGACGCGGACTGGTTGGTGCCACGCGCTGGTTGAGGCCACGCTCTGGTCGGGACCGCGGACTGGTAGAAAAGCCCGCCGGCTTGACTGGCCGGCCCTGATCCCCGTCCAGGACCTCCAGTAACAACGCCACGTCCCCCCCCCCCCCCCCCCCCCCCCCCCCCCCCCCCCCCCCCCCCCCCCCCCCCCCCCCGGACGCGCTCTTCACTGCCTGCTTGTGTGTGTCGAGGGTGTCGGCCTTGAACGACTCTCTTCAAGAGCCGACCGGTTTGGAGCACCTAGTGCGACAGGTGCTCCCAGTAGACTTTGGAGAGGCAGGGGTGTGGAGGCACTCCAGGGTGTGAAAGGGATGGATGCTGGAAATGTTTATTTATAATTGTGTATATGTCATATGTGTTGAAATGCTGTGATTGTGATTGTGTACGTCGTATGGTGAAATGTTTATTTATAATTGTGCATGTTGTGTGTGTTGGGAATGCTTGATTGTGATTGTGCATGTTGTGTGTGTTGGAATGCTATTTTTGACTGTATGTTGGTGTGAATAAATGGGGGTGTTGTATCGTAATCTTTATTGTGTGGTCTCTTGCGGGGCGTGTGAGGTCAGTCACTCCCTTCACTTCCACCTAGACCGATCCTGTCAGGGCAGACCTCCAGGGGTCGGTCGTGACAGTATAATTATATATTATATATATATATATAGATCAATGTGGTTTAAAATACCCAAAACGATTTCCAGAGCGCTCAACCCTTGGGGAGCAAGATTTCTTTTAATACCTTATTTTAACAAATATATTTATATATATATATATATATATATTATATATATATATATATATATAATTTATATATATATATATATCCACACAATAAACCTTGAAAATAAACCAAAACATCACAACAGGCTGGTGAACGATACAGCTATTAGTTTTCACACACACACACACACACACACACACCACACACACACACACACACACACACAGATGCATACAAACACACACCCACACACAGCAAAGGAGAATCCTACTCACGAGAGTCTCGAGGTAGTCCCGGGGCGATAGAGACTGTGAGCGTCTTGGAGGAGGCCTTGAGCGCTGCAATGTCACTCTGACCTCGCATGAATCTGACGTCCCGATGGCCTCCCCCTCCCCATCCCACCTTCTTCACGAGAACTGCAGACTGCAATGAAGACACATTTGGGACACAAACCAAATGAATCCATGCACCGTGAACAGATAACAGACCATAGCAGGTACTGACAACCCCCCACAAACAAGAACAGTATGCATACAAAGCATAGTACATGTTATCACAGAACAAACACACACAGAATGCAGCAGAGTGTGCATATACCAAATGACAGAAATCACACACACACACACACACACACATACACACACCATACTATCATGCATGAACATTATGCATACAAAGCATAGCACAACATATTACAGAACATACACACACAGAATGAAGCAGTGTGTATAGACTGTACAGCAGATCACACGCACATGCACGCACACGCACACACACACACACATACACACACACACACACACACACACATACACACACACACACACTCTCATACACCTCATCCCACAGTCAAACACACAAGTGTACCCCCACTTCTTCGTCAGCCCCAGCACACACACACACACACATACACACACGCATACAGACACACACACACACACACACCACACACACACACACACACACACACACACACACACTGACCTATCACTGAACTTGAGGTCCAGAGCTCTGCCGGTCTTGTCCTTGTAGCGCTTGGACAGCGTGGTGAGGAACTCCGTCTTGAACACGGTCTCCAAGAAGCTGCAGTACTCTTCCTGGATATGCAGGATCAGGAAATCATCCTGGAGGGTGCTGCAATCCCACACTGACAATCATTAGAACTCCCCTGGACAATCAAAATCATACTGAAGGGTGCTATAATCACACATTGACAATCATTAGAACTCCCCTCGGACAATCAAAATCATACTGAAGGGTGTTATAATCACACATTGACAATCATCGGAATTCCCCTTAGACAATCAAAATCATACTGAACAGTTTTACAATCACACATTGACAATCATCAGAATTCCCCTTGGACAATCAAAATCATACTGAACGGTTCTACAATCCCACACTGACAATCATCAGAATTCCCCTTGGACAATCAAAATCATCCTAAATGGTGCTGCAATCCCACACTGACAATCATCAGAATTCCCCTTAGACAATCAAAATCATCCTAAATGGTGCTGCAATCCCACACTGACAATCATCAGAATTCCCCTTAGACAATCAAAATCATCCTAAATGGTGCTGCAATCCACACTGATAATCAGCAGAAGTCTCCTTGGACAATCAGTTGTTGTTGTTGTTGTTGTTCTTGGCGTACCCTGGCTAAAAGACTCCAGGGATCATCCAAACAGCCAAAGTACTTGAACATTATGGTATAAATGCATCAGCTTGGGATGAGAACATTACGTGTATGACCATCCTGAAGGGTGCAGCTATCACACACTGCTGTTAAAAAAAAAAAAAAAATGGTCTTAAACTGCATACAACAGCAGAACTCAGCATTCTCCTTGAACAATAAACAATCATCCCAAAGTGTGCTTCAATCATCACCAGTATTCGTTTTAGACATGCAGGACCAGAGAGTCATCCAAGCAGACACTCCACACATGTACAGACCATTAAATTTTCTTACTACAGTGTGCACCGGCACAAGGATTCTCTAGGTCCTTATCATTTCAGGTCTTGTGCAGTGTGACTGGGCAACATGACTGACTAACCGAGCTTTGAATGTTTTCATGCCCACTAATTTTCTTTTTCATTAAGAAAAAAACACAAACTGAACACACCTCTAATTTAAATCTATGCATCTCATTGCATAGTATCTCCAAAGAACTGATTTAACTAGTTCCATACCAATCTCCACTTTTAATTTTCCAAGTTCCCAATCATACAAACTAGTTTCTGACTTGCTAAAGGTTTTAAGTTCTACTGTCTATGCTGGGTTATGCAGGAGAATCAGTTTCTGACTTTCATTGCCGGTTGTGGCTCTCAATATTTCTACGTTTTTTTAAATTACGTGAAAGATGGGAGACTTGGTTTCAAACTGTTTGGCTTTTAACTTTGATCACACACTTGAATGTTTGGAAGAATTTGTATTATTTCTATGTTTTCTAAATTACATGAAAGAAGACAGACTTGGTTTCCAACTGGCTTTTTTAAGTTTCATCACAAACTTTGAACATTTGAAAGAACTTGTTTCTGACTAAACTTTTCACTTCCCATATCAACTGCACAGTTTGCAATACAGAATATCTTCATAACTAGAGTAGGAAGGTTTCAATTTTCCCATGTTCATTCGATGATCAGGAAGAACAATTTTTCTATTTGCATGATTTTTTTTTAAACTTCAATGTCTGTCATTGTGGGACATGTGATTAAACCTTTAGCTTCTTGTTCAAAAAAAAAAAAGAAAAATAAAAGAAAAAAAAATCAAACGAAGGGAAAATCAAGCTGCTATGTATCAGAGCTAAGGATTGCCTGAAAAACATTCAAAAGGCACTAGGCCGCTAAATTAGGGGAAAACTAATAGGCAAAACAGAAAAAAAAAATCCTAAATCTTGCTGCTTCACTTATTGACCATAGGATGAAAAGAGTATGTTCCTGCTCATAAGCTAGCAGATAGCAAATAAGCTGAAAAACTGTTGTGCCATGTTAGCCATACGATTTGGTCAACAGAACAAACTTAATGGTCATAATCAAAGAACAAGTAGGGTAACTCTTAGTCCTTTGATGGTTGTCACGACCAACCCCTGGAGGTCTGCCCTGACAGGATCGTCTAAGTGGGAGTGAAGGGAGTGACTGACCTCACACGCCTCGCAAGAGACCACACAAGAACAATTACGATACAACACCCCATTTATTCACATCAACACACGCAATCACAAATAAATATTTCAATGCACGCACCATGCACAATCACAATCCAGCATTCCAACACGCACAACATGCACAATCACAATCAAGCATCTCAATACACGACATACGCAATCACCATCAAACATTTCAACACATATGACATATACCCAATTATAAACAAATAATTCCAGCACCCATCCCTTTCTCTGGCACGTGGTGCCCTCACACCCCTGCCTCTCCAAAGTCTACTGGGAGCACCCTGTCGCACTGGGTGCCCCAAAACCGGGTCGGTTCCTGAAGAGAGAGATGTCGAAGGCCGACACCCTTGACCCGCACAAACAGATGGTGGAGAGCGCGTCTCGGGGGACGAGGCGTTGTTGCTGGGGGTCCCGGACGAGGATCAGGACCGTCCAGCCAAGTCCACGGGCTTTTCCACCAGTACGTGGCCTCCACCAGTGCGTGGTCCCAACCAGTGCGTGGCCCCAACCAGTGCGTGACCCCAACCATTGCGTGGTCCCAACCAGTGCGCGGCACCAACCAGTGCGCGGTCCCCAACCATGCGCGGCACCAACCAGTGCGTGCTCCGGGTGAAGCCTCCGGGAGGAGGGAAGAGGTAACTGGGAGGAAAGTAGAAAGACGGGTACTGGAACCCCGCAGTCAGTACTGTCTGACACATGCTGTTAAACCCTAACAGCCACTCGCATGATGGGCGAGGGGAGGTCTACTAAACACACCAACAACACCAGCTCAACACAGTCCTGAGCATAACGCGGCAAACCAACCAAATCAGGAATGTTCGTTAAAGTCTTCTCATACGAAGCAGGATAGAGACTGCATTAAATTAACAGGCTATAAAACAAATATGAATTATCTTCATCCTTCCCTCACTCACGTTTAACATTTTCCTTTCTTAGGATTGAACTAATAAAGCAACCATGGCTTTACATCTGCCACCACATTTGCAAATAATAATAATTCAATGGCACAATTATCCCCACATTTTATAGCAACATTTCAAAATAACACAAATTTCCCACCACGCATCCAAATGACTAATCATGCGTACGCACACTCGCGAACATAAAACTCGTTCTCCTTGCACACACAAACAGACGGTGGCCGAAGAATGTGAGCCCGGCAATTGTGACAGGGGCGGACGAGCGAGACCAAGCAAGTACCAACCATCACCACCAGGTTCTCTCCCATCCCCGCCGACTACCGCATCACCAAATGCATAAAAAGGAGAAAGACTTTAAGATATAATTTTGACTGGCCAGGTTAAAGATTGAATTAACCAGAAAAGGTCTCAAACGATATTTCTTTTACAATTTTGAAAACAAAAGAAAATTGCGCAACAGAGAAGAATAAGCCGGCTAACAACAACAAAAAAAACAACAACAAACGAACCACGAAACTGATGCTTACCAGCTACCCGTGGGTGACCCAAAAGAGGCGGGTCAAACGACTCTCTCTGCCCTCTGTCCAGTCGAGAGGACAGCAGCGCAGATGCGGAAAAAGATGAAGTGATGTCTCTCTCCTACAGGCCGACTGTAGGAAGTGAGGTACCGACTGTACCTTCGACGAAATGGTGAAGAACCAGGACCGGAGCAGGCGCTCCCAGAGACATCTTCCGCTCGAGTGAAGTGAAAACCTGCCTCAGCGATGGCGGCCAACATGCCACGCTACGTCATGGTGAGAATACCTCAAACCTAAGAGGAACCTTGCACGTGCAGCAGGTGAAAAGACAGGTGAGAGGCCGATAGAGACAGCCAGTACAAGAAAAAGATACCACCACCCGTGAACCTGCAGGATGAATTGCACGGGCAGTGGAATTAGAGAGAGAGAGAGAGAAAGTAAACCTAACCTGAGCTGAACTACACCAAAGGTGCAACCACACCACAAGCCACATTAAGGGACGGATATACGACAACAACGACGACAATAAATAAATGAATAATTCTACTAGCCTAGGTGGGCCAATCGTCATAGGCCTCGTAACAAACTCGTGACAAACCCCCCTTCTAAAAGCATCTGTTTCTCTGAGATACAGTGCTCCTTTGAACCTCGACGCATGTGCAAATTCACAACAATGGGACCGAACCCAACCCTCTGTGATCGACAGAGTACGATAAATCCAATACAAACATTCCACGATAGAATCACACAGGGAAATACATAATACTACATATATCAAACAACTAAGCAAACCTTCCAACCATGAAAGTAACAATCCGAACCAGTGGTGATTCACTACCGTTAACACCACTGAAGTGAAAACTGTCCTGACACAGAGACCAAAAGGGACATAACCCTGGTTGAGGGGAAGTGTCCCTCTGACTGATTTTCCAATGTGCTGACTACGGAGCTCGCTGAGATAGTCAGCATCCGTATCGCTGGAACCCTTGATACGGCGAAAATGACTCTGCAGTTCCACTGCCTAACTCATGAGTCGACGACTGACTGGCCGGATTCGGTCCAGGTAACTGGAGAGGATGATGATCGCTCTCCAGTACAAACTTCCGGCCGTGCTTCTTCCTGGGCACGCCAGTGCGCGTCCAAATCTGCCGGAGAGCTTCAGCAATAGTAGGGGTATCGATAGTCCTAAGCGGGGCAGCCTCTGGGTATCGAGTCACAGAGTCTACCGCTACCAAAATGTAGCGGTGACCGCGATTGGATGGTGGATTAATGGGTCCCACCAGGTCGACCCCAACCTTGCTGAATGGCTCCCCAACCCGTGGCACTGACCCTAGGGGAACACGCTTCAAGCGACCCTTAGGCGTTATCCGTTGGCAGACATCGCAACTGCGGCAGTAACTGCCTAACCTGTGAGTTCATCCCTGCCAAAAGAAATCCTGTCTTACTCGCTCGAGAGTCCGCTTGGAGCCCATATGACCTGCCATGGGGGAATCGTGGGCCTGCCGGGAGAACAGATTCTCTCAAGCTTTGGGAAACGACAAGCTGCTTGGCCACACGATCTGCCCAAGTGAAAACCCTAAAGAGGATCCCCTTGTGGACTTGAAGCTCACCTTGGCGTGTCGGGCCGACTGAGCGGACGATCTACCAGTTGTCGCAGGCGTTGGACATCCAGGTCCCTGGCCTGAAGACGGACAATGCTAGCAGGATCAGCCCTGGCCAGAACCTCGTCAGAGATCGGCTGTAGAACGGGACGCAATTCCTGTTCCTGCTTCTTAGCTTTGGCGCGTGTGGTAACTTCCACACACGCCTGTACGGGCAGATCCGTAGACACGCACTGACTGCGTCCGTCTGCGAAGGTGATGGTATTCCCTATGATAAGGGAATACAGAGGTCGCTCCACCGCGATGGCCCATACTTCGCCACAGAAGTAGGGGGTGGAGATAGGAATGAGTACGGAAGGACGAGTGGAGGTAAAACCAGCCTCCAACCCGCACACATCATAACTGGCGCCCCGCTGAGCCTCAGGGGAAACCAAATCCTTATCCACAAAGATCGTTGATGCTCCCGAATCCCTGATGGTGTCAACCAAGGAAGAACCAACAACAGAAAGGAACACTGGGCACTCTGTACCACCAGAAGCTGGGATGGAACCCACGTTAGCCGAGGCACGAGGACGATGGAAAGGACTAGCCCCATGACTACCGGCAGCTTTAGGACAATCTTTCCTAATGTGGCCAGGACGACCACAAAGAAAACACAGTCGGGGTGCTGAGGCCCCCGATGAACTGCCTGCCTTGTTCGACCCGCTAGCAGTCGTCGGCGCCTTATTGCCACCAAATCCTGTGGGGGTCTTCCTGTCCGTATCTGGGCGGTGCCCATAAGCCCTACGGGCTTCAGCAAACACCTCAGCGGTATGAATCGCAGCCGCGAAATCCTGAGGTGCTGTCTCGCCTATACGGATCCTCAACTCTGGGGACACGTGTTTGGTCAGCTGTTCGATGAGAATCAGATCCTCCAGCTCCAGCTTAGCCAACTGACGCCAGTACCCTAGCGTTTTGCGCAGCCTATCTCCAAACTGCACGAAGGTCTCATCGTTATTCTTTTTCAGGACCTAAACTTCCTCCTGTACGTCTCTGGGGTAAGGTGGAAACGCTTACGCAGAGCCAACTGCATGTCCGCATAAGACGCGCCTTCATTTAGAGTGAGCACACACTCCCTTGCAGCACCAGATAATCCACAAAAAGGTGCATGGCCTTTTGTTCCTCAGACACATCAGTATGAACTAGCTACCTTGTCAAAATGCTCTAAGAACATGTCAATGTCCTCACTAGGTCTGAACTCTGGAAGCTTTAATTTTGGGCCTCTAACCCCTATCGCTTGCCTGTCGATCAACCCCCTGGTTTACAGACGTGGGAGTCCGTGAAAGAAGTTTGTTCCATCTCTTCCCTACGTAGAGCCTCCTGTCTGGCAGCCTCCTCTCTGTGCAGAGCTGCCTCTTCCCTACGCTGATCTAACTCTTCCCGACGGAGAGCAGCCTCTTCCCTACGCTGAGCCTCCTGTCTAGCAGCCTCTTCCTACGCTGAGCCTCCTGTCTAGCAGCCTCCTCTCTGCGCTCTTCCCTACGCAGAGCTTCCCGCCTAGCAGCCTCTTCCCTACGCTGAGCTCCTGCCTATCTAGCTCTTCCCTACGAGGGCTCATCCTCTCGTCGCTGTCGCTCCAAAAACATCAGGACAGAGGCGATATCCTGAGCAGATTCACCACTCCGACACGGGAGGATACCCGTTTGACCCGTCCCTTGGGTTCGACTTTCCCAATGAGGAAAGTCTCCCGGGCATACTCCTTACAGGGAAACATGGAGAGGAGAGGCTTTGGTTTCTGCGACTCAACAGAAGCCCATATGTTGCTTCACTATACTCACGCTTCCGAGCGCCAGTTGGGGTCTCACAGGAAGATCCCCTAGCGAAGAGTAGTGAAAGTACTCACGGACTATCGGCTACAGCACGGGAATAAGTAGAAGTCACTGTAGTCGAAGTACTGGTACTAATAGTAGGGACTACATTTTGAATACCTTTCTTCTTCGACGCACGCGTCGCCACACCACCAGCACCGACGTTGCCATGACAACATATCCTACGGTTTTTCAAATACGGGGAAAGACGATTCCACTGAAAAACAAATATTTGAGGGTGTGTGTAATGTGTGTATGTGTGTTGTCGTGTGTCGGACAATTCCGGCTGCTCCCATCTGCAACACCGCGCTCCACAGCACGAGCAACAGTGCGGTGGGGCTCACCGAAAAAAAAAAAAAACAAAAACTATGTCCGGCTGCCCCACTCTGGCAACACCGCCCCACAGCACGAGCAACAGTGCGGTGGGCTGGCCGGAAAAAAAAACCAAACAAACTGGCAGACGGAATCCAGAGAGAGAAAAAAAAAAAAAAAAAGTGACACTAACGTCCGATACACCTACCTGTACTCAATAACCCGGTAAAAAAAAAAACTGGCTAACTACAAAACAGAATGGAAAGACTGACGGCAACAGAAAGCAAGACTTACGGCCGTACCTGCGTAAGGCACCCGCGGAAGGAGGAGGTCTGTCGCGGTCGACTCCCCTGGTCTCACCTCGATCCCCAAGTCACACCGATGTTCTTCAGGCCACCAAGAGACTCCCTTCACACTAGAGTCACCCAGCCAACCCCACGAACAAACACGACAAACTGACTAACATATACAAAACAGACAGAACTGAACAGGTACTCCGCGAAACGAGAGAGACAGTCAGAGCCCTTCACTCCCGGACGAGCCCCCACAAATGTCACGACCAACCCCTGGAGGTCTGCCCTGACAGGATCGGTCTAAGTGGGAGTGAAGGGAGTGACTGACCTCACACGCCTCGCAAGAGACCACACAAGAACAATTACGATACAACACCCCATTTATTCACATCAACACACGCAATCACAAATAAATATTTCAATGCACGCACCATGCACAATCACAATCCAGCATTCCAACACGCACAACATGCACAATCACAATCAAGCATCTCAATACACGACATACGCAATCACCATCAAACATTTCAACACATATGACATATACCCAATTATAAACAAATAATTCCAGCACCCATCCCTTTCTCTGGCACGTGGTGCCCTCACACCCCTGCCTCTCCAAAGTCTACTGGGAGCACCCTGTCGCACTGGGTGCCCCAAACCGGGTTGGTTCCTGAAGAGAGAGATGTCGAAGGCCGACACCCTTGACCCGCACAAACAGATGGTGGAGAGCGCGTCTCGGGGGACGAGGCGTTGTTGCTGGGGGTCCCGGACGGGGATCAGGACCGTCCAGCCAAGTCCACGGGCTTTTCCACCAGTACGTGGCCTCCACCAGTGCGTGGTCCCAACCAGTGCGTGGCCCCAACCAGTGCGTGACCCCAACCAGTGCGTGGTCCCAACCAGTGCGCGGCACCAACCAGTGCGCGGTCCCAACCAGTGCGCGGCACCAACCAGTGCGTGCTCCGGGTGAAGCCTCCGGGAGGAGGGAAGAGGTAACTGGGAGGAAAGTAGAAAGACGGGTACTGGAACCCCGCAGTCAGTACTGTCTGACACATGCTGTTAAACCCTAACAGCCACTCGCATGATGGGCGAGGGGAGGTCTACTAAACACACCAACAACACCAGCTCAACACAGTCCTGAGCATAACGCGGCAAACCAACCAAATCAGGAATGTTCGTTAAAGTCTTCTCATACGAAGCAGGATAGAGACTGCATTAAATTAACAGGCTATAAAACAAATATGAATTATCTTCATCCTTCCCTCACTCACGTTTAACATTTTCCTTTCTTAGGAATTGAACTAATAAAGCAACCATGGCTTTACATCTGCCACCACATTTGCAAATAATAATAATTCAATGGCACAATTATCCCCACATTTTATAGCAACATTTCAAAATAACACAAATTTCCCACCACGCATCCAAATGACTAATCATGCGTACGCACACTCGCGAACATAAAACTCGTTCTCCTTGCACACACAAACAGACGGTGGCCGAAGAATGTGAGCCCGGCAATTGTGACAGGGGCGGACGAGCGAGACCAAGCAAGTACCAACCATCACCACCAGGTTCTCTCCCATCCCCGCCGACTACCGCATCACCAAATGCATAAAAAGGAGAAAGACTTTTAAGATATAATTTTGACTGGCCAGGTTAAAGATTGAATTAACCAGAAAAAGGTCTCAAACGATATTTCTTTTACAATTTTGAAAACAAAAGAAAATTGCGCAACAGAGAAGAATAAGCCGGCTAACAACAACAAAAAAAAACAACAACAAACGAACCACGAAACTGATGCTTACCAGCTACCCGTGGGTGACCCAAAAGAGGCGGGTCAAACGACTCTCTCTGCCCTCTGTCCAGTCGAGAGGACAGCAGCGCAGATGCGGAAAAAGATGAAGTGATGTCTCTCTCCTACAGGCCGACTGTAGGAAGTGAAGGTACCGACTGTACCTTCGACGAAATGGTGAAGAACCAGGACCGGAGCAGGCGCTCCCAGAGACATCTTCCGCTCGAGTGAAGTGAAAACCTGCCTCAGCGATGGCGGCCAACATGCCACGCTACGTCACGGTGAGAATACCTCAAACCTAAGAGGAACCTTGCACGTGCAGCAGGTGAAAAGACAGGTGAGAGGCCGATAGAGACAGCCAGTACAAGAAAAAGATACCAGCCACCCGTGAACCTGCAGGATGAATTGCACGGGCAGTGGAATTAGAGAGAGAGAGAGAGAAAGTAAACCTAACCTGAGCTGAACTACACCAAAAGGTGCAACCACACCACAAGCCACATTAAGGGACGGATATACGACAACAACGACGACAATAAATAAATGAATAATTCTACTAGCCTAGGTGGGCCAATCGTCATAGGCCTCGTAACAAACTCGTGACAAACCCCCTTCTAAAAGCATCTGTTTCTCTGAGATACAGTGCTCCTTTGAACCTCGACGCATGTGCAAATTCACAACAATGGGACCGAACCCAACCCTCTGTGATCGACAGAGTACGATAAATCCAATACAAACATTCCACGATAGAATCACACAGGGAAATACATAATACTACATATATCAAACAACTAAGCAAACCTTCCAACCATGAAAGTAACAATCCGAACCAGTGGTGATTCACTACCGTTAACACCACTGAAGTGAAAACTGTCCTGACACAGAGACCAAAAGGGGACATAACCCTGGTTGAGGGGAAGTGTCCCTCTGACTGATTTTCCAATGTGCTGACTACGGAGCTCGGCTGAGATAGTCAGCATCCGTATCGCTGGAACCCTTGATACGGCGAAAATGACTCTGCAGTTCCACTGCCTAACTCATGAGTCGACGACTGACTGGCCGGATTCGGTCCAGGTACTGGAGAGGATGATGATCGCTCTCCAGTACAAACTTCCGGCCGTGCTTCTTCCTGGGCACGCCAGTGCGCGTCCAAATCTGCCGGAGAGCTTCAGCAATAGTAGGGGTATCGATAGTCTAAGCGGGGCAGCCTCTGGGTATCGAGTCACAGAGTCTACCGCTACCAAAATGTAGCGGTGACCGCGATTGGATGGTGGATTAATGGGTCCCACCAGGTCGACCCCAACCTTGCTGAATGGCTCCCCAACCCGTGGCACTGACCCTAGGGGAACACGCTTCAAGCGACCCTTAGGCGTTATCCGTTGGCAGACATCGCAACTGCGGCAGTACTGCCTAACCTGTGAGTTCATCCCTGGCCAAAAGAAATCCTGTCTTACTCGCTCGAGAGTCCGCTTGGAGCCCATATGACCTGCCATGGGGGAATCGTGGGCCTGCCGGAGAACAGATTCTCTCAAGCTTTGGGAAACGACAAGCTGCTTGGCCACCCCGATCTGCCCAAGTGAAAACCCTAAAGAGGATCCCCTTGTGGAGCTTGAAGCTCACCTGGCGTGTCGGGCCGACTGAGCGGGACGATCTACCAGTTGTCGCAGGCGTTGGACATCCAGGTCCCTGGCCTGAAGACGGACAATGCTAGCAGGATCAGCCCTGGCCAGAACCTCGTCAGAGATCGGCTGTAGAACGGGACGCAATTCCTGTTCCTGCTTCTTAGCTTTGGCGCGTGTGGTAACTTCCACACACGCCTGTACGGGCAGATCCGTAGACACGCACTGACTGCGTCCGTCTGCGAAGGTGATGGTATTCCCTATGATAAGGGAATACAGAGGTCGCTCCACCGCGATGGCCCATACTTCGCCACAGAAGTAGGGGGTGGAGATAGGAATGAGTACGGAAGGACGAGTGGAGGTAAAACCAGCCTCCAACCCGCACACATCATAACTGGCGCCCCGCTGAGCCTCAGGGGAAACCAAATCCTTATCCACAAAGATCGTTGATGCTCCCGAATCCCTGATGGTGTCAACCAAGGAAGAACAACAGAAAGGAACACTGGGCACTCTGTACCACCAGAAGCTGGGATGGAACCCACGTTAGCCGAGGCACGAGGACGATGGAAAGGACTAGCCCCATGACTACCGGCAGCTTTAGGACAATCTTTCCTAATGTGGCCAGGACGACCACAAAGAAAACACAGTCGGGGTGCTGAGGCCCCGATGAACTGCCTGCCTTGTTCGACCCGCTAGCAGTCGTCGGCGCCTTATTGCCACCAAATCCTGTGGGGGTCTTCCTGTCCGTATCTGGGCGGTGCCCATAAGCCCTACGGGCTTCAGCAAACACCTCAGCGGTATGAATCGCAGCCGCGAAATCCTGAGGTGCTGTCTCGCCTATACGGATCCTCAACTCTGGGGACACGGTGTTGGTCAGCTGTTCGATGAGAATCAGATCCTCCAGCTCCAGCTTAGCCAACTGACGCCAGTACCCTAGCGTTTTGCGCAGCCTATCTCCAAACTGCACGAAGGTCTCATCGTTATTCTTTTTCATGGACCTAAACTTCCTCCTGTACGTCTCTGGGGTAAGGTGGAAACGCTTACGCAGAGCCAACTGCATGTCCGCATAAGACGCGCCTTCATTAGAGTGAGCACACACTCCCTTGCAGCACCAGATAATCCAGCAAAAAGGTGCATGGCCTTTTGTTCCTCAGACAATCAGTATGAACTAGCTACCTTGTCAAAATGCTCTAAGAACATGTCAATGTCCTCACTAGGTCTGAACTCTGGAAGCTTTAATTTTGGGCCTCTAACCCTATCGCTTGCCTGTCGATCAACCCCTGGTTTACAGACGTGGGAGTCCGTGAAAGAAGTTGTTCCATCTCTTCCCTACGTAGAGCCTCCTGTCTGGCAGCCTCCTCTCTGTGCAGAGCTGCCTCTTCCCTACGCTGATCTAACTCTTCCCGACGGAGAGCAGCCTCTTCCCTACGCTGAGCCTCCTGTCTAGCAGCCTCTTCCCTACGCTGAGCCTCCTGTCTAGCAGCCTCCTCTCTGCGCTCTTCCTACGCAGAGCTTCCCGCCTAGCAGCCTCTTCCCTACGCTGAGCTTCCTGCCTATCTAGCTCTTCCCTACGGAGGGCCTCATCCTCTCGTCGCTGTCGCTCCAAAACATCAGGACAGAGGCGATATCCTGAGCAGGATTCACCACTCCCGACACGGGAGGATGACCCGTTTGACCCGTCCCTTGGGTCTCGACTTTCCCATGAGGAAAGTCTCCCGGGGCATACTCCTTACGAGGGGAAACATGGAGAGGAGAGGGCTTTGGTTTCTGCGACTCAACAGAAGCCCATAGTTGCTTCACTATACTCTGACGCTTCCGAGCGCCAGTTGGGGTCTCAGCAGGAAGATCCCCTAGCGAAGAAGTAGTGAAAGTACTCACTGGACTATCGGCTACAGCACGGGAATAAGTAGAAGTCACTGTAGTCGAAGTACTGGTACTAATAGTAGGGACTACATTTTGAATACCTTTCTTCTTCGACGCACGCGTCGCCACACCACCAGCACCGGACGTTGCCATGACAACAATATCCTACGGTTTTCAAATACGGGGGAAAGACGATTCCACTTGAAAAACAAATATTTTAGGGGTGTGTGTATATGTGTGTATGTGTGTGTGTGCGTGTGTGCGGACAAGTTCCGGCTGCTCCCACTCTGGCAACACCGCGCTCCACAGCACGAGCAACAGTGCGGTGGGGCTCACCGAAAAAAAAACAAAACAAAAACTATGTCCGGCTGCCCCCACTCTGGCAACACCGCGCTCCACAGCACGAGCAACAGTGCGGTGGGGCTGGCCGGAAAAAAAAACCAAACAAACTGGCAGACGGAATCCGGAGAGAGAGAAAAAAAAAAAAAAAAGTGACACTAACGTCCGATACACCTACCTGTACTCAATAACCCGGTAAAAAAAAAAACTGGCTAACTACAAAACAGGAATGGAAGACTGAGCGGCAACAGAAAGGCAAGACTTACGGCCGTACCTGCGTAAGGCACCCGGCGGAAGGAGGAGGTCTGGTCGCGGTCGACTCCCCCTGGTCTCACCTCGACTCCCCAGTCACACCGGATGTTCCTTCAGGCCACCAAGAGACTCCCTTCACACTAGAGTCACCCAGCCAACCACCCACGAACAAACACGACAAACTGACTAAACATATACAAAACAGACAGAACTGAACAGGTACTCCGCGAAACGAGAGAGACAGTCAGAGCCCTTCACATCCCGGACGAGCCCCCACAAATGTCACGACCAACCCCTGGAGGTCTGCCCTGACAGGATCGGTCTAAGTGGAGTGAAGGGAGTGACTGACCTCACACGCCTCGCAAGAGACCACACAAGAACAATTACGATACAACACCCCATTTAAATCACATCAACACACGCAATCACAAATAAATATTTCAATGCACGCACCATGCACAATCACAATCCAGCATTCCAACACGCACAACATGCACAATCACAATCAAGCATCTCAATACACGACATACGCAATCACCATCAAACATTTCAACACATATGACATATACCAATTATAAACAAATAATTCCAGCACCATCCCTTTCTCTGGCACGTGTGCCCTCACACCCCTGCCTCTCCAAAGTCTACTGGAGCACCCTGTCGCACTGGTGCCCCAAACCGGGTTGGTTCCTGAAGAGAGAGATGTCGAAGGCCGACACCCGTGACCCGCACAAACAGATGGTGGAGAGCGTGTCTCGGGGACAGGCGTTGTTGCTGGGGTCCCGGACGGGATCAGACCGTCCAGCCAAGTCCACGGGCTTTTCCACCAGTACGTGGCCTCCACCAGTGCGTGGTCCCAACCAGTGCGTGGCCCCAACCAGTGCGTGACCCCAACCAGTGCGTGGTCCCAACCAGTGCGCGGCACCAACCAGTGCGCGGTCCCAACCAGTGCGCGGCACCAACCAGTGCGTGCTCCGGGTGAAGCCTCCGGAGGAGGGAAGAGGTAACTGGGAGGAAGTAGAAAGAGGGTACTGGAACCCCGCAGTCAGTACTGTCTGACACATGCTGTTAAACCCTAACAGCCACTCGCATGATGGGCGAGGGAGGTTACTAAACACACCAAAACACCAGTCAACCAGTCCTGAGCATAACGCGGCAAACAACCAATCAGGAATGTTCGTTAAAGTCTTCTCAACGAAGCAGGAAAGAAATGCATTAAATTAACAGGCTATAAAACAAATATGAATTATCTTCATCCTTCCCTCACTCACGTTTAACATTTTCCTTCATTAGAATTGAACTAATAAAGCAACCATGGCTTTACATCTGCACCACATTGCAAATAATAATAATTCAATGGCACATTATCCCACATTTTATAGCAACATTTCAAAATAACACAAACTCCCACCACGCATCCAAACGACTAATCATGCGTACGCACGCTCGCGAACATAAAACTCGTTCTCCTTGCACACACAAACAGACGGTGCCGAAGAATGTGAGCCCGGCAATTGTGACAGGGCGGACGAGCGAGACCAAGCAAGTACCAAACCTGAATCACCAGTTTCTCTCCCATCCCCGCCGACTACCGCATCACCAAATGCATAAAAAGGAGAAAGACTTTTAAGAAATAATTTTGACTGGCCAGGTTAAAGATTGAATTAAACCAGAAAAGGTCTCAAACGATATTATCTTTACAATTTTGAAAACAAAAGAAATTGCGCAACAGAGAAAATAAGCCGGCAACAACAACAAAAAAAAACAACACAAACGACCACGAAACTGATGCTTACCAGCTACCCGTGGAGTGACCCAAAAGAGGCGGGTTAAACGACTCTCTCTGCCTCTGTCCAGTCGAGAGGACAGCAGCGCAGATGCGGAAAAAGATGAAGTGATGTCTCTCTCCTACAGCCGACTGTAAGGAAGTGAGGTACCGACTGTACCTTGACGAAATGGTGAAGAACCAGGACCGAGCAGGCGCTCCCAGAGACATCTTCCGCTCGAGTGAAGTGAAACCTGCCTCAGCGATGGCGGCCACACATGCCACGTTACGTCACGGTGAGAATACCTCAAACCTAAGAGGAACCTTGCACGTGCGGCAGGTGAAAAGACAGGTGAGAGGCCGATAGAGAACGCCATACAAGAAAAAGATACCAGCCACCGTGAACCTGCAGGATGAATTGCACGGCATGGAATTAGAGAAGAGAGAGAGAAAGTAAACCTAACCTGAGCTGAACTACACCAAAGGTGCAACCACACCACAAGCCACATTAAGGGACGGATATACGACAACAACGACGACAATAAATAAATGAATAATTCTACTAGCCTAGGTGGGCCAATCGTCATAGGCCTCGTAACAAACTCGTGACAATGGTCATAGCTTGCGTGGTAAGTGTACACAATGCCAAATCTAATATCAAAAGGTTCACCATCTACTTTCTGAAATAAAGGGATTCTTATTTATCCACGCTTACATCAATGTCCCATACACACATCGAGGGATTTCAAGATTGGAAGTCGTCCACATAAAACAACAACTGATTCTTCATGCATGCACGCACGCACGCGCGCACGCGCGCACGCACGCACACACACACACACACACACACACACACACACACACACACACACACACACACACACACACACACACACACAATCACCTGAGGGAGACACCAGCGATGTTCTCGAGGGGAATGGCTCTCTTCACCACTAGTTTCTTTTTTCCTTTCTCTGGACCCTTCTTCACCTGTGAAACAAGCCGTTCCTCCCTTCAACATCTGTTTGCTTCCCATCATATCCTACACGCAAAGCGAAAAGAGAGATAATCAGTCACACACAGATGTAAACCAGAACTACTGGCTGACTCTCTCATTCTACTCAGTCTCCTTCTAAACTACACAAGCTGTAGGCAACACACAGCAAGCAGCGAAGCAACAAACCATGTCTATGCACTAAGCACGCTGTACAGCTTTTACAGCAACACTAACGCGTCTTGGTGGCGCCCTCTAGAAGGAAAGCTCACTCACACTGGCTCCGCGACTAAGCAATTATTGTCATCAGTAGGGAGCTACGCAGGTGGTGTCCTGCGTATGTTAGATCTGGACAGGCGCCACTGAACACCACCGTAGTGACTCGGCAGCAGCGCAGTGTCTCCTCCGGTGGGTTGCCTCCTGACGACTTGACACCGACTGCTCCCTGTGGATTGCCGGTGCCGGGGCTGTGGCCGTGGACAGAGGGTCAGAATGAGCTGCATTGGTGCAGTACATCTAGAGTGGCAGAGAAGCTGGGACCACGGAGGAAAACCCCCCCCCCCCCAAAAAAAAGAAGAAAAAAAAACCAACTGAAGTGTCCTGTGTCCCCAGCATGAAAGACCTGACAGGCTGCAGCATCTCTGGCTTGTTGCGCATGAGCTGAGGAAAACCATGACTGTACAAGTGTTGGCCACGACCCCATCCTACGACCTACTGTCATGGAAAGCTAAAGACGGCCAAACATAGCGAGTGGTGTCCTGTGTATATATCGTTAACGAAGATGACAATCATACACAGAGAGTGGAGCCCTCTGTATATCGCATCAACACAATCTTTAACGAGCACCCAAGTGTTCAGCAGCTGCTGAAGGCAAGCGATTAACGCCACTGCTGGGACATGAAAGATGAAGCAACAGAAGCTAACCCTGTGGCACTGTAAATGGAATGGTATGAGAATGGGTGGCATATGAGGGGTATAGAATAGTCAGGGTGGGGTGAGACGGTATGGGAATGGGTAGCATACCAGAAGTATAGGATGGTGGGGGTGGGGTAAAACAGTGGGAGGGGGGGGGGGGGGGAGCAGAAAGCAGGGATGGAGTCAGGGCTTTGGGGGTAAGGTAAGGTAATGTTGCTTACAGCCCAGCTGACCGGAAAGGGCCATATCAGTTTTGTCACCACGTTAAAATCAACTCACAAATCATCCAAAAAAAAAAACACAAAAAAACATTCACACATCTCTTTTAAAATACATCTTTAAAAACGCACCAGAAATTTTGTTAAAAACATTTCTTCCGTAAAATTTTAGATCAGATGAAAAACATTAATCTCTTTCAGAAATTCAAAGATCACGTCAGGTGGGACATTTCTGAAGAAAGTTTTCATGGAGTCTGCTTTAAAGTGCTCATATGTCACATTGTGCAAGTCCCAACACTCTAAAAGAATATGTTTCACTGTGAGTGGGACATGACATGGAATGTACCAAGAAGCTTCTTCACCTTATAGACGATATGAATGACTGTAAAACAAGTGGCCTGTATGCAAACGGCACAAGACTGTTTCATCTTTACGGCCGCCTGGGGAACATGGTAAAAACCCTTTCAGGGGGATTATAAAAGAGAGTGAGTGAGGCCGATAAAACAGACTGTGAGCCCTAACAAAGCAGATCCTCCAAAGCTACAGACAGTGATATTCCAAAGTATAACCAAAGCGGGACTAACCAGCTCCAATCCCACCAGCACAAGGGATTTCCCTGTCAGCAGTAGGTCCCTCTTCACGCTCTGAAACATACAAAGTGTGACATCAGTGTGACATCATCAGTATAACATCATCACTGGAAATCCCCTGGTTACACACCACAAAGAGACATGCACACAGGCTCTGGTTACACACCACAAAGAGACATACACACAGGCTGACTGTTTAGTTCTTTCTATGAAAAATGCAAATGGATGGACATAAAAGGGCTGAAGGACCAGCCGCCATGGCGAAGTGGTTAGCGTCGCGGACTCCCGGCTGGGAAGTCGTGGGTTCAAATCCCATCAGAAGTCATGTGGGTTTTTCTGCCCCGACCGGCTCCTACCCAGAGTTGAGTTGCTGCGGATTCAGTTGGGAAGACTGGGACCACACAGTCGAGTTTCATCCACTTAATGGATACGTTTCTGAGAGTGTTGCTCAAATATCCTGACCAACACTGCAGGTACCTGTATCTCTCGGGCCTGGTTGACGGCAGGATATATTATGAAAGGAAGTGTAGAGTACAGCCCTGTCATGTAGTCTCAGACCGAAATGGAAATCTGTAGCATCATCTTAATCATCCTCATTCTCATCGATCAGCATAAAAAAAATGTCTCAAATTCTGTGGCCCTTCATGCCCTGCCTGCTCTCATGGTGACCTCAATTTCGATGTCCTCTCCGCTTCTGTGGCCTTGGTTTGGTTCCGTCGGGGTCACCGGTATCAGAGAGTCCATGGGGGCTGTCGTTGGACGGACGTGGTGGCGCCCTCCGGAGGGAGAGCTCACTCACGCCGGCTCCGTGACTAAGCAATTATTGTCGTCAGTAGGTGGCTTAGTAGGTGGTGTCCTGCGTATGTTTGATCAGAACAGGCGCCACTGAACACCACCGAAGTGACTCGGCAGCAGTGCAGTGTCTCCTCCGGTGGGTTGCCTCTTGACGACTTGACACTGACTGCTCCCTGTGGATTGCCGGTGCCGGGGCTGAAGCGGGCTGACCGGGCGGTGGCTGTGGACGGGGTGTTGGAATAAGCGGCGTGGGTGCACTGCCTCTAAGGTGGCGCAGAGGTTGGGACAGCAAAAAAAAAAAAAAAAGGCTGAAAAAAGTGCGCATGCGCACACACACCCACACACACACATACTCTCTCTGTCTCGCTCTCTCTCACACACATACATACAACCATTCTACTACATCAAAAGTCAACCTAAAATAATAAATGGATGTGCCAAAACTGAGAATATAAATACAGTTAAGACTGTACACACATTTTTAAAAAGTGAGTACAAGAGGCTGCCCTTGTCTTGACTGTCCTTTCAATCGCATGGCCTATGATCTGGTGACTAGGAGAATGTGTCTGTACACTGGGAAACTGAGAGAGAGAGAGTGAGAGAGAGAGAGAGAGAGAGTGAGAGAGAGAGAGAGAGTGAGTAAGAGAGAGAGAGAGTGAGAGAGAGTGAGAGAGAGAAAGAGAGAGAGAGAGAGAGAGAGAGAGAGAGAGAGAGAGAGAGAGAGAGAGAGAGAGAGAGAGAGAGAGAGAGAGACAGACAGACAGACAGACAGACAGAAACTAAATACTCAGTTGTGTCACAACTCAGCACTAAAAAAACAATGTGAAGCAAAAAAAAAAAAGAGTGTGTAAAGATTGACTATATACTCCATCACAATGTTAAATGCGCTGAACACTACTATAACATACTTTCCTCAAACCCAAACAATGTTACAACCAAGTGTCTCAAAGTCTGCAACAGCCTGAACCGCCTCACCTTGAACCTTCTGTCATATTTGTTGACAGTGCCGGCAAACTCGATGCGTTCTCGTTTGCCCACAAGGGCTCGCAACTCTGGATTATCGTCCAGGCCGATGTAATCTCCCACAAAGTTTCTGTTGAGGCTGTGACGTCTTCGCTCCTTCTTCTGATACAGGAGGTCCGAGGCTGCAGGACAGAGAGATAGGCTGGCTGATTAACTCCTAGATTTACAGTCTGTTTGTTTATGGTTTCAGACTAAAAATGAATTTAAACATCATGACACATAGCAGGACCTTTGACATCCCCCCCCCCCCCCCACACGATTGGCTGGACAATAAACAATAAGACACTGAACCTCCACATAAATTCAAATATTATTCTACTCGTTAAACTAATGCCCATCAGTTGAATGCGTTATATACAACATGAAACTGAACCTCCAGATAAATTTGAATGTCAGTCTGTGGTTAGTCGTTAAACCAATGGTGATCAGAAGCCATGTCAGTTTTGTGAAGGTGATATGACTGCACGCACACAAGTTCATATATGCCACACCACGTCTGATCAGCCATGACGAAACAGTGCATGGGATTAAGGTAAATAGATAAGCGAATGAACGGAAGTTTGAAAATAAGACGGCAGGCGAAAATGGCTGGTAGGGAACGAATAAACAATTCTTTTGTAATGATAAAAAAGTGGAATAATCAAACCACTCAGTTGTTTTTTTTAACCTTCATGTCTGGCTTTTAATAGAGAGAAATATTCACCAAATAAAAAAAAGGCAAATTCTGACATGGACTTTGAAATCATGAATGACAAAGAAGAGGGTTACAAAACATGGCTTAAGGGGCTGTGTTGAAAGATGCCTGGCCAGTTTACAAAAAAAAAACCAAACCAACAACCTCAAGAACATGAAAACCAGAAAAGAGTTGCCAATTACTACTGTTCATTACTACTGTACATGAGTATCTTGTCATCCTGAATTTCATTCCTATCCCACTAAAGGCAGTGCACACAGAGTTATTTTCAGCCCACGCACACTCACACAGGCTTAACTACTCTTGTTCATGGGCAAACTTTGTTCATGTGCCTGTGGTCTTGGTGGGTTTGGGGACCAGTGAAAACTTTGTGCGTTTTTTCTTTTTTTTTAAAAAGATGATAAGATTGCATTTGGTACGACAGGAAAGCACAGTTTTCTAATTAACTAGTAACAGAATCAATACTAGTATCGCCACCATCATCATCGCCACTAACACTGTTGCCACCACAACAATGCTGTTCTACTATTCTCTACCCTTTCTCCCTTCTGTATACAGGCACTATCAATACTATAACTAGTATCCTCATATTATCACCAAGAGTGACAATAATCCCCCTTGTATTATTGAAATATTTTTATCATCATGACATCACTATCTATTATTATTGCTATCATTATTATTATCGTCATCATTATTATTTCAGCTCCCATGGTCCCTTTCCTAACAGCCTAGTTTTCATTCAACGCCCATCTTTTGCCGAATACGGAAAGATCAGTGATTGCTACAACTTCATTTTCATTATCCTGAATGTTGTTTGTTTAACCTGAAAAACACCCATGTGGTTGAAACGCTTTGTGTTTTGTCTTGTAACCTGTTTGTCTATATTGTCTTGCAGAATCACAAACAATTCTTTTTGAAATTAGTAACAGAGCATTAGGATTAGTTAACTTCAACAGAACATGAATGCAAAACTGATTATAGAAGAAAGAAGAGGACTAGAAAGCCAACCATGGTCACTTCATAAAATGCAACAACTAACCCACAAAAATAGTGAAAAAATATATTTTGACCTTCAATTATTTTCGTTATAATGGTAACATTTGTTTTTTTCTTTTTACAGTTGACTGAAATTTCTTACATACAGAAAGTCTGAGGCACTTACAGTGGGAACTGCCCTGTCTGAGTCGTTTTTTTTTTCCTTTCCTTGGAGGACATCATGTCCAAGTCATCAAAAATCAGAAAGAAATAATAAAATTTGAGACTGAAATTGGCTGTAAAAGGATCCATTGCAAAAAAAAAAAAAAGTTTGAAAAAATGACAGAACAGAGAACGGTGTGTCCCCTGCCAATGAAAAATTGGGAACTGAGCAGCGTAGCCACATTGGCATATGATGCAGGTATGCCAAGGGCAATAACTCTTTGGATCTATCTCGTACAGGGGATATGATTTGCTCCCTTGTTCTCCCAATCTATTTTTTTTTCTATTTTTTTTTTTTCTATATTCATGGTGACGTTCTACTCCAACTATGAGTAAGGTACATGTGTAGACAAGTAAAGTATATGCTCAAAAAGTAAAAGACTTACCCTCTGAGCGTAACTTGAAGTACAGTTTCTGCGCATAGTGACGTCGCCAGGCTTTCTGGATGCTTCGTGCGTAACTGTCAAACTTCCTCTCTCGCATCTCCTCCAACAGGAACAGCTGCCAGCAGATGTTGTTATGAAGCACGTGTCTGATGCCCTCCATACTGTGAGTATTTGTTGGCAATACATCCCAACAAAATCATACAATATGCCATGGAGTTTATGGCAATGTTTAGGTTATCTTAGGAATGTGCGTCGAGTGCTGGGGGTACAAACAACACAGCTTGACTTAACTCTTACTATTTGTGTGTATCTTTTAGTGACATTACAATTAACAGCTGCACCATGACAATGTGGAAACTGTCAGTGACATTGCAATGAACACCTACAGAATGACAATCTGGAAACTGTCAGTGTCATTACAATGAACACCTACACCATGACAATGTGGAAACTGTCAGTGTCATTACAATGAACACCTACACCATGACAATGTGGAAACTGTCAGTGACATTACAATGAACACCTACACCATGACAATGTGGAAACTGTCAGTGACATTAAAATGAACACCTACAGAATGACAATGTGGAAACTGTCAGTGACATTACAATGAACACCTACACCATGACAATGAGGAAACTGTCAGTGACATTACAGTGAACACCTACAGAATGACAATGTGGAAACTGTCAGTGACATTACAATGAACACCTACAGAATGATGATGTGGAAACTGTCAGTGACATTACAATGAACACCTACAGAATGACAATGTGGAAACTGTCAGTGACATTACAATGAACACCTACACCATGACAATGAGGAAACTGTCAGTGACATTACAATGAACACCTACACCATGACCATGTGGAAACTGTCAGTGACATTACAATGAACACCTACAGAATGACAATGTGGAAACTGTCAGTGACATTACAATGAACACCTACAACATGACCATGTGGAAACTGTCAGTGACATTACAATGAACAGCTACACCATGACCATGTGGAAACTGTCAGTGACATTACAATGAACACCTACAGAATGACAATGTGGAAACTGTCAGTGACATTACAATGAACATCAACGACATGACAATGTGGAAACTGTCAGTGACATTACAATGAACACCTACAGAATGACGATGTGGAAACTGTCAGTGACATTACAATGAACACCTACAACATGACAATGTGGAAATTGTCAGTGACATTACAATGAACAGCTACACCATCACAATGTGGAAACTGTCAGTGACATTACAATGAACATCAACGACATGACAATGTGGAAACTGTCAGTGACATTACAATGAACAGCTACACCATGACAATGTGGAAACTGTCAGTGACATTACAATGAACAGTTACAGCATGAAAATGTGGAAACTGTCAGTATCATTACACACAGCTAGATCATGACAATAGTTGGTGACATTATACTTAACAGCCAACACATAACAATGTTATACCTTTCAGTATTTAACACTACAATAAGCAACTGTCGCATGACTAATACGTGGCAATGTTGAAACTTTCAGCTAGTGACATTACAATACACAGCCAGCACACGACAATGCTGAAATTTTCAGTCAGTGACAGTGCAATAAACAATTAACTTAGTGACAAATCCTGTTTTTTGTGTTAAACTCATCTTGTAATGCTGAGAGGAGGCATACCTGGTGAAATCCAACCAAAAGAAGTGGCTCATTAAGTGCGAAATGTCATACACTACACACCATTTGTACCAAGCTTATTGTTTGGTGGTTTGCAGTATGAAAGAGTATGTGGAAAAAACAAATTGGTGTACAAAATGCTGCTGACATCTCTTTGCCTTAGGAGGCAAAGGAAAGGTGCTATTGTCACTTCCATGTGAGACGCAGAATCTGATGTGGATGTACTGCCTCCAAAATGTACAAGTATACAGATATACAGGTCGGAACTGATGTCAGCTGAACCAGCATCAACTGCATGACGTTTTCTTACGACAATTGAATGCTTGAGGGTAATCGAACCAGCACCAATTGCATGTCTTAAAAAAAGACAACTGGATACTTCAGGGTAACCGGACCAGCACTAACTGCATGTTTTCAAGAAAGACAACTGAATGCTTTCGGGTAATCGAACCAGCATCAACTACATGTCTTAAAGAAAGACAACTGACTGCTTTAGGAGTATGAAAGAGAACTGGAAAAAAAACTGAACTAGCATCAAATGAATGTCTTAAAGAAAGATAGCTGACTGCTTTAGGGTAATTGAAAAAAGCACTGACTTCATGTTTTAAAGAAAGACAACTGACTGCTTTAACGTAATCAGACCAGCATCAACTACATGTCTTAAAGAAAGACAACTGACTGCTTTAGGGTAATGGAACCAGCCCAACTGCATGTCTTCAAGAAAGACAACTGAATGCTTTAGGGTATCGGAACCAGCACCAACTGCATGTCTTCAAGAAAGACAACTGAATACTTTAGGGTAATCAAACCAGCACCGACTGAATGTCTTCAAGAAAGACAACTGAATACTTTAGGGTAATCAAACCAGCACCGACTGAATGTCTTCAAGAAAGACAACTGAATGCTTTAGGGTATTGGAACCAGCCCAACTGCATGTCTTCAAGAAAGACAACAGAATGCTTTAGGGTAATCGAACCAGCACCGACTGCATGTCTTCAAGAAAGACAACAGAATGCTTTAGGGTAATCGAACCAGCACGGACTGCATGTCTTTAAGAGAGACAACTGACCGATTCGGGGTTCTTGATGAAGACCTTGGTCTTGCCCAGCTGGAACTGATCATGATCCATGTTCACGCTGTTCAGCAGATGGGTCACGCCTTGACGAGGGTCCCCTCTCCATGAGGGGTAGGTCTCAGTGGTCAGAATGGCATACCTGAGGTGGTGAACAGAAACATACCTTGAATACATAGACAAGAACGGCGTTACCTGTGGAAACAGATGCAGAAACTATGCATTCACCGAAGCACATCAGATCTGCGATAGTGAGAAAAGCATGCACTGCTTTGCAGGAATGGAACACAACATTTGTGATGAGAAATATGCACAACACAACACCTGTAATCAATGAGCACACAAAATACGCTCGCATTAAAAAAACAACAACAACCCTTTCCTGTCAAAAGCAATTTTATTCTGGGATTATGTTTTTTTTCTTTTCTTTTTTTCTCTTTTTTGTTTCTTTGGTGAAGGGGGGGGGGGCTTATTCACATCAAGTTGATTAATAGACATTGATTTCAATTTGAAGAAGATTCTGTTAACTTCAAAGATAGAGAGAAAGAGAGAGAGATAGAAAGAGAGAGAGTGGGAGAGAGAGAAGGAGGGGTGGAAAGAGAGAGAGAGACAGAGAGAGAGAGAGGGGGAGACAGAGAGAGACAGAGAGAGAGAGAGAGAGAGAGGGAGAGAGAGAGAGAGAGAGAGAGAGAGAGAGAGAGTGGAGGGAATAACAAACATAATTCAATGTGTTGAGAGAGTAAGAGAGCAAGAGAGAGAGAGAGAGAGAGAGAGAGAGAGAGAGAGAGAGAGAGAGACAGAGAGAGAGAGAGACAGAGACAGAAACAGAGAGAGGGAGGGGTAACAATCATAATTCAATAGGTCTGCACATGTGAACAAGTGATAAAATCATAATTTTTCTGCATTTGCTGAAAAAAGAGCGCACCTCCTCTGAAGTGGAGGCTGAGTTTCTTCTATTCATAGTCTTCTTAAACATAGTAAATTAGACTGTCAAGGAAAGAAAATGTCGTAAGTTAATGCATATGTGTGTGTGTGTGTGTGTGTGTGTGTGTGTGTGTGCGTGCGTGCGTGCGTGCGTGGTGCGTGCGTGCGTGCGTGCGTGCGTGCGTGCGTGCATGTGTTTGTTTGAGTGTGTGTGCAAGAATGAGAAGGGAGGAGCACTGGAAGTAAGGGGTAGAAAAAAAAACATGAATTAGAATCGAAAAAAAAAGAAATCAAAAGTGTCAGCTCGCTCTAAATATCTATTATAGATATACACCAATCAATTTCAGAATTTGATTTTTTTTCCCGCTGATTGTGAATTTCTGGTCACTGTACAATACCTTTAAGACACTCCATTGTCAAAACATTAATTTCAGACTCTTAAAAAGAAAGTAAGAATTGACATTGAAAGAATTCATAATTACCAGATATTTGATGGACACAAAATCGTGCCTGACCTTTTTTTTTTTGGTGAATTTACACAAAAATTGTATAAATAATACTTGAAGTATCTTTTTGACAAAAGAACTTCAGATTTACATACACGCTTCCAGCAACAAATCAAATTAATGTCTATCTAGCTGTTTATGATACTTTCTGGATACTTTTCTTTTTTACACTGCGTCCTCTCTTGCTAGTTTATCTGAAATTTCACTCCAATACAATCCATGATGTAACCAGGACCAGCAAACATCTATTCCATGCTAGACTCCATGAATCTGCCAGCACCGAAGATGAAACAGTACACACACTCACCATGTGGAGGGGACGGATTACCTTTTGAGAAACTTGGCAAATTCTCTCCTGTAGGCAAATCCAGCTCTCCTGACACGGATGTTCTCCTTGAGGCCCAGGTACTCTACTTGATGCTTCACTCTGCCAAAGATGACGAACACTGATGCTGGTCACTTGACGAGACAGTTGTTTTTTTCTGTTGAGAGTGTGTGCGTGCATGGGTCTTTGCGTGTGTGTGTGTGTGTGTGTGTGTGTGTGTGTGTGTGTGTGTGTGTGTGTGTGTGTGTGTGGGTGAGTGAGCGAGTTTGCATGCATGTGTGAGTGTGCGTGCACATGCATGCACGCATATGCCCGTGTATGTGTGTGTGTGTGTGTGTGTGTGTGTGTGTGTGTGTGTGTGTGTGTGTGTGTGTGTGTGTGCGTGCGTGCGTGCGTGTGTGCATGTGTGTATGCGTGTGTGCGTGCGTGTGTGTGTATGCATATGAATTTACACCTCTTACACATTTAAAAAAAAACCAATATGACCTCCAATGATTCACTGACTTAATGACATTCTTTCAAGACACGGCAAGCTCCCATCTTTATCATCACCAAAGACAAGAAAAGATTTGGTGGGTTCGAACTGCCCTCTGTCTTTGCAGACATGAGACAGGCAATAGTACAGACTGAGTAATGAAAAAAAGAAGTTACAGAAACGAAAGCACACAATAAAAACTCCAAGCATTCACTGATTTACAGGCTGCCAAGAGAAAAGAAGAGAAAGCAAACACAATAAAAGGATTTACTATCTTAACTGTTTTCAGTAAAAAACAAATAAAAAAAGCACACTTCATAAATCAAGGATTCACTGACTTGCCAGATGTTTATACAAACAAAAGTATGTCTCATCAAAAATGTGTTCAATGATTAAGCAACAATCATCAGAAATGAAAGTAAACATCATAGAACAAGGATCAACAGACCCAGCCCCTGTTCATAGAAAACAAGCAAGATGCCACAGAACACAAGCATCCACTGACTTACCAAAAATTACTAACACCACAATAAAACAATAAACAGACTCACCGACTGTCCTCCCAGTCGTGGGCTTTCTTGGTCTCGTTGGGTTTGATGCAGCGGATGTAGTGAGGGGTACATTTCATCAATGTGTCCACCAGTTTGTTGGCTTGCGTCTGCACACACCAGTATACATCGTGTACAAACACTGTACACTACAAGTAAAATGTAGTGAGGAGTACACTTCATTAGCATGTCAACCCATCTTTTTAGGCCTGTGTCTGTCCACACCAATCCATAATTATCTAGACACATTGTATTCCAAAAAGTTAATGTAGTGAGAGGTACACTTAATCAGCATGTCCACCAGTTTGCTGGCCTGCGTCTGCATACTTTACTACACTTTACCTAACACGCTGTACATTACACAGTATATGTACTGTGGGACACACTTCATCAGCATGTCAACCTATTTGTTGGTTTGCATCAGTACACACCAGTACACATTATATACACACACGCTGCATATGACACAGCAAATGTACCGAGTGGGAGCACTTACATCAGATGGTCCAACCGAGTGCCGGCCAACATCTGTACACACCAGTACACATCATATACACACGCTGCATATGACACAGCTAATGTACCGAGAGGGAGCACTTACATCAGATGGTCCAACCGAGTGCCGGCCAACATCTGTACACACCAGTTCACAGTACCTCCACACATTACCCAGCATACGTAGTGATGGAACACTTCATCAGGGCATCCACAGATCTGCTTATCTGTGTCTTTGTGCACTAGCATTAACAAAGCACAGTTAACGCAGCCAGGGATGTGGTGTGGAAGGCAGTTCGTTAGCTTACATGCGACTATGTACTTCATATCCATATAATTTCAGACCGTATCTCTAAAATTTCACTTTTCGTAAAACGATTCCGGTTTCACTCCTGAACTTGGCCTGGCTGCTACGACTCCCAAGACGGAGTTGATAGCCGGGTGAAAATGATGTAGTAGACCTTGTAAATGAACAATGTCTTGATCTTAACTGCCACGGTCAGACAGCACCTTCTTTCATAAGGGTATAAACAATATAGCTGTAAAATTGCACATTTGACATGACACTTGAACAACACAAAAACTTAACCTACACTAAAAATCAAACAACTGAAAAGAAACCATATTGAACGATACATTCCTGGAACAAATAATCGGTGGAGGAGAGCAAGCACATGCACGCAAGTCCTACTTTGTTGTGAAAATGACAAGACCACAGAATTGCTTTAAAAAAAAAGAAAAAAGGGTTAAAAAAAAAAAGAAAAGATGAGGGCGTTAAAGCAACTGAGCTCTTTGCCAGCAGCATATGAGACCCACTGAACTTTCTGTTATGGAGAACACGACTGACTGCCAAGACTTTTTGTAGACGGAAAGGATACCAAAGCTAAGGATCAGAAAAGAAGACAAATGCGCTCTTTGATCTATTCTGTACTGCTTTTATGCGGAAATGAATAAATTAATTATTAAAAAAAAAAGAAAAGATAAACAAAACAAAACATCAGTCAATGTATAAATCTCATACAAAAAAAACAAACCAATCCCAAAACAAAACGAAACATCGGTCAATGTACAAATCCAACAAGAAGCCAATCAACCAGTGACAAACAACAGTGAGAGAGATGACCTTGATCTTGCTGCTGGCAGTGGTGGGTCTGCCTCGGGTCTGCTGGCTGACATCCTCTGGGAACAGCTGTCTAATGAACGCTCTGAAACAACACACAGACCTCGGAGTTATCTAACTTAGAAGCTACTGGTTGTGTTGCTTCCTTCTTCGCTTACGTCAACCACAGCAGAGTAACTTAGGAGAATGCCTTTTTTAACGCCTAAGGCCTGCATTACCTATTGCTGTTTCAGAAGGTGAGGAGGGAAGTGAATGAAATCAATGTCTCTGCTCTAGGCTGTAGGCACGGACTCTTCATTTCGTGGACAGGCTCAACAGCACAAAAAGACATTAAATATGGATGCAAGAGTCTTGAACTTTTAAAGATATCACACACACACACACACTCACACACACACAAACCCACCCATTTAATCCAACTAGCAATAACCAACCACTGACAACTGCAGCGAAACAAAAAACAAGCATCCAGTGATACCCACACAACAGTGTCATTTTTGTGAGATCCACCTTATTTGCTACACCTCTCCCAACTCCCCCCCTTTCCCCACTCATACGCTGAACTAGCGACAACCGCCACCACCACCACCACCACCACCAACGTACACAGTGCTGCTCTGCATGAGCTGGATGAGGTCGTTGAACAGAACGTCTCTGTTGCGCTCACAGAAGCCTTCAGCATCGTAGGACACCTGGCCGGCGTAGTGGTGGATGATGAACCCCACGCTGGTGCCCTGGAAGTGCTTGTTGGTCCCACAGTGGCCCGCCAGTTTCTGTCACATAGGACATCACACAGGACTGTCAGTCAGCGGGAAGAAACTCTGGGGACAGCTTGACAACAGAAGGTCTTCAGAGAAGAAACACCCCCTTACACAAGTGTTTCGGCCCTGAACTCCTTACACTCTAAGGGGGCCGGGTCGCATCCAGGTCATGACTCCAAGATGCCCTTCTACTGCCAAATTGTTTTTCTTTTTTTTTTCGTGGTGATGCCGGGATTCAAACCTGCAACTTTTGGATGGGTGGGTGCCTTCAGACGTGCCTTTTTAGACGAATGTCTTACCCCAGACAGACTAACAATGAAATCCAGCACCAGTCGCTGTGGCAGAGTGGTTAGCGTCACAGAACTCTCAGCTGGGAAATTGTGGGTTTGATTCCCGTGTCATTTTTGTTTTTTCTGCCCCGACTAGTTCCTATCTCCAGAAATGAGTTTGCTACATGGTTATCAGCTGGGGAGACTGAGATCACACAGTTGAGTTTCATCTATGTAGTCGTCGCATCTGGAGACTGAGATCACACAGTTGAGTTTCATCTATGTAGTCGTCGCATCTGCTGAAAATGTCGCTCAAACTTCCTGACCAACACTGCAGGTGTCTGTATCTCTTGAGCCTGGTTGTATGTCGGGACGTAATTATGAAAGTAAGCACAGAGCACAGCCCTGTCAAGCGGTCTCTGAGAAGAATGGAAATCTGTAGCATCACCTCCATCATCCTCATCCCCATTCATCAGCAATAAAAAAAAAAGTGTCAAATTCTGTGACCCTTCATGCCCTGCTCTCATCCTGACCTCAGTTTCCATTCCTTGTCCATATCACGGCCCTCGGTATAAAAAAATTCATGGGAACTAATCACTGGACAGATGTAAAGGCGCCCTCAGGAAGGAGAGCTCATACACGCTAGCACTTCGACTAAACAACTATTGTCGTCAACAGGAGTTTAGCAGGTAATGTCCTGCTCATGTTGGAGCAGAACACGCACCACTGAACATCACCAAAACGACTTTGCGACAGCGCAGTGTCTTCTTTGCTGGGTTGCCTCATGCCAGCTTGTCAATGGCTGCTGTCTGTGGATTGCCGGTGCCAAGCTGTGACTGTGGACTGGCAGCATGGAATTACTGCTGTGGGTGCAAAGCCACTGAAATGACATGAAAGTGGATACAGCAAAAGAAAAAAAAAAAAGGAAAAAAAAATCGGCACGTAATACAGATAAGCAACCCACGTGTTGCTTCATCTTTAGTTTGCCGACACATTTACTTGCTGATTGCTGAGAAAATTCTGGATACATTGAAGAAGGCATGCCTGACTTCAAACACACATACACTCATGCATGCAAATACAAACACACACACACATGCATACAAATACACACACACACACACACACGTACCGCACACACATACACACACAAACACACACACATACCACACACACACATACACCACAAACGCACACATACACCACAAACACACCCATACACACATACAAACACACCCCCACCACACATACACACATGCACCCCCTCCCACACACACACATACAACTTCACAAACACAATACACACAAAAGACACACACACACACACACACACACACACACACACACACACAAAAGACACACACACACACACACACACACACACCAACACACACAAAAGACACACACACACACACACCTGCATCAATTTTTCATCGGCCCCTCCCGACACAGCGTGCATGGTGGCACAGATGTCGTCCAGAATGCACATGATCCCCGGCGGGTTCTTGTTCTCAATCAGCTCACACACCACCTTGTTGTTGAAGTAGTCAATGGCAGTCCACTTGATGCCCTCCTTACATACTCCTCCTGCACACATCGGGAAAGAACACACACAGCTGACGATCAGGCAGACGAGCATGCACACTTGCTCACACCTTGCACAATATACAGCAGAGTTTTCCTACCCGACGTTCAAGCTGCTCTCCATTCTGTGTGTGTGTGTGTGTGTGTGTGTGTGTGTGTGTGTGTGTGTGTGTGTGTGTGTGTGTGTGTGTGTGTGTGTGTGTGTGTGCGTGCGCGCGAGCGGTGCGTGCGTGCGTGCGTGCGTGTGCGCGCGTGTAAATGACTGTAGTATGAGCCCAGCTACTGTTTTTTCTTTCTCCTTCTCTATCATTCTATGAGAGCTTCAGATTGGTTAGAGGTATTAGGGATCAAATGATTGGTTGCAGGTGAAAACTGACGGGTCTGCATTGAAGATGATGGACCCAGTTCCAACTACCTCTTTTATCTGTCGAGAGGCTTGGGTTGGAGAGGGTTGTGTGGTGGTGGTGGTGGGGGAAGGGGGTAAGGAATGGGAAAGGGCTGGGGGTGAGGGTGTGGGTGTGGGACTGGCGGTGCCGCAACTCTAATTCAACATAATTCTCAACTCAGAAACCACCACACCCACCTCTCTCTTCTTTTTTTTTTTATTTCGCACTTCCAGAAGTACCGTTTTCTCTCTATCACCAGGATCCCAAAACCTGCTAACTGCGATCGTAATTCTCTATTCTTCCAAACCAAATCTGATTATCACCTGCTATTATAAAACCATAACTGTCTTCCTTTCTTTCCCTCTCCTGTCGACCCCACACCATCCAGTTTCATGCCCCGCCTCTTCCTACAGCTCCGACCCATCTCTTGACAGCCAACCGAGTGGGTAACCTACCTGCTCAGCCTTGAGCGTCAGCTCGATGAAGATCTGCTGTAGTTTCTCATTGACGTAATTGATGCAGAACTGCTCAAAGCCGTTCTTCTGGAAGATCTCGAAGCCGTAGATGTCCAGAATTCCTGTGTTGATTTCCAGCCCTGGTCTCTTCATGGCCTGGTTAACAGCCTGAAATACCATGGGTCCGTAGGATGGTACACATCATTGCTTGCAAAGGCAAAAAACAGAGCTTCTGACACACAAGGACACACACAGACAAACACACATATGCACATGCACATGTACACACACACACACACACACGTACACACACAAACACAGACAGCCAGCCAACCAGCCAGCCAAACAGAGAGAGACAGATAGACAGACAGAGAAACAGAGACAGACAGAGAGAGAAACAGAGACAGAGAGAGACAGACAAACAGACAGAGAGAGACAGACAGACAGAGAGAGAAACAGAGACAGACAGACAGAGAATGCGAATGCGAATGCTTATTCAGATTTTAGGCCTAGGCCCCTATCTGAAGGGGATGGTCGTTCACCGACTCATATGATCTCACACGCACACACATGTATATACGTACATAACATGCAATTTAGACACTGGTCATAAAGCATTTGTCATGCACTAAACAAAAATAAAGTAAAGCAGACAGAGAGAGAGAGAGAGAGAGAGAGAGAGGAGAGAGAGAGAGAGAGAGAGGGAGAGAAGGAGAGACAGACAGACAGGCAGGCAGGCAGGCAGGCAGACAGACAGACAGACACAGAAAGTGAAACAGAGAATAGGAGACAATGAGAAAGAGGCAGCACAACAGAGAAAGGAAGAGAGAAAGAGAGACAGAAAAAAGTGAGATATAGAGAGCAATTTTCTAGTCAATGAGAGAGAGTAAGATAAACTACATGGAAATGCTTGGAGAAATCACACACACTCACATACATACACACACATGTATAATAGTGAAAAGCCAGCACAACTTCGACATATACCTGTCCTGTTAATAACCTCTAATTAGTTCATGCAGAAGGCATGGCTCGAGGAAGAAAAAGAAACCAACCAAATAACAACCACTTTCACACACAAACAAACAAATGACTGATGAAACAAGTTTGTCGTAATACACACACTTCAAACACACCCCCCCCCCCCTAAAAAAAAAAAAAAAGAGATCTTCTGAAAATAATGACAAAATACAAAACTAAAAACTGATCGAACGAACAAATATTTCTAACACTCTCCCACAGCCCCAAACCCCTTAAGCCCATCATCCCCAACCCCTAACTTTTCCCCTTTACCCAAGATCAGCTGACCTCCACGAGGTAGTCAAAGAGGCGGGAGTAGACGGCCTTGGCGAGGGCATCGCGGGTGAACTCTGCCTGCTCCTTGTTGAGCTTCATGTCGATGGTCTCCGTCTTGCCGCCCCACTTGCTGTCCATGATGCGTCCCGTCAGCTTGCTCCTCAGCATCTCCATGTCGATGCCGAACAGGTAGGCCGGGAACTGCAGGACTGCAAGGTGTAACATACGCCGGTTGCTGTTGCTGATCATTTCTTCATTTTTTTTTGGGCCCTGAAAACTACATGCTCTTTTTTTTTTTTTTTTGAGTTTTACATTCTGTTTGGTTGTTTGCTGGTTTTGTTTTGCTATCCAGCCTTCCCTAACCATTCACCCCTGAAAACTACATGCTTTTTTGTTTGTTTAGAGTTTTACATTCTGTTTGGTTGTTTGCTGGTTTTGTTTCGCTATCCAGTCTTCCCTAACTATTCCCCCTGAAAACTATATGCTGTTTTTTTTTAGTTTTACATTCTGTTTGGTTGTTTACTGGTTTTGTTTTACGATCCAGTTTTCCCTATCCACACAATTTTTCTGGAGGTCTCCTAACATCCATTTAATAATCCCAACGCACTCACATCATTCACTCAGTCTTCCTGGTGTACTTACAACAAACTCAATCACAAAAATGTCTTGGGGCACTCATATCACTCAAAACAAAATTTTCCTGCAGAACTCATAACACTCACTTTCTTTGAGTGCTCACAACACCCACCCAATGATCACACTACTCTCATATCGTTTATACCAGTTTCCTGGAGTACTCATTCACATAGGTTTGCTGGGCACCCCATAACATTCACACAAAATTTTTCCAAAACTCTAACAACATCCACATAACAATTCCAGGGTTATCACGACATTCTCACAGTTTTCCTGATGTACATACAACATTCACTTCTTTTTTTTTTGAGAAGAGGACTCAAAACATCCACCTCATAATCCTAGTGCATTCAGAACATTCACAAAACTTTCCTGGAAAACTGAAAACACTGACACATTTTCCAAGGGCACTCACGAAATTTTTGGACCACTCACAACACACATCCTCTGTCACAATAATCACACAATTTCCACGGTGCACATACAACATTTTGTCTAATTTTCATGGAATACACACAACATTAACACAATTTTCTAGCATTCAAAACATTCAGCTGACAATCCTGGTGTACTCACAACATTCATGCAATTTTTCTTGTGCACTCAAAACATTCACACAGTTTTCATTGTGTACTCACAACATTCACACACTATTTTTAACATTCAAAATATCCAGCTAACACAAGGTTGCTTACACAATTCACACATTTTTCCTTGTGCACATACAACATTTGCACAATGTTCCTCGCAAACTTACAACATTCACACAATCTTGTCACAGCACTTACGACATTCACAATATTTTCCTTTGTGTACTCACAAAATGACATTCATGCAATTTTTCTGGAGCACTCACAACAGCCACACAATTCTTTTGATGTACTGCTAATTCACACAATTTTTCCAAAGCAATTGCAACATTCAAACAGTTTCCCTGGTATACTCACAACATTCACAAAATTTCTCTGGTGTACTCACAACATTCCTAAAACTTCCCTGGTCTACTCACAATATTCACACAAGTTTCCTGGTGTACTAATCCACACAAATACCCTGCATATTCACAATAATCACACAATTTTCCCAAAGCACTCAAAATATTCACACAATTTTTCCCAAAGCACTCACAGTATTCACACAATTTTCCTACAGCACTCACAGTATTCACACATTTTTCCCAAAGAACCTGCAGTATTCACAGTTTCCTTAGTGCATTCACAACATCAACACTATTTTCCCCCGACATACAACATTCACACAATTTTCCTTATGTCCTGACAATATTCATGCACTTTTCCTGGAGCACTCACATTCACACAATTTTTCTGTAACACCCAAAATATTCGAACAATTTTCCTGGTGCACTCTCACCAGTTTCCCTGAAACATCCACAACATTCACACAGTTTCCCTCAAACACTCACAACATCCACACAATTTTCAAAGGGCACTCAAATCATTCACACAATTTTCCCAAGGCACTCACAAACATTCACACAGTTTCCTTCAAACACTCACACCATTCACACAACTTTTCCTGGGCACTCACAATATTCACACATTCTCCCTCAAACACACAACCACCACAATTTTCCCAGGGCACTCACGTCAATCACACAGTTTCCCTGAAGCACTCACACTATTCACACATTTTTTTCCCAGGCACTCACAATATTCACACAGTTTCCCTGAAGCACTCACACTATTCACACATTTTTTTTCCGGGCACTCACAATATTCACACAGTTTCCCTGAAGCACTCACAACCTTCACACCATTTTCCCAGGGCACTCACACCACTGACACAATTCACCTCAGACACTCCGCCTATCTCTGGCACTGTCACAACACTCACAGTCTTCACAGGCCACCACAGCGTAGTTGCCTTCTTCCTGGAAACTGACGTTGCCCAGATGAAGAATGCCCGCCACCAGCGACAGCACTGTCATCTCCGTATCTGAGTCCAGGCCTATCACCTGCATGGCTCTCTGTTGAGAGATTAAAAAAAAAAGAAAAAAAAAAGAGAGAGAACCTATATTAACACTCATCGCTTTAAACAAAAAGAAGAGGTACTCTGTAAGCAGTCAGCAACACACACACACACACACACACACACACACACACACACACACACACACACACACACACACACGCGCACACACACACACACACACACACACACACACACACACACACACACACACACACACACACACACACACACACATCTGTAAACATTCATCAAACAAAAAAAAGGCAAATTCAGAAACATTCTTCAACAAAACATTTCTCTGCAAGCGTTCTGTACACACACAAAAAAAGACTGCATTTATCACAGCTATTTTCTGAAAAACAAAAACAAAATTCAATTCATTTTTTTTCTTTATAGCTGTCCCACCCTCCATGCCTCTTCAGCAAATATTCTTCTTTCCTTGCTCACCTTCAGTTTTCTTAATTAACAGAACGTACACACACACACACACACACACACACACACACACACACACACACACACACACACACACACACACCAGGTTCCTTCTGCCACAGTTCCATCACCAGCAAGTTCACAATGTGAAGTCACCACAGGCAACTCTTCACAGAAGTCCCAGCCCTACCTCTGAGTCACTTTGTTGCTGCTCAGTGCCTCCATTCTGATATTGCTTAGGCCGCTCTTTCAACACCCTCATGACAACTGTGACGATAATTGTTTAACAACAGAGCTGAATTCAGTCAGCATGCCTTTTGGACCAGGGACTATGATGTATTTTTCCCATGAACCCTTCAACACCCAAGACTTCAACTTGTCCCACCACTAGCTTAAATGTAGAAACGGAACTGAAAATTATGGGCATCAAAATACAGCATGAACTTTGTCGAATTAAGCTTTTTAAATACAGGTGATGATGGTCCATAAAGATAATGACAATGACATAAAGATATTCATGTCAGTTTGCAATGACGTGACTGGCCTCTGGGGTCTAAACTTCTTCATGTTTGTATAATCATACAAGAAGATTTTCTTTCAGTTTGTAAGACTGAGAGCCGCACTCTGCACCTCCTTTTATTAGAATGGCAGTGTTCACATGGACAAAAACTGAATCCAAGGCAGATGAGCAAAAATGTTACATTTTACTGTCGCTGCAGCCTAAACCATAATTACCTGTAAAAAATGAAATAATGGTAATAACTTGACAGATGTGCTTCACATATGTTCAAGAAAAAAAAATGGAGGGTATCAGGGGTGGGGGGGGATGTCAAAAGCAAGGGAGATGACTCTGAAGTATACATACCAGGAGGATCTGATTTACTCCCATCCTTCCAATAAAAAAAAATGTTGGGGATCCTGATTGGCAACATGTAAATCATGCCACGCATGAATAAAGCACTTGTTTGGACTGGTGAATAGGAGAACAAACCACAGTCACATTCACATTCTGCCACACATACAAAATCGTTAAAAAAGATGGCGACATTTCGATCCAGCTGGAATCACAGGCAAGAGTACACAGGCAACAAAACTTTTTTTCCCCAGACACCTGAGCAATATACACAGTCCCTGAGCCTGAGATTTTGTCTCTTTGGATTCTAGATGAACAAGGCACACAGGAAGAGAACAGGGGTATGGTTTGAACGAAGGTGGGGTAGAAGTGGTGGGTAGGAAGGGGTGGCAGAGACTCACCAGGGTATCCTGGAACTCCTGGTTGTCATCGGTACCATCCACATGGAAGGTGCCACTCTGGTTCAAGTAGTAGTAGTAGTCTGGACTGGCGACACCCAGGTTTTCTGCCATGTTACAAAAATAATCCTCTCCTGTATTTTCAACACTTCCCATCTTTGACAGAAAATCAAACCATCACACAAATAAAGGGAAAAAGGAAACAAACAAAAAAACATACTTCTTTCTTCATCGTTCACTCAGACAGGAACCCCAGAGGCAATGATGAAGGCTGCTGTACGGCGGAGGCCCTCCAGAGATCCATAAAGCTTTTCCCTCATCGGTGTGTTGGCAGGCCAGGTCTCTGCCCTTAGCTTTTCATGTGAGGGACAGTCCTGCAGGAAGTGTTCCACTGTCATTGGGGCTGTACCGCATGGGCAACTTTAAGACTCGCGAATGCGGAATTTTATGTCATATTATGTCTCAGGCTGGAGTGCCCTGTCCTCAGTCTCACAATGCTCACTTGGTCTGATCTGGGCAGCAGGTAATATGCGTCCTTTTTGTTGAAGTCTGCGTGCTGCTCAAGCCATGTTCTTTTTTGCTTCCCCTTGTTAATACTTTTGACTTCTTCAAAGGAGACTTTCTGCTCCCAGTTGGGGCTGCTGTCCTCTTTCCTTTGCCAATTGGTCAGCTTCCTCAGTGTCATATACATTGCAGTGTGTACCACTGGATGATAGTATTCTCAGTGGACTGCTGCAGAATGGCCAGGGTAGAGACAAGGGAGTTGATGTCCTTGTTTTGAGGATTTTTAACAGCCTGCAGTACTGATAAAGCATCAGAGAAGATGATGACTTTGGTATGTATGGCCCCTCTCTTCTCAGACAGCGTTCTGGCTGCTGACTGTAGTGCATCTGCTTCAGCCTTGAAGTTTGTCGAGAACTTGCCAGTTGGGATGGCTTGTCATCCATCAGCTTTTGGAAAATTCCTCCACCCCAGTTTCTGGTAGCCTCTTCTGCTGAGCCAAATGTATATGCATGTGTCCAAAACTCTTTGGGTATGTTTGCTCTATGTAGTCAAGGGTTACAGCTTTCCTCTCCAGTGCTGACTGTGTGCCCTTTGTTAGAATACCAGGAATGGTGGCTCTAATTTCTGGGAACTGATCTCTTTTCCCATGATGGTAGTGAACTGTGTGATGGAACTGTCTTGTTCCCTTGTTGCAAACATTCAGGATCCTCTCTCTCAAGTATGCAACATGCAATATTTTGCAGTTTTGTGTCACATAGTATATTGGATACAAATGCATTATTTTTATCAACAAAGAAAGTGGAATTCAATCTCTCAGTATGTTGTGTTAGGAACTAAATAACAGCTGAAAACATGACTCTCCTTATCAACACTGTCAATAATAACTGTTCTGTTGGGAGCAAATCATATCAACAGACATTCCATAACCTTTACACCTCCTGTGGCTAACACTGGCAGCTCATCACATCAAACAAAGCAACGAAAAACTAAACCAAACCAACCAAACAAAAAAATGATTATCTTTAGTGACCCAAACTCCTTACAATAAAGTCAGGTGAGATGATTCCCTGTTTATTTGTGACTGCCTTGACATATTAACAGTTCCTTGCGGAACATCCAGGTGAGCTAATCAACTATTGCGGGGAGAGGGGGGAGAGGTGGAGTAGGAACGGGGGGAAAGGAGGGAGTGGGTGGGACGGGGTGAAAATCAGGTAAAAATCTCACCGCTTTCAACAGTTTTCCACAAACAGAAAACTATTTCACTTTGGTATTCTTGTTACAATCCACCAATATACACTGTTGTCAATGACAATTGTACACCAACATTCTCACTTCTTATTACTGTCCACTCCACCGCATTCCATACTAAGCCATAAATTCTATTATAATGATCAAACGATAATTTTCCCAACTGTTTTTTTTTCTTTCTCTTGACGCTTTTTCTTTCAAACTCGTTAGGTGCCCTCCCTCTCCCTCCACCTCCCCCCCCCCCACCTCTCACAAGCTTACCTTTCATTTCATTGGTGGCGCCAACGCACAGCTGATAGAAGACGTGGAATGAACGCTCACTCTGATTCTGGCTGACCACCCGTGACTGTGCACATGTTACGGGACATTTCAGGTTCACTACAATGCCAGTGATAACAAGATCAGAGGGGACGACGCATCTGACAAGAGTATTTTGTACACCACTACAATACCAGTGCTATGACTGGAGAGGTAAGGTAAAGTAAGGTCGTTAGCCCAGCGGATCGCAGTGGGCCATATCAGGGCTGTCACCGCGCCAACGTCAACTTACAGGTCATGACTGGAGAGAGCTGATAAGAGTTAGAAGACATTTTGTAAACATCTGCAATACCAGCGTTTGAATGATCAGAGAAGCGCCTAAGTTCATAACTGACAGAGAAAGTATCTTTGATCAGGGGAGGCATGTCAGGGAATCAGACATGGATGAGGATTTAACTCCCTTTTCTATCCCCCCCCCCCTCCCCTTTTTATTTTTTGCTTCGCATTTTCCATAGTTACACAAGGGTGGGGTGGGGGTGGGGGTAGGGTGGGGAGTATCTCATTTATTGATGACAGCGTTCATGCCAAGCTGGTGTCTGGCATTTGTTTAGGCAGGTTAATATAAGGATAATAAAATTATATTACAGGACATTTTGTTTGCATATACAATACCAATGTATCAATGACAACACATGACTGACTTCAACAACACATTTTGTAGGCATTTACAAAGCTAGTATTTCATAAATCACAACAAACTAAAACATCACAGTTGGACTTACTGTGCACATCTACAGTACCAGCATTTCAATGATCTCATAAATCACAACGAACTAAAACATCACAATAGAACTTATCTACACATCTACAGTACCAGTATCTTAATTATTTCACAACTCACAACAAACTAAAACATCACTGTAGGACCTATTGTACACATCTTAGGTACCAGTATTTCAGTGACTGTGTTCTTACAGCAGTTACAAAAGTGCGCACACTGGTCTGAAGATTAGTGGCCTTGTGACCGATACACTTTCTGCATAAAGAATGCTGTCTTAATTTCACCATTATATAAATACTTTTGAGAAAAGATACATCTAATGCAAAACCATCAATTTGTGTTGTCTCTGTTACTCCAGAGTGGACATACACCATTGCTGCTACTTACAGGATCTTTCTCTGCTCTTTGGCCCTTGAATACACAGTCTAAATCGCAGGGCCAGCAAAATCGCTGACCTTGTCACCCCTCTCCTATGCACCCCCTCCAAGCCTTCTCTGCCTCTTCACCTCCTCCCCTGCCCCCTCCTTCTCCCCTCATTCTCGTCTCTCCTTGGATCACAACTCTCAACGACTGTTTTTTCAATAACCGCCTCGTGATTCACCCTGAAGTGTTACTTATCACTAGGTATATTTGCTTACATGAGTGTGTGTGTGTGTGTGTGTGTGTGTGTGTGTGTGTGTGTGTGTGTGTGTTTAGTGTGTGTGTGTGTGTGTGTGTGTGTGCACGCGCACCAATGTTGGTAAGTGTGTGGACCGATTCTGCACATGGACAGCCACTGGCACTGACCTTTTCCAGCAGGAAGTTGTAGATAACGCCGCCCTCTGGTTCTCCTCCACGACTGAACTGGATTTCCACATACTTCCCCTGAGACAGACAACACCAGTCAGGAACAAAGCGCTTTTCTACACACACTCTGAAAGTGGGAACACAACATGAACACAATGTGTTTCCATATACCTTCTCTGATGAAGTGGAAACAGTAATCAGGGACACAAGAGATTTTCCCAGAAAGAGGAAACAATATCGAAACAAGCGGATCTCCACATTAGTCATAACACCCCTGAAAGAAGCAGGTATGGTAACATGGCAGGGTTTTTTTTTGTCTTCACCCTATTGATTTGATATAATTTACAGGATTCCCAGCATCGTTGTTTATAAATGGTTAGGCTGTATGGTCATGAAAAGCAAAAAATACTGGAAACATGAAACCCAATATGTTCCTGATTATGTCTGTCCATTTAGGGAAAGTGCTCGCAAATCCTGATGTTCATGCTGTTTGCATTTGCATGGGAAGCATATTTTTGTCATCTTCAGGGAAAATACGGAAATCCACAATGTTGACATACTTGCTTGTTTTCGGAGAAATCCATGTGGAAAACAACAATGCGCCCAAATTCAGGGAAATACGTAAGAATCCACCATGGTCACATCGCCATATTTAGGATGAAGACCAAAAAAACAAAACAAAAAAAAACTGCCATGTTCATCCAGTGTGTATAACAACATCAGAACATACAAGTCAACAAATATTCAGTGAACACCAGCAGTACAAGCAGACATGTTGAAACCATCAAAAGCTGTTGAATTAAAAAGGAAACAAGCAAAAGCCATCAGAACTCACAAAGCGACTAGAGTTGTTGTTCCTAACTGTCTTGGCGTTGCCAAAGGCTTCCAGAAGGGGGTTGGATTCCAGGATAACATCTTTCACTCTCTGCACACAGGAAAGGAAAAAAACACAAACAAACGGATTTTAGTCTAGCAGGCTGCCATAATCATTGTAGGGCTGATAACAGATCAAAATGAGGTTAGGAGTCTGAGAAAAATGAGACACATGTGCTGCCTCTGCTTTACACATGTGCCTCTGCTTTACACATGTGCCTCTGCTTTACACATGTGCTGCCTCTGCTTTACACATGTGCTGCCTCTGCTTTACACATGTGCTGCCTCTGCTTTACACATGTGCCTCTGCTTTACACATGTGCCTCTGCTTTACACATGTGCATTCTGAATAAACTCTGTGGCTTACTGGAAGACACGTACAGCCAGCTTACAAACTGACCAACTGAGTCAAGAACTTTCCTACTTATTTTCCATCTTAGTAGCTGCCTTCTTCCAACTCGTCAAGGTCCCATGCTTGATGTACAACAACATTTCTTGGTTTCACTCAAGTTCTTGGGAAAAATCATTTCGAGGGGATCATGTTATTCTTCTTTAGTCTTCAAGACATCTGAAGTTTTCCATATGAAAGATTTCAGCATATGCAGACTTGTTTATCCTAAAACTGCGATTGATGCACTTTTCAACTAAAACAAGTGTTTTTTTTTTCTTTGACACAGTGTGTGTACACATCTTCCAGATTTTTTTTTAATTGTGGGAGGAGAAGCGGGATTTGTTTTTCAACTGCTATCACACAGGAGAACGTAGAGGGTTTATTTGATATCTTCCAGTAACTACAGTGGAAATAATTTCTCCCTAAGAACTTTTTTTTTCAAACCCGATTCATCAACATACTTTGGCACATATTCATGCTCTCTCTCCAGGTTTTTTAAATATTTTTTAATTAAAATTTTCAGGGCTTATAGAATCTGCTATTGTTCCAACGTACTGGCACGCTTTCGAAGATTCAGACACAGCCAGATGTAATTTGGCACATGAGAGTTAGCATGAGTTTGTTGCTTTGGTCAAAGCACCCTTAACTGGCACACAAAGATGCCACAATGGTTACATACTACAGTGCAACAACCACTCAAGAACTTAGTCTCTAAATTTTTTGGTGACCTTTCTTTGGTCAGTTCTGAGTACTCATTGTCTATTCACCAAACATGTACGCAAAATACAGCAAAATCGTATGGGTAAACAGGTCTGTGCATGTGACCATTTTTCATCCATCGTTCATGTATTCACGTTCCATCTTCAGGTGTGTCTAAATAAGGTAACTGCATGCATGTCATGTTTTTTTTTGGTTTGTTTTGCTTGTTTCTGTATTGTTCATCCCACTGGCCGACGAATAGCCTACACTTCAATGAATGATAGAATAGGATGTCAGAAGCATTTAGGTTTCTAGCTCTGTGTGTGCGAGTGTGTGTGTGTGTGTGTGTGTGTGTGTGTGTGTGTGTGCGTGTGCGTGTGTGTGTGCGCGCGTGTGCATGTGTGTGTTGTGTGTGTGCATGTGTATGTGTGTGTGTATCTCTGTATGTGTGTCTGTATGTGTGTCACGGTCAAAATTCAACACAACCGAAGTGTGGTTAGTCGTCGGCCACTCCAACTGGACATAAGTCCAAACTCAAACATTCTGGGCGTCAGAAAGACGGGCCCATAGGTCGGGTCCGGCCAATTAAGCATAGGGGAGAGGCTCCACAGAGACGTTCTGTCCCGCCAGACAACTAAGCGGCTTTGACCGACGCCTCGGTGTCTAGCGAGACGAGTCGTAGAGCCCGGCTCAGACTCATCTGGCCACTTTGTGAACCAGCGTCATTGTTAGTTTAGACGTCGTGGTGCCCACCCAGACTCAGCTAGCCACTTTAGAGTGACCAGTGTCCACACGGCACCAGTCAAGTAGGAAAGGGGGGAAGGTAGTGTGTGGTGGGGGTGAAATCTAGCTAATCAATTAAATGACCAATTGACCACCACAGAGAGTAAGGCGTGTAGACGGGACTGTCATGATTTGAACGTCCAATGGAATTAGGGGGAGGAGAAAAAAAAAGACGAACAGAGAGAGAGAGAGAGAGGGAGGAGTTCGGGAGAGTAGGCTCTCGCCTACAGGAAGGCAGGGAGAATGAGAACGAACAGGGACAGAGAGATGAGGAGGTTTTAGGTGTAGTCTCTGCACGAGGAAAAGGCAGAGAGATGAAGAGAGGAGAGAACGAGGGGAAGAACGAACAAAGAGAGAGGGGGAGAGAGGTTCTGAGTGGAGCTCTGCAGGAGAGAAGGGCAGGGAGAGAGAGAGATGAGGAGAGAAGAGAACCAAGTTGAGAGATTAGCATGAGATAGTCTGCAGAGGAAGGACTGAGGAGAGATGTGGAGAGAGAGAAAGAGTTGCTAATTTATGAAGAGGAAAAGAAAGAAAAGAAAAAAGAAAAGAAAAGCAACCATGTCCATTTGATAAGAGCAGACTAGAAGAGAGAGAGAGAGAGTGCAATGCGTTAATGCAGGAAGAAAGAAAGGAGAACAGATCGATGTTGATAGTCACTGTTCTAACCCTAACCGGGGTTCGACCTCATACCTGGCAGCGTCACTTCGCCAAGCAGAACCACAGACCAACGCCAACAGTCCTCACCTGACCAGGCGCCATCAGACCAACACCAGTGCCGGCAGTTGTGTCGTGTTGTGAAAGTGACAGTGAAAAGAAAAAGAAAAGAAAAGAAAAGACAGTGATTCGTGAATAGTTAAGATCACCTGGCCAGGTAAAGTAGAAATCTGTTTATACCCGGGTTAGTTAATGATGTTTTAGATAAATGATTTTGTGAAGTTCAGGAAAGAGAGAATGTTTTATTTCATTTGATTCCATATGCATTGATGTTTCGTTCTATGAACATGTGTAGTAAAGTTATAGACTTTACTAGTGGTTTGATGTGACGAATGCATGATATATGAATGAGATCGTAAGCAAGCTGTGAGTGTGTTTGGGCTGTGGCTAGTCCTTCCTCCACTGACATTACACCGAGGTTGACAATTTATTGGCGAGCTTGCCAGGATATTCTGGCCCAGTTATTATAATTGTTCAACTTCTCAGAGAGAAGCTGGGTGGGATTCAAGTATTGTAATCCTAAGACAAGGGGTTGTCTTACTGTATGTTCCCAAGATAGTTAAATACTAGGCTTGGCATTGCTTCCAAGATAGTTAATACTAGGCTTGGCATTTCAGCCCCAGAGTACTCATTTCGCACAGATTGCCTATAATTCGCTCTCATAGTTGGGTCAGGCGCTGGGCGTCTTATAAAAACTAATTACGTTGTCCCAAGCTAATAGTATCATTCATAGGATTGTGCTATTACGTCACGCGTGTCGGTAACCACCAGTTTGGCTGTCGTAGTTATAAAATCTTGTTCAAAAAAAAAAAAAAAAAGAGATACAATGGCGGAAGAAAAGAACACCCCTATTGAACAACTTGTGAGCGTCGCTCGTGATCTAGGTTACTCGGGAGAAGAGTTGCGAGCATTCGTCGAAAACCAGCAAAAGATGGAAAGGGATGAACGCGCGGAAAGACGACGCGTTGCAGTAGAAGCGCAAGAAATAGAAAAATTAAGGATTCAGGCTAATGATAATCAGGCTAGGGAGGAAACAGAAAGAATGAAGCAGGAAACAGAAAGATTAAAGGTTCAATTAGAATTAGAGAAAGTGAGGATACAAAGGGAGACCACCGATGATGGTAGTTCACTTTCCAGTGACTCTGTGCGCAGCTATGCCCCCCGACCCAAGTTGCCAAAATTCTCTGAAGGAACCGATTCGATTGATGCATACATCAGTCGTTTCGAAACGTTTGCGACCAGTCAGGGTTGGCCTCCAGAAGAGTGGGCAGTCATTTTGTCGGCGTTACTGACGGGTAAGGCGTTGCAAATTTTCACTGCGTTACCAGCAGAACAACAGTCTGATTTCGGCGCTGTGAAGGAATCATTGATGAAAGGATTTGACCTCACAGAGGAGGGTTCAGGAAGAAATTTCGTTCAGCTAAATTGCAAGCAGGGGAAACGTACACTCAGTTTGGTGCACGTCTAGATCACTATTTTGAGAAATGGTTAGAGTTGAGTGGTACGAAGAAGGAGTTCGCTGAATTGAAAGAGCTAGTTATGAAAGAACAGATTTTGTCAGGTTGCGGCCCTGAGTTAACCATACATTTGAAAGAGAGACAGCCAGAGACAGCAGGAGAGTTGTTGAAGTTCGCAGAGGTGTATAGAGAGGCACGTTTGGGCACGAAGGTGCAGGAGAAACAGGTGCTAGGCACAGGTGAGAAGAGTGCAAGGAGACCAGGGGAGTTTTCTGCAAAGTCTGCAAACCCAGTGGTGGGGCAGAAGGAAGGGCAAAGGGACATTAGGTGTTTCATTTGTCACAAGAAGGGACATGTGGCGAGGGATTGTCGCATGAGGTTCCAGAAGGCAGCAGCCTTGCAAGAGGTGGATAAGGGTCGTCAGGGGAAAACGACCTGCAGTGGAACCAAAAGGGATTCAGTCGGAAGAGGGTGGAGTGCAGCTTATGGCTAGCACTGGACAGCAGTCAGTGTCAGGGATGGAGGGCACTAGGCTGAGTGGTTCGTTACCAGTGGAAGAAGGGTGGATTGGCCAGCAGAGGGTGAAAGTGTTACGAGACACTGGTTGTTCATGCGGGTAGTACGAACAACGCTGGTCGATAAAGGGGATTTGACAGGGCAAATCCAGACCTGTACTCTAATCGATGGCACTGTGAGGGAGTTTCCAGTTGCTAAGATAGAAGTACGTACCCCTTACTTCTCAGGCGAGTTGTCTGCGTTGTGATGGAGAAACCCCTTCATGATTTGATCATTGGAAATATTCCAGGTGCAAGGGATCCAGGGGATCCTGAGTTGTTGACTGCTACAGGGGCAGCAGTTCAGACACGGAGCAAGAAGGAGAAAAGGTTGTTAAACCGTTAGTTGTTCCAGGAAGGAAGTCGGGCATAGACGTGTCGCCTGATGAGTTTAGGGCAGCGCAGGAACAAGACCCTTCGCTCGTGAAGTCTTGGGAGTTGGCAAGAGGTGGAGAGAAACAGGAGGTTAGAGGAGGTGAGACAGAATTTCTTGTGAAAGGCGGGCTGTTGTACCGAGTGTTCACCAAGGGGAAGACAGGTAAGGTGACCACTCAGTTAGAGGTACCAGCGGGTTATCGTGACACTGTCATGTCATGGGTCACGAGTCGCTCATGGCGGGTCATCTCGGCACCAGCAAAACAGCTAACCGAGTCTTTGATGACTTTCATTGGCCAGGAGCAATGGCAGACATCAAGCGTTTCTGCATGTCATGTGACGTGTGTCAAAGGTCAGCCACAAGAGGGGTGAAGAGGAAGGCGCCTCTTAAACATCCCCCTTTAATTGACACACCATTCAGGAGGGTGGCTGTTGACCTGATTGGCCCAATCGCGCCCTGTTCCAAAGGTGGGCACAGGTATGTGTTGACACTGGTGGACTACGCGACCAGATACCCAGAAGCGGTTGCATTGAAAGGCGTAGATACGCAACAGGTCGCTGAAGGGCTGGTAGACATCTTTTCTCGCGTGGGTGTGCCAGCACAAATTCTCAGTGACAGGGGGTCACAGTTCACCTCAGGCGTGATGAGGGAGGTCAACAGGCTGCTAGGGATCACACAGCTGCTCACTACCCCATACCATCCACAATGCAATGGCTTGGTGGAAAGATTCAACGGTGTGCTGAAGGGCATCTTAAAGAAGCTCTGTGAGGAAAGGCCAGCAGATTGGGACCGCCTACATTCCAGCGGCACTGTTTGCCTACAGAGAAGCCCCTCAGGAAAGCACAGGCTTTTCGCCATTTGAGCTGCTGTATGGGCGGACAGTTCGGGGACCGGTGTGCATTCTCAAAGAGCTGTGGTCCGGAGAACAGGAGTCAGAAGAGGTCAAAACCACCTATCAGTATGTGGTGGACCTACGCAATAGGCTCGAGGAGACATGTAAGGTCGCAAGGGAGAGTTTGCAGGAGGCTAGGGTCGTCCAGAAGAAGCAGTATGACAGGAAGGTGAGGAAGCAATTCCTCAAGGTGGGAGATCAAGTCCTGTTACTGCTTCCCACGGATCACAACAAGCTGCTGATGCATTGGAAGGGACCATTCACCATCATTGAAAAGGTAGATCAGGACTACCGAATCGATGTGAATGGGAAACCAAAACTTTTCCATGCAAATCTACTCCGCAAATATATTCAGCGGGAGACTCAGCACATAGGCGCAGCAGCAATCATTGATGGAGGTGAAGGAGACCCAGCAGAAGAAGGGGAGATTTTGTTGCCTGAGTTTCCAGGAGAAGAGTCATACAGGGATGTGTCACTGTATGAAGGGCTAGGCAGTAGGAGACAGGGGGAAGTTAGTGGGCTCCTAGAACAGTATAGGGCGTTCCTGACTGATAAACCAGGCAGGACAACTCTAGAGACATGTACGGTGGAGTTGACATCACAGAAACCCGTACATGTGAAAGCCTACCCGATCCCATATGCCACCAAGCAAGTGATCGAGGAGGAGGTAGAAAAGATGTTGGACCTTGGGGTGATTGAACCGTCCAAATCATCATATAGTGCACCCGTCGTCTTAGTGAGGAAAAAGTCAGGTGAGCATCGATTCTGTGTCGACTATAGACGTCTGAACAGTGTCACCAAGGTCGATGCAGAGGTCATACCCAACATGGAAGACCTGTTCGCTCAGATCGCCACAAGCAAGAGCCAGTATTTCACCAGGATCGATCTGAGTAAGGGTTACTGGCAAATAGCCTTGAGTGAGGACTCAAAGGAAGTCACAGCATTCTCCACTCATATGGGGCTATACCAGTGGCGAGTACTCCCTTTTGGGATGGTCAACGCACCTGCAGTCTTCTCTCGAATGATGAGGAAGCTATTGACGGATTGGAAGGTGTTGTGAATTTCATGGATGACATTCTGATAGCATCCGAGACATGGGAGGAGCATATGAGGCAGCTAGGAGCAGTCTTGGAGAGGTTGAGACAAGCCAATCTCACAGCCAGACCAACAAAGTGCCAGGTTGGCTTTCCAAGCCTGGAGTTCCTAGGTTTTGTTGTCGGAGGCGACACAAAGCAGCCGGAAAGAGGAAAGGTGGAGAAGATGATGAATTCAGAGAGACCAAAGACCAAAACAGAAGTCAGGAGTCTGCTAGGTTTTATTGGGTTCTATAGGGAGTTTGTCCCAAATTTTGCTGCAATCACGAGTCCTCTCAGTGATTTGGTCAAGGCAGGGAAACCGGCAGTGGTCGAGTGGTCAGACGCTGCAGAGCAAGCACTGCAGACGGTATTAGAAAGACTAGGTTCCCGTCCCATCTTGAAGCTACCAGATATGTCCAAACCATTTTTGTTGCGGACAGATGCATCAGGCGGTGGATAGGTGCAGTATTGTTGCAGGAGCATGAAGAGGTCGAGTTTCCTGTGAGATATGCTAGCAGGAAGTTGACAAAGTGTGAAGAAGGGTACGCAACGGTGGAGAAGGAGTGTTTAGCTGTTGTGTGGGCCGTGCAGAAATTCCACAAATACTTGTATGGGAAAGAGTTCGTGATCGAGACGGATCATCAACCACTCAAATTCCTGCAGGAGGCGCAGTTGAAAAACAGCAGAGTGCTGCGTTGGGCAATGGCACTGCAGCCCTACAGGTACCGAGTGCAGTACATTCCCGGTCGACAGAATGTCGGAGCTGACTATTTAAGTCGTGTAGTCTAGCAAGCTGCAACTCAGAGGAAGTCAGTCATATCCAGGGTGCTTTGTTGATAATATGTGTTGATTCCAGTTATGTTGATTGGATATGGGTCCATTCCCAGTTGGCTATGGTTCACATTATTTTTTGTGTGAGACTTGTTCATATTTTCTTTGTGAGACTTGTTCATGTGGATGTAGTTATGCTTGGAGCATACAGTCGCTTGTGTAGTGATGCATTATTTGCAATAAGTGAGGATGGAGATTCCTCAGTGAAGTGTCATGGATCGTGATCATATTATATTGTGCTTTTCATAAGAATTGTGAAAAGGAGAGATGGCAAATCCGCAGGTAGGGGAATTGCATAAGTGCGCACAGAGGTCGTTATAAAATGAGACGAAATAACGCAAGAGCGCACGTCAATGATAACTCATTGGAGTGGTATCCACTAATGGTATATTTTATAATTTATAAACCGTTGGTTGTAAAGTATTTTCTTCAAACTTGCGCGTGTAGCTGTGTGTCAGCAAATTCGGTTGTTGTCTTTTTTGTACCGTTGTTTTGAGACAATGCGGTGCATAGTCTTTTGCAAGGGGGAAATTGTCACGGTCAAAATTCAACACAACCGAAGTGTGGTTAGTCGTCGGCCACTCCAACTGGACATAAGTCCAAACTCAAACATTCTGGGCGTCAGAAAGACGGGCCCATAGGTCGGGTCCGGCCAATTAAGCATAGGGGAGAGGCTCCACAGAGACGTTCTGTCCCGCCAGACAACTAAGCGGCTTTGACCGACGCCTCGGTGTCTAGCGAGACGAGTCGTAGAGCCCGGCTCAGACTCATCTGGCCACTTTGTGAACCAGCGTCATTGTTAGTTTAGACGTCGTGGTGCCCACCCAGACTCAGCTAGCCACTTTAGAGTGACCAGTGTCCACACGGCACCAGTCAAGTAGGAAAGGGGGGAAGGTAGTGTGTGGTGGGGTGAAATCTAGCTAATCAATTAAATGACCAATTGACCACCACAGAGAGTAAGGCGTGTAGACGGGACTGTCATGATTTGAACGTCCAATGGAATTAGGGGGAGGAGAAAAAAAAGACGAACAGAGAGAGAGAGAGAGAGGGAGGAGTTCGGGAGAGTAGGCTCTCGCCTACAGGAAGGCAGGGAGATGAGAACGAACAGGGACAGAGAGATGAGGAGGTTTTAGGTGTAGTCTCTGCACGAGGGAAAAGGCAGAGAGATGAAGAGAGGAGAGAACGAGGGGAAGAACGAACAAAGAGAGAGGGGGAGAGAGGTTCTGAGTGGAGCTCTGCAGGAGAGAAGGGCAGGGAGAGAGAGAGATGAGGAGAGAAGAGAACCAAGTTGAGAGATTAGCATGAGATAGTCTGCAGAGGAAGGACTGAGGAGAGATGTGGAGAGAGAGAAAGAGTTGCTAATTTATGAAGAGAAAAGAAAGAAAAGAAAAAAGAAAAGAAAAGCAACCATGTCCATTTGATAAGAGCAGACTAGAAGAGAGAGAGAGAGAGTGCAATGCGTTAATGCAGGAAGAAAGAAAGGAGAACAGATCGATGTTGATAGTCACTGTTCTACCCTAACCGGGGGTTCGACCTCATACCTGGCAGCGTCACTTCGCCAAGCAGAACCACAGACCAACGCCAACAGTCTCACCTGACCAGGCGCCATCAGACCAACACCAGTGCCGGCAGTTGTGTCGTGTTGTGAAAGTGACAGTGAAAAGAAAAAGAAAAGAAAAGAAAAGACAGTGATTCGTGAATAGTTAAGATCACCTGGCCAGGTAAAGTAGAAATCTGTTTATACCCGGGTTAGTTAATGATGTTTAGATAAATGATTTTGTGAAGTTCAGGAAAGAGAAATGTTTTATTTCATTTGATTCCATATGCATTGATGTTTCGTTCTATGAACATGTGTAGTAAAGTTATAGACTTTACTAGTGGTTTGATGTGACGAATGCATGATATATGAATGAGATCGTAAGCAAGCTGTGAGTGTGTTTGGGCTGTGCGCTAGTCCTTCCTCCACTGACATTACACCGAGGTTGACAATGTGTGTGCATGTTTAATGAATGTGTGCACACACGGATCCTCCATCTAAAGCTCCATCTGACAGACGTGGAGGAGGCTGAAACCTGGACAGAAGTGGACTCTGAACAGAAGAAGATCTCTCCTAACCGGGCTCACTCAGGCAGAAACTGAACTCAAGTCCTTTGGATCAAGAGAACAGAGCTTTTTCCACACGACAAACCAACCAGCCCCCCCCCCCCTCCCCCACCTCCCCTACAGCAGGTATTGCCTTGCTGCTGGGTTTTTTTTTTTTTTCTGTATGAGCTCTTTTTGACAATCATCATCAACGCCTTGACTTAAGGCTGTGTCAGACCAACTGACACTGGCTAGAACACCAAGGCTACATCAAAATGTTGTTATGCTTAGCATAGTTACGTGGGTTTGTCTTCAGTCGTGCCAGGCTCCTAGCATAACACCATCAGTCTCCAAAATCCCTTGAAGTCGGAGTGTGGCTGCCCACGTGGCCGGGTAATCAAAAACAATCACACACATAATGTTCTCATCCCCAGCTGATGCATTTGTACTATACTATAGCATTCAAGTACTTCGGCTGTTCAGATGATCGCTGGAGTCTTTTAGCCAGGGTACGACAACAACAACAACAACAACACAATCATTATCATCATGACCCTTCATTCCAGTAACATACCTGCACCATGGGTCCTCCTCCGGACACCTTGGCGATGTAGCTCATGATGTGTTTGGCCGCCACAGTTTTGCCTGCCCCGCTCTCTCCGCTGGTCAGGAGTGGTGTATTAGAGGGGACATACAGAGCTTTGGTCAGTTCAGGATGATAAAAAAAAAAGCTAGAACACAAATGAACCTGCAGGTCAATGTACAGTACTGTTTAATTACCACACACTTGAGAACGGACGAGTGATTTTCTTTTTTTCTTCCAAACAAAAATCTCAGTCTCTGCTGGTAGGTTTTTAAACCCTTCCGTCAATCTAAGCCTATAGAATGTATATACACACCCACACATACATACATATATATACACACCCACACATACATACATATATCTACGTGTGTGTGTGTGTGTGTGTGTGTGTGTGTGCGTGCGTGCGTGCGTGCGTGCGCGCGCGCATGCGTGTGTGTGTGGATGCATGCCTGTGTACTTGAATGCATGCATTAGTGTGTACATGCATATGTGAGTGCATACCTCCATGCATGCAAGCGTGTGTGCATGAAACACCGAACTCCAGCTCCACAGCATTGTTTCCATACTAAGAGTGAATGGGGCTCCAAACTTTAGCTCCACAGCATTGTTTCCATACTAAGAGTGAATGGGGCTCCAAACTTAGCTCCTTAGCACTGTTTTCCATACTGACAGCACAAGGAGCTCCAAACTCCAGCTCCACAGCATTGTTTCCATACTAAGAGTGAATGGGGCTCCAAACTTTAGCTCCTTAGCACTGTTTCCATACTGACAGCACAAGGAGCTCCAAACTCCAGCTACATAGCATTGTTTCCATACTAAGAGTGAATGGGGCTCCAAACTTTAGCTCCTTAGCACTGTTTCCATACTGACAGCACAAGGAGCTCCAAACTCCAGCTACATAGCATTGTTTCCATACTGACAGCACAAGGAGCTCCAAACTCCAGCTACATAGCATTGTTTCCATACTGACAGCACAAGGAGCTCCAAACTCCAGCTACATAGCATTGTTTCCATACTGACAGCACAAGGAGCTCCAAACTCCAGCTACATAGCATTGTTTCCATACTGACAGCACAAGGAGCTCCAAACTCCAGCTACATAGCATTGTTTCCATACTGACAGCACAAGGAGCTCCAAACTCCAGCTACATAGCATTGTTTCCATACTGACAGCACAAGGAGCTCCAAACTCCAGCTACATAGCATTGTTTCCATACTGACAGCACAAGGAGCTCCAAACTCCAGCTACATAGCATTGTTTCCATACTGACAGCACAAGGAGCTCCAAACTCCAGCTACATAGCATTGTTTCCATTCTTACAGTGCATGGGAGGAAGGACAGATTAAAAATGAAACACCTCCTTGTGGAATTGTTAGTGTGCATGCGCAAACACATGTGTGCACACACACGCACGCACACGCGCGCATGCGCGCGCGCACGCACGCACAGACACGCACACACACCCATCTCACCTGATAATCACACACTGACTCTCCATCTCAATCATCATGTTGCGGTACATATCGTCAGCCAAGGCGTACACATGTGGAGGGTTCTCATACTGTGCCTGTCAACAATCAAATCCACCGAATGGCAATTATCCGCACACTGCAACAACAATAAAACCCGCAGAAGTTGGCTGGATGGCTATTGCTAATTGGCCTGTAAATCATCACAGGCGCTTGCTGTTGCTCTGCGTCTCACAGGCAAAAGTGTTCACTCTGCAATTTCACTCAGTTGTGGTTCTAAGATCAAACCGAACACTGGCACCCAGACAGACAATTCGGATGAACATCAAAAGCCTATGAGTCTTGCGACCGCTTCTCAAGGCTAACACTTCGTTCCATTCCCACCCCCACATCTCTCTCTCTCTCTCTTTTTCTCTCTCTGTCTCCCTCTCTCTCCCCTCTCTTTTATGTTCTTTCCACTGATATCATTTGCTGGAGTAGGGGTGGGGGTGGGGAGGGGGTAGAATGTGTGCACAGCCACAATCTTAGGTACATTAATAACTGGTTGAATCTAAGGTAAAAAAAAAAAAAATATATATATATATATATATATATATATATATATATATATTTTTTTTTAAATTAATGTTACGAACCACCAAGTCCAAATATTTTGTCGGAATAGCACAACTGTAATGTCATCAAACACCAAGCCAACAAACAACAGACATGCTATGCCCTTTAGTGACCATTGTGGATCAACACTCCCTTTAAAAACACAACAACAAAATCAAGGAAATATTTGCTTGTTTTCTTTTGTGTGTGTGTGTGTGTGTGTGCGTGTGTGTGAGAGTGTGTGTGTGTGTGTGTGTGGTGTGTGTGTGTGTGTGTGGTGTGTGTGTGTGTGTGTGTGTGCGTGCGTGCGTGCGTGCATGCGTGATTGTGTGCGTGCGTGCATGCATGCATGCGTGTGTGTGTGTGTTTGTGTGTGAGTGCATGCCTGCATGTGTGCATGCATGCCTGCGTGTCTACATAAGAGTGTGTGTGTGTGTGTGTGTGTTGTGTGTGTGTGTGTGGTGTGTGTGTGTGTGTGTGTGTGTGTGTGGTGTGTGGTGTGTGCGCGCGCGCACACACACACGCACACCCTCGCGTATGTATCTAAAAATATGTGTGAACGCAACATGTTTACATGTGTGTGTATTTGAGTATGTGTGTGTGTTTGCTTGCACCTGCAGAGTACAGAACATTACAAAATGAGAAGAAAGGAGCATAACAATATCTATCCCATCTAAGTGATCACCTAAACATTCAAATTCAAGCCCTGAACCTCTCAATACAGAGGCCCAGTTGGTCAAAGGGACATCACAACCAGAAACCCCTAATCCGGAACAAGCAAAGCACTGGCTGCGTCGGTGACACTACTAGATGAGAACAAGGGTGTACTGTCACTGCAGTAAAACCCTGAACTTCCTGGATCCTATTATCTACTGGGCCGAGGACAGAAGCACAGTGTCATCATCGCTTCTCCATCCCATAATATGCCGCTTCAACCAGAACGTCCGGCCAGGCATGATGCGCGTCAGCAGTGATTGCACGCTAGGGGGTCATGGATGACTGATTAATATCTTACAAATTTACCTCTCAAATGTCATGAAACCTTGATGAGGCTTGGTCATATTATGACAGTTCACACTGATCACTTACTGGGATTTTCTTTCCCTTTTTGGGGATAAAATTTTGAATCTAAAACCATAAAAAAGAAGAAGAAGAAGAAGAGAGAGAGAGAGAGAGGAGAGAGAGAGAGAGAGAGAGAGAGAGAGAGAGAGAGAGAGAGAGAGAGGGAGGGAGAGAGAGAGGGAGAAAGAGAGAGGGAGAGAGAGTGAGAGAAAGAGAGAGAGAGAGATAGACAGAGAGAGAGAGAGAGAGAGAGAAGAGAGAGAGAGAGAGAGAGAGAGAGAGAGAGAGAGAGAGAGAGAGAGAGAGAGAGCGATAAGATAAGATAATGTTGCTTATAGCCCAGCTGACCGCAAAGGGCCACATCAGGGCTGGAGAGAGAGAAGAGAGAGAGAGAGAGAGACAGGAGAGAGAGAGAGAGAGAGAGAGAGAGAGAGAGAGAGAGAGAAGAGAGAGAGAGAGAGAGAGAGAGAACATCAATAATGCCATGTCATTATGGCTGAAACAATGTCACTCTGATAGGCTTGTGTAGTGCAGTGTCACTGACTCCGTCACACAATGAACAGCTTAGTATGTCATACAGTCACTGTGTACAATCACATACTGATACTGACAGCTGAGTATGCATGCTGTCTTGACAAGATCACACACACTGACAATTTGGTATGTCATACTATCATTGTGTACAAAGACACACCAACAGCTTTGTATGCCATGATGTCTTGACACAATCACACACTGACAGCTTAGTATGTCATACAGTCACTGTACATGTCACAAACTGACAACACAGTACGCCATACAATCACTATGTGCAGTCACACACTGACAGCGCAGAATATCATACAGTTACTATTCACAGTCACACACTGATAGCTTTGTATGCTTACTGTCTGGACTGACATGCTGATAGCCATTGCCAACACAGTCGCTCACTCATAGATTAGAATACCACAATGCCCCTGGAAAAGTTACACAAACCTTACTGCTAAACAGAAAATGATGCAACTTAACATGACGTACTGTCACTGAATCAGCAACACAAACACTGATTTTTCTTATAATACACCGAGACATCTGGTCAACGAGTCACCCTCCCAGTCACACAGTGACAAATCACCGACATTAAAACTCTTGCGATCACCGACTATGATTTATGTGTGATGGAAAGCAACTCACAACATATACATCACCAAGTGGTTACGGTCATCAGTAGAGAGCTTAACAGGTGGTGTCCTGAAGAGTCACCATTGAATGAAACCAAAATGATTAAGCAGCCGTGCAGTGTCCCCTCTGGTGGGTTTCCTCGAGACAACCTGACCTTTGTTGCTACTTAAACTGTGTCTGTAACAGGACACACCTGGGCTTGAAGTTGTATGGAGCGGCAATTCTCAAGAGTGACAGTCACATTGGCAGTACTGTTTAGTGTATCCTTTTTTTTTAAATGTCTGTTACTTGAGGCAGCCCCGATATGGACCTTTGCAGTCGGCTGGGCTATAAGCAACATTACCTAAACTGTTACTTGAGGGGTCCGAAAAAGACATACTTGTTGAAAATCTGCCTGTCCATTTGGCATTGCGCATTGACAAAGCCTAAATTTGCGCTCTGGTGTGTGTGTACTTACTCGCATTTTGACTTGTTTTGCCAAAGAGAAACTGAGCCCAGTCACCTGACAAAGCAGTGCAATGATAACTTCCCATGGCAAGCAGTGATGCAGTCACTCACTCGTTCAGTCATTGTTCATTCACAATCACAGACAGTTATCGAATCACTGACACACAGACAATATCAAAAAAACATACTGACATAAGAACGCTCACTAACTCTCAAATCGGCACACTGCCAGCTTCCTGTGTTCTAAGGTAATTTTTAGTAATGCCATGACACAGTGATGCATACTTCTAGCCATTGTGACACACAGTCATCATGTGACCGACACATTCAGATTCACACACGCATCCATAATTTAACTTACCGCTCCCTGGTAGATGTCGATTTCCCTCTCAGTGTAGATTTTCAACTGCTTGAAGGGGTTGACCGACACCAGCACGGGCCCAATGTAGGTCTGGGTTTTTGGTTAAGGTTGGAGAACACCCTTTACAACAGCTGGGAGCTATCATGAGAATTTACACATTCCTGCCAATCAAAGTTTCCTTTCAGCACCATGTTGTGATCTTCACAGCAGCTGGGAGCTATCATTATCAGGTTTTACATATCCTTACCACATATTCTTACCATTCAACGTTTTATTTTAGGACCTTGTTGAGATAAGATAAGATAAGATAATGTTGCTTATAGCCCAGCCGACCGCAAAGGGCCATATCAGGGCTGTCACCACGTTAAAATCAACTCACCAGTCACCTTTCATACATCTCATTAAATGACATCGTCACCTTGTTGAGAAAATGTCATCTCGCCAATGTAAAAGTTATGGTATACTGTGTTTTGTTCCACCGCTTTTTGCTACCAGAGTGTCGTTTATGAAGTGTTTTGCATCTACACACCCTTGGGTTTCTGGATTTCAAATATTAACTAGACTTGGGAGTCCTACACACACATGAGTCATTCTAACAAATAAACAGAAGGAAAGGCACTCAGGGCACAGTGATGTCACCTGGTCTACTAACCTTTTACACATTCATGACTGCACATGCATGAGAAAAAAAAACCCACTTGCAATCAAGAATTCTGATGTCTCTGCAAGATTTGACACTGACACCGTCTATTTCAATAAAATCAAAACAATCTGTTAGTGATGCAAAACGAACTATCAATACAACTGGTCTTAAAACAAAAGAAAGGTTAATCAACTTTTGGAGAAAAAAAGAAATCTACTGCCTGTACCAATTCTTTCATTATACATAGACTATTGAGAGAGTGGGTGAATATCAATATCTATGAACCGATTTAGATTAAAGAAGAAAGTGAGTTTTTTTTAGAACAATGTTGATTCTATCAATAACAAATACTAATCCAGACTTTTTGTTTACGGAAACTGAGAATTTTGGAACTGTATCATTAAACCGATTTCACAATTGCTGCTGTGTGGTGTCTGCACTCGCTGATTCATTCATGCACTAGCATGGAAGTTCGGGTGTGAGAAGCAAATGGGTGCCGAATAATGTGAATGTGTGTAGAGTCCCAGCGAAGCTGTGGGAATGAGACAAACTGGTATGCAAGAATTGTATGAGAGATAAGTGATACAGAAGGCCAGGCAAATAACCACTGGTGACAACTGTCAAGTATATGTTACTAAATATTATAGGCGTTTACCATTTGGGCACCATTACAGAACCTTTTACCATTAGGGCACCATTACAGAACCTTTTAAATAAAAAAAAAAAAAAAAAGAGCTGAGAAAATTTTCATTCCACAATAAATCCACATTCTGACTCACATGCATGACGAATGAAGGAATGTAATCAATACTGTTTTGGTTGTCCATCCATGTGTGCATTTGTATGTATGAGTGTGTGCCTATGGTAAACTTTACCGCTTGCAATTTCTTAGCAAGTATATGCAGGAGCGTACTGAAACTTTGCAGAATTATAAATATTGATCAGACCTTTCCAGTCGTTGCATGTGTGAAGATGTCACTTAATTGTAAAGGCCATAAATCTGCATTTAACTTTTCAGAAGAAAAAAATCAATATTACAAAATCTTTTTTTTTCCCCTAAGATGATGTTCACTGACAATTAATGGTTTATACACTGATACAAAAAAAGACATGTTAAATGATAATTGCATGAAAAAGCTGTGACAAATATTGTATAGGATTGGACAGTTTAATGCCATTTCAACCAGATGAGGAGATACGAATGAATGAATTACTAACTAAGCTAAACCACATATCCACAGTTTAGCATCATGCATAATACGTACAAACATTACATCACGTGGATGATGCATAGTTTTGATACACAGAATTTGAAACCATACTGTCTGACTTAAATAGATCACTGGGGCTAACTTTTCACCTCGAGAGGTGCACATGTGGTCAATCCGTAACCAACAGAGACACCATTCTATTTATAATCCAGGTCAGGTCATTTCAGAATGATACCTCGCACTGAGGGAGGGGGAGGGGGGAGGCACGGGAGAGGAAAGCAGTTGAGGGTGATGGTGGTGGGAGGAACTTAATTAAAGTGGCTGAGAGATTAAATGAGGAAGTGGAGGGAAAAGGGAGAGGGTGATAGCACCTTAGGGCAGTGAAAGAAATAGTCATCATCACAGAGGTGAGAGATAACCTGCTAAGTAATCTGATGGGAGTTAGCGGTGACTGGTTTTTGTCAGGTGGTGGCCTTGTATTACATACAGTTTACCTTCACCTGAGACCCTGTGCCTTTTCATTGTGCTCTTGCATGTGCTCATCACTTGAGAGGCAAATTTAGGCAAACGCCTGACTTGTCCCATTAACATTCATAGCTATTTATGGACATCTCATAGATGTGTGTGTGTGTGTGTGTGTGTGTGTGTGTGTTAGTGTGTGTATGAGAGAATGTGTGTGTGGTGTGTGTGTGTGTGTGTGTGTGTGTGTGTGTGTGTGTGTGGTGTGTGTGTGTGTGACACAGAGAAGAGAGAGAGAGAGAGAGAGAGAGAGAGAGAGAGAGAGAGAGAGAGAGAGAGAGTGCATGTTAAATCTATTTGTAACCTTGAAATATTTAATGGTAAGGTGAGCCGCAATGGGCACTCTGAATGCAATATATGTGTAGTATGCTTAATCATTTTGCATTTGTATGAGCATACATGTGTGTGTGTGTGTGTGTGTGTGTGTGTGTGTGTGTGTGTGTGTGTGTGTGTGTGTGTGTGTGTGTGTGCGCGTGCGTGCGTGCGTGCGTGTGTGTAGGCATGCATGCATACATGTAAGTGTGTGTGTTTGTGTGTGTGAGTATATGCATGTATGCATATGTGCATGTATGCATGCGTATGTGTGCGTGCGTGCCTGTGCATACCCATGTCAGATGTCTGAGTGCACATACAGTTTCATTCCTCTTAATGCCTAAAAATCACATTTCTGTTAACAGCTAGGATTAATAGAATGTCACACTGCGGTCAAGGTACTGAAAAAGCAATTTGATGATGATTCACAATGCGTTCAATGCTGTCTTGTTTTGGAAATATCTTCACTGTTCGCTGTTTTGAACTGCTCAGTCTGATGTTATACATTTCTCGCAACTGACGCACTCAACTGACATAATTTCGCTTTCGGGATAATACAATTGATTTCATCATCTCATTTGCAAATACACCTTTTCCTTGGATGGAAAGCAAACTGGACAGCCTCATATCTGGTCAGCTAGGAGTGGGTCAGACACTATGTAAACTGGATTGTTTATGATAGACTGTCAGGGGACCAGGCAAGAGGGCTCAGCGTTAGTCACTGGATTCAGACAAAGTGGTTAAACAGGATCAAGGAAACAGGAAAAGCTTATGTGAACAAAGGAGGTAGGGGTGGAGAGAGGGACAGAGAGAGAATATGGTATGAGGTAGGAAGGGGTGTGTGCATGCGTTGTGTGTGTGTGTGTGTGTGTGTGTGTGTGAGAGAGAGAGAGAGAGAGAGAGAGAGGGGAGAGTGTGTGTGTGTGTTGTGTGTGTGTGTGTGTGTGTGTGTGTGTGTGTGTGTGTGTGTGTGTGTGTGCGTGCGTGTATACACAATGAGAGAAATTATATAACTGTGGACATTGCATGTGAATACATGAGAGAAACATGACAGTGGAGTTAAAAATGTATGTACCTGGAATACATGCATTTTTTTCTGTCGTGCATGTCGTTGCATGCGCCTGTTGCTTACAAGGGTGTCTCGATGTTTGATTCCACCAATGTTGTTGTTGTTCTTATTTTTTTACTCTACATTTCTAAAAATAATGTCTACAGTCACCAAGGCTTTTAAAAGTATGGTTAGTCTTACTTATTGACAATTTCATGATATATTAATAGAACCAATGGTAACATTCTTATTTGTATCATCATAAACAAACAAACATACAAAACAACATTAAAAAAAGTTTTCCTTTTATGTTTCTGGTTGACTAGTTTACAAAATATCACCAAAAAAGTTTCTCTCTTATTTTGGAGGTGATTAGCATACAAAATATCTATTTAAAAAATGTGTTTCTCTTCCTTCTTGGTTGCCTAGTTTAGCTTTGCCTTGGTTTTGTCTCTGGCTGGTTTGTTGGGTTTGGGGGTGTGGGGCGGAAGGGGTGGGGTGGGAGTATGTGTTGTGTGTGTTTCTTTTGTTTCGGTTGGTTGGGTGGATCTGGGAGTGGGGGTGGGGGTGTGTGTTGGAAGGATGGGTGTGTTTCCTTTGTTGTTGTACGCAAGACAAACTGCTTTCTTCACAAATGGAAGCTCTAACTGAAGGATGATGTTCACGCCCCCTTGAGTGACACACGCTCTGAGCACACGTCCCCGAACCTACTGACTGTTCAAACCATGAGATTTTGCAGCCCACTCGACTCGATCCCGTCACTCAGTAACCAGGAAGAACTTCGAAAAGATGACAACTTGAGTATCAATGCTGATGATCATACACTCTCCAGTCTCTCTTCTCTTTCATGAGGATGAAATCTCGTTTGGTTTCCCTGCAATGAGCGTTGTTTCCTGTTTCACAGACACTTGGATGGTTTATCTTGTCAGGATGATTAAAGAGGGAGTTGGACCCACACCCAAACAACCGGAAACAAAAGAAACACACACCAAACTTGCACATGCAAGGTCCACATTTACATCATTTCTCTCATTGTGTATACATCATTGCACGCACACACACATACATACACACAAGCACACATAAACACACAAATACGCACACACACACACACGCAGACGCACACACACACGCAGATGCACACACACAAAACACACGTGCACACACACGCACACACACAAAACACACATGCACAAGCACGCACACACACACACACACACACACACACACACACACACACACACACACACACACACACACACACACACATCCCAGGGTTCATTTTCTGACACAATCCTGCACCATTTGTGCACCAGTCTCCCAAAGGACCCACAGCATTTTGACTGGAGGGACCAATGTCCCTTCCCTGTGTTTTGGTCAGGTCAAGTATTTAAAATGTGATCGTTTCTCTTTTGTGCACTGTTGTTGGCTTAATTCAGGAAGAATGCCTGTCTACTTCATTAGGAATGTTGAGAACAGAATGTCATGGTATGAAGTTAATGAACTCCCCTCCCCACCTTCCCTCCCCATTCATTTTTTTAAATTTAAATTTGCCACAGAAATTTGAAAAACACCATTAGATTCCCTCCAAGGCTTGCCCCCCCCCCCCCCCCCCTCCTCTTCCATCTACCCCACCACTTTTACAAAAATTTGAAAACCCACGAATTTCCTCCCCTTACAGATTTATCAAACATAACGGAAGATTTATGCAGAAACAGGCACGAGTGACATCTACACTAAGAAACACAATACTCATACAGTGACAAACGACAGAGAACAACACAAACACTACTGCTCTACAACAGCCCTGATGTGGCCCTTTGCGGTCGACTGGGCTATAAGCAACATTATCTTATCTCCTACTGCTCTACAAAACTTAATGTACCCTACACACTTAAGTGTTTAAGTGAGCACTGCATCATGCCACATGCGCTCCAGTTCTAGCTCTGTTATTGCGGCACAGCCAACCACACAAAGAGCTTTTCGGGGCTGTCACACAAGTCAGGGTTAAAAAAGAAAAATCCCACCCTGCAAGAACAAATGAACAGCAAAAAACAATATTGACGTATGTGCACAGGACATAGCAGCTAATAAACTGCTGTTCATTAGGTCATTAGGCTGATAAAACTAGCGTGTAAAGAGGGCACCGGCAATGCCACTTAATCTGGCGCCCCCAGATTTAAAGAGTAAAGAATTGATGAAAAACATCTGAATACACACACACAAAAAAAAAGAAAGAAAAAAACGGGAAAAAACATATGTGAAAACAAACACAACAGACTGGCCACAGAGTGTCCACTCTTGAAAGCACGTATAGTCTCACCATCTACTCACAAGACTAAAAATCAAAACAAAACCTTGCATGTAATAACTTTTAACCTGAAAAAAAAAAGTGTACTGGATTTTTTTAAAACAAAGGCTGGAGAAAGGGAAAAAAAAAAGGTAGAAAAACAGCAGACAACAATACAAAAAGACAGAAAAAATGTTGACTCAAAGAGACTTACAGAAAAGATCATGTCAACAGTATGGCGTGCTCTATGTGTGAATGTGATGCTATAGGTGTATGATCGAACAATATGCACTACAGTCTAAATCTGATGCCATATCTGTACAGTTGAACTTGAGCGAATGTACATACACACACTAATCATATCACACCTCAATAACGCAATGTCCATTCGTATAGATGCAATACCACGTCTGTGTGATGCAACACACACACACAGACGCACACACATAGACATGCACACAGTGTGAAGCTACACCTCACTGATTGTACAATATACACATCATTTTATCATGACCTAATGAACATAACCTTTGAGGGTCATTTTCTAAATATAAATTTCAAACAGACTGTTTGCAAAGCAGTGGGGATGGAGCTGGTGGGAAACTTCTGAATTTTTTTGTGAGGCATCTTCCAAGTTTTCATAAAAGTGGGTTGGGGAAGGAGGGTGGAGGCTGGGGGAATCGCCAGACACTGTCACTGATCTCAACATCATCAACAGTAAATTTCATGACTGAAGCAGACACATTCAAGGGTACCGGTGAACTCACCTCAACAATTGTTTCAACTGCTTAAGGCTCACAGCGGTCGGCTGGGCTATAAGCAACATTATCTTATCTTATCTTAAGGCTCACAGCACTGTGTTTTTGCTTTCTGAAGCCACTGTACGAGCGACATTTTGACAACAGACTAAGGGTGCATGCAATCATGAGCAAAGAAGAGAAATAACTCTAGCATGTTCCTCTTGAGTCATCTATCATGCTTATTTCTATGCACTGACTACTAGGTCAACATGTTCTACTTAAAAACAATGTGCATCCCTATGATGTCCAGGATTATGTTTTCAAGCGTCATAGTTGAATTTCTGAGTTGCATCCCTATGATGTCCAGGATTATGTTTTCAAGCATCATAGCTGAATTTCTGTGTTTCATTTATACACATACATGCATCTGTGGAAACAATAACGTATACTCCAGATGTGATGCCACACAGTTGATAGAGCGCAAGACTCTTGATCCTGATAATGTTGGGGTCGCAAGCTCGAATCTCTGTTGGGCTCTTTCGGTAGAGAGGATTAGTTCCCTTGCAGTTAACATTGGTTCTGACTCCATTTTCAAAAAAGTTCTTTAAATGAGACTATACAGCGAGGTTCCCTGTATGAACACAGGTATAACATCACCAACATTCAGCATACAAAGCCAGTTTGTTCGCAGGTGTGGTTAACATGTTTATAGCATGCATCCTTTGTGAAGAATAGAGGGGATGGGTGAAAAACTGAGAGACTTGTATTCAACTGAATGACAGGAGCAATGTTGTGGTTAACATGTTTATAGCATGCATCCTTTGTGAAGAATAGAGGGGATGGGTGAAAAACTGAGAGACTTGTATTCAGCTGAATGACAGGAGAAATGAACGATTAGCGCAAGCAGGCAGCTTTTCAGTCAGCCCTACCCAGGTAGGCAGCCTGCTGAGTAACAAGCGCATGGACTGCAGATGGAAAAGAGCCAGCAGCTTGGTCTTCAACCAAGGACAGGTGCTATACACTTTGTAAAGTGGATAAGGAGGGAAGAGGGAGGAGGAGAGCTAGCAGACACATCATCTTCCACACCAACACCAGCTCATTGGTCTCTCTCTCTCTTTATTTCAAATCATAGTTGGACTGAACCAACCACACCGACCTCAGGACAGTGTGCTATATGCTACGGCTCCTCACGTTTCACCCGTTAGGCCAACACCCTAGCCCAACAATGGTTGTTGCTTTTCAGCCCTTCACATTCACAAACACCTGAATAACGGAATCGGCGTCACAGCCTCCATCGCACTCTGCTCAGCGAACAAATGGTCTCAGAGCCAGACTGCTGTGAGTATATAGGCCTCCCAGCCCCTTTCAACGAGATCTTTCGAGAAACTCCTTTGTGGCCCAAGTCACAATGGAACCACTAGAAGCGTCTAATGAGGTCAGATCTGGCTTCGCTGGGCTGCTCTTGAACTGATATTCTATCCCCTAGGGCCTGACAACCAACGGGGCTGTCAGTGTCATGTAAGTGGCTGGATCTGGAGGAGTGGAGAGGAACATCAAGACAGACCCTTTAGACTCCATACCTAGGGCAAAATCCAGCATGTGTGCACTCCATCGACAGCAACTCCCACCTGCGGATAATTACCTCTCTGAAGTCTCAAGTCCACCTCAGCGAAGACAACACCAACCACGGCTCCACGTCCTCCCAGGGCTGCCTCCTCGGCCTATAATTAGTCTTCCAGACCAAGCCCTCCAGACCAGCCATGGTCAAAGAGAGGCTCAAGACCTCATCAGCAAAAGCAACACCAATTACGATGTGGCTGAAGTCCAATGGCTGTCTCTTAATAACCAGTCTGCCCAGACCAGCCGCAGGCAAACTGTTGAGTGACCAGCTTCTTAACTGGCATTCCGAACGACCAGCTAGGTTACCCCTAACTGTGATCCTATCCCACGTTTGCATGATTAACCACTGCAAAATCTCTGTTCTCAAAAGTTGGGCAGAATCACACACTTTACATATTCTGCCCTGCTGCAATTCATGGTCCCCATGAATTATAATCACTAAATCCAGGCACAACAGTCTACCGGTCAAAAAAGAAAAAGAAAAAAAAAGACATGTGCCAGATGAAGTACCACATACTTGAATATGACTTAAGACAGTCATATGTGACGCATACACACATAAGTTGTGAGTTCACCACACCTACACTGCAGTATGCAGAACCTGGAATTACCTCACAAACATTTATCTGAATGCCGCCCACTTCCATTTGTGTGGGAGGTTGAGTGAGTGCTTCACCAGTCTATAGCAACCCTACTCAATAACACCCAGCATGTGATGTAACATACACACAAGTATTGTCACATGCATCAGAAGTGGTGCAAGAAGCAACATACACCATAAAAATGTTGCATCTCTTAGCACACATGAAATACAACATATGTGTGTGTGTGTGTGTGTGTGTGTGTGTGTGTGTGTGTGTGTGTGTGTGTGTGTGTGGTGTGTGTGTGTGTGTGTGTGTGTGTGTGTTGTGCGTGCGTACGTGCGTGCGTGCGTGCGTGCGTGCGTCAATACGTGTGTGTGTGTGTGTGTGTGTGTGTGTGTGTGTGTGTGTGTGTGTGAGAGAGAGAGAGAGAGAGAGAGAGAGAGAGAGAGAGAGAGAGAGAGAGGTGTGTGTGTGTGTGTGTGTGTGTGTGTGTGTGTGTGTGTGTGTGTGTGCGTGTGATTATTTGTATGTGTCAATATGCACTGACAAGCATCATAATTACCAACAGCTGTGTGCGTGCGTGCGTGCGTGTGAGCGTGCGTACATGCATGTGTGTCTGTGTGTATGTCTGTGTATGCATGTGCAATGAAGTATTTGTGTATGTCACTAAGCGCTGACAAGTGTCACAGTCACCAGCAGCTGTCAGCAGTCTGAGAGCTAAGACAAGGATACGTAGATGCAGTCCTCCATGAATCGCTTCTTCAAGTTCTCCACGATGCCGGCCTCTGAGATCTTCTGAAGAAGCACCATGTCATCCACCCCACTGGTCTTGACATTGTGGCTCTGCCAGTGGTACTTTGCCTGCAAATGGATGGGAGCATTTCATATGAGTTGATCAACGGGTTTTTTTTTTTCTTTTTTGCCTTTATCTTTTCTCAGTTCAAATGGACTCTAAACATGACCTTGCCCATCGCTTCCCCTCCTCCTTCTCTCCCGTACCAGCTATGCATGTATGTGAACGCGTGCATGCTTGTGTGTGTGTGTGTGTGTGTGTGTGTGTGTGTGCGTGTGCGTGCGTGCGTGCGTGCGTGCGTGCGTGCGTGTGTGTGTGCGTGTGTGCATGCGTGCGTATGTGTGTGTATGTGTGTGAGTAGGTATATGTTCGGAGAAGTGATTGAGGGGTGGTGAGGGAGAGTAGTACTGTGTGTATGTGTCTCTTTGAGTATGAGTCAACCAATGTGTGTGTGTGTGTGTGTGTGTGTGTGTGTGTGTGTGTGTGTGTGTGTGTGTGTGTGTGTGTATGCGTGTGCATGCGTGTGTGTGTGTGTGTGTGTGTGTGTGTATGCAGGCACAATCCCACAGATAAACCCCTCATTCACATATCATCTAATAAGTGGATTCTTTGCCTACGGTTTGTAAAAAACAAGAGCATCTGTGAAGCGTCCAACCCACATCTTCACAAACACACACACATACACACACACACATTGGTTGACTCATACACACACATACACATACACACACATACAGATGCACACACACACACACACACACACACACACACACACAAACACAAACACACACACTGTCTTTCCTTCTTTAAAATCCTCAAAAAATCTTCTGAACCCAACTGACATTTAGTCAATCAGAATCATGCATTTTATCCCACTTGCATCAGAGGAAAATACTGATTGTGGAAGAGGACAGTGACGAACCACAGGGAAGAACAAAGGTGAGCATTCACGCTGTGAAGTTGTGGAAGAGGACAGCGATGAACCACAGGGAAGAACAAAGGTGAGCATTCACACTGTGGAGTTTTAATATCAACAGTGCAACAGTCACTTGTGCTTTTTGAACCAAAGCGCAGGTAGAACCCGGCAAGTGTGTCCTAATCTGACAAGAATTGAAGTGAGCAAAAAAAGAAAAAAAGAATTGTTTGGTAAATCACCTACCCCCATCTCAAAATCCCAATCAATGTCGCATCCCCCAAACTTGGAAGAGTAACACTGTTGATACGTTTAAAAAAATATAACTTATGTACATTTTTCTTAAAGTTTAAGAATAAAAAAAAGCAACCCCCCCAAAAAACAAGAACAACCCCCCCCCCCAAAAAAAAAAAAAAAAAAAAACAAAAACAAAAAAAAACAACCCCTGGCATCCTCAGCCTGAGGTTTTACTGAACTTATCCACCCACACAATCATCACAGTAACCATCACTTCCAGTCAAATACCGTTTTAACAGTGTGTACATGGTGAGAGAAATCAATTGCTGATAGTGATGGCCAATAGTCAGCTAGAACTGACATGACAGACTGGCAGAATTCAATCTCCCTACCCCCACTCTGTTCCTTCCTCTTTGTCTCTTTCACAATTTTTAAAAGCAATCTCACTCTGTAACATGTGTGTGTGTGTGTGTGTGTGTGTGTGTGTGTGTGTGTGTGTGTGTGCACGCGCGCGCTTGTGTATGTGCACATGTGTATACTTGTGAGTGAGTGAGTGAGTGTGTATCTGTGTGAGTGTGTGTGTGTGTGTGTGTGTGTGTATGTGTGTGTGTGTGTGTGTGTGTGTGTGTGGTGTGTGTGGTGTGTGTGTGTGTGTGTGTGTGTGTGTGTGTGTGTGGTGTGTGTGTGTGTGTGTGTGTGTGTGTGTGTGTGTGTGTGTGTGTGTGTGTGTGTGTGTGTGTGCGAGCGCACGCGCATGAGTGTGTGCATGCGTGCGTGCGTGCCTGCGTGTGTGCGTGCGTGTGCATGCAAAGTTGTGATTATTGTCAGCACGAGTCTCTTGATCAGCCAGTTCTTTCCTCACTTGAACACCCTTTCCTAAACTTCTTCCCTTTAATTCCAACACTCACTCTGATACTGTTTGTTTTCCTGTTGTGTGTCATCTCAAGAGACAAGTGAAAACTGTTTTTGATTACATGCAAAACGAAATTTGATCCTCATGAACGGTCATCTGAATGAGAATCACCGAATTTTCTTTGAGTTCATTCATTCATCAAAACAACTGTTAGTGCTTTTCAGTTTCAGTTTCATCAAGGAGGCGTCACTGCGTGCGGACTAGTCCATATACGCTACACCACATCAACTAAGTTTTGAGACCACACTACGCATTATTTGAAGCTGATGGATAAATGAATTAACAACAAAGATGAGACAATTGAAGAAGAGGGTCTCGTGGCTACGACTCAGCAGATGTCTGACCTACGCATTAGCCCAACGCGCTGGTCAGACCTTGAGTGCCTACCTACCATTTGTGTGTGTGTGTGTGTGTGTGTGTGTGTGTGTGTGTGTGTGTGTGTGTGTGTGTGTGTGTCTGTGTGTGTGTCTGTGTGTGTGTGTAGTGGATGTACATATGTGTGTATGATGTGTGGCCCATGTGTGTGTGTGTGTGTGTGTGTGTGTGTGTGTGTGTGTGTGTGTGTGTGTGTGTGTGTGTGTGCTACATTGTGATAACTTCTGAGAAAAGAGAACACTTCAATAATAATTTTTCACTAAATCGTAGCATTGAAATGATGGCTGAACAAGTTCAGTGTTTAAAGATGAGAAAGAAGTAACTACAAAAGTGCAATGGCTTAGAAAAGTAACAGAACATGTATGATCTCACCTGACAGTGAGGTAAATTGTATGAATGTCATGTCACACAAACAGCTGTGAACATTGCTGCCGACAGTTCTCATGTTCTTTCAAACAATCTAGAATGTTCTACAATCTAGACGAAGATTCCCAATTCCAAAATTCAAACCAAACAGAACTAAAAACAGTTTTGTTTCCAATGCCATCAAAACTCCTGAATCAAAACTGAACTTTCGGTGAGATACCATTCAGAAAGCTTGTTTGTACAAAATATATGAGTGTGTGTGTATTATTCTGTGTGTGTAAGTGGGTGGGTGTGTGTAAGTGGGTGGGTGTGTGGAAGGGTGGGGGTGGAGGGTGGGTGTGATTTGTGATTTGTTGAATATAGATCCATAGACATGCTTTTTTTATGGCCACTCTTAATTTCTCTTTGGAGATAAAGTGTTCTAGACTTGACTTGACCGCAGTGCTGACTTCTTTGCATGCATGCATTTGAACAGTCTATCTACCTACTGCTCCGTAAAGAACCTTCTCTAGAAAGACTTATCACCATAGCATTGTCATGGTCTTTGGTGGAAAGACTCTACTACATCACTCTTCTAAGCATCAAATTTTGCTTACACAATTATCCTAGAGTCTTAGGACTGGGGATAGACAATGCAGCACTTGAATTTCGTCTTCTTACCCAGCATCTTTTGGAAACTTCCAATTATTAATATGGCATGACACAGAAACAACAGAAACAAAGTTTTGTGTCTTGTTTTGCTTCTGAAAAGAGAATAAGTGACTACCAATTTTTCTGAGCACAACTATTTTTACTGATGCCAGATGTCTTTCCAATATTCAGCGACATGCGAGTAGAATCAGTTGGCAATACAATCTTCAAAACTTGGATGAAATAGGTTATGTTGCTCACAAACATAAAAGTACTGAAAACTATACTTCTCCACAAAACTAGTGTACCAGATACAATTCCAGTCCTGAATGATGACGATGGAAAGAAATATTTATGGCATAAAATCCTCTCAGAGTTCATTGTTTTAAAACATGAAGCAAAGTAATTCGGACAATGTTGTTGACATCTGACATGAGGCTGGGTGGCTTCTTTTCTACCTAAAAGGAAAAGAACTCTTCTGACAACTCACTGCAGCATTCTTAGAATGATCCCTGAATACCCTCTGTACCAAATAGTTGGTGTCAAAGAGAACTGGCTCCCTGGTGTTTGTCAATCAAAGATTACAGTTACACATGTTATTATGTGCATGCACACTCTTAGTTAGTTAGGATAAGATAATGTTGCTTATAGCCCAGCCGACGTGCACACTCTTACAAAGGCAACCATCTCACAAGAAAGGATTTACTAGGGCCAAAGAATTTTTCAAACCCCTAACTGTGATTCCTTCCATCTGTTATCAATCCCAGTTCTCTCCCAATTTTCATCTCTTTTCTGAATTGCAAATACAGTACAGAACCCCCCCCCCCCCCCCCCCACACACACACACACCTCCTTTCCCCTAATGACCTCTCCCCTAGACCCTAACCCCATCCTGCTCTCCCCCCAAACCCAATTGTCTCCTCCCTCTTTCAATCTCCTCTGAGATTCGTACATAGTCCTAGTGCCAAACACCGCCCCCCCCCCCCCCCTCTCTCTCTCTCATGAATTTTTAAAATTCTACAAAAGTCCAAGATCCCATACCTACACTGATCTATTAAAAGCAAGTCTTTGTTATTCTGGTCCTCTTCTCTGGAGCTCATTTCCACCTGAGCTTAAATATGCCACCAAAGCTCAGAATTTTACAGAACGAAATTGCTTGCATTCTTTGCATACTCTTACTCATTATGTAATACACAGCATAATTCATATAATGGATGCCTATCCACATATGTTGTTATTATTATACCATCATCAAAATATTTTTACTGACTTTCTCAAAGTGGTAGTTGCTGTTTACAAGTACTACTGTTTCAAAATAATTTGTGATATTCATGAACGACTGCATATATGTATACATGAAAGATTCATAATGCATTCATACTGTGAGTATGTGTGAGCTGGCATACTGCTCTTATGATCTTTTTGGGGAGCACTAAAGGGATGGGTAATGGTGTTATCTTTCTTCATTTTTTACCGCTTTACTTAGGTTTGACTTTCTACTTCTTAATTTTGTTTTTCTTGCACCATCTCCCTCCACCCATCCCCTGCTCCTCCTTACCCCATAATATTAAAGCATGTTTGAATCTCTCTCCTTCTCTCTCTCCTGCCCTCAAGAAAAAAAGTTACCCCCAATTTCCTCACTGCCTTGAATACCAGTCTTGCTCTATGAACAAGAAGGTTGAATATGAGTATAATTGCTACTAGATTACTTGAACATGACTGCTTCATGAATCACCGTTTGTTCCTCCTCTGGCTATAGTGATAATACCATGTTGGTGGTTGATGCTACTTACGTCCTATTTCCGCATAGGAATGCTACATACACTACACAGCGTGCGTGCGTGTGTGTGTGTGGGGTGTGTGTGTGTGTGTGTGTTGGTGTGTGTGTGTGTGTGTGAGTGACACTTTCAGTGTTATGTATGTTTTCTTTTAGGCTAACATGAATCATCACCATTTTTGTTATATATAATCAGTTCTAGCTTGTGTCATAGTGTTTTGTGTGTTAGTATCCTTAGTTCCTGGAAAGGCAATGGCCAGATCGGAAAAAAGCATCTTCTTTCTTATCTGTTAGTGTTACCCTTGGGAATAAAGATTATCAATCAATCAATCTCTCTTTTCACACATACACACACACGCACACACACACACACACTCGCGCGCGCGCACACGCGCGCACACACACACAGCCCTGATGTGACCCTTTGCGGTCGGCTAGGCTATAGATACGCAACATTATCTTACACACACACATCATCATCATCTCAGAACGAATATCTCCTGTTGGCTAAGCACTCCTTATAACGGAAAATCGTTCCTAACAACATCATTCAAACCTCTCTCTAAAGCCACACTGATAAATTTTACAGAAAAAAACAGGTTTTGCCACCTGCTTGATCAAGGGACGTAATTTTCACACCAGCAGAGCTTGAGAAATCCCTAGAAAATACGGCTAAGAACTTAAAACCTCCCATCTTCTAATAATGTGTTCGCGCTCATCAAAACAACCCCCCCCCCCCCCCCCAAGGACTGACAGCCATAAACAAGCATTCAGTGGCAGTTACAATTTGCATACGAACGAAAGCGGAAGAAGAAATGGACACCAAACACTCAGTACAGTAGTCACTTACCATGGCTGCCGACTATGATACTCGCCCACACTCTTTTTAGTCACTATACCACCCCTGGCAGAACTCTATAGCAAAAGCCAGTACGCTCATATATTGCTCTGAACCATTTTGTATCTCAACACAACATTTATCTGGTCATGTTTTTTTCCACCCCGATATTTGTTCTCAATGGTTTAGAACGGGCGTCTGCTTTTCCTACTCGGTCCCTGCTTCCGGAAACCTTGACCCGGAGGAAGACCATTGTAACGTCACAGCGGAAATAATTTTTTATTATGTTCCATATAAGGCAAAATGACAGGATTCCCTTGGCGACTCTTCTTCAGTTTGTTTCCGGGCCAAAGAAGACTAGAGACTCAAAAGAAGAGGCAGAACTCCTTACGATATTATAGGCCTAGTTGACAACGCAAGACGGGAGAAAGAGTTATGTCCCTTCTCTTGTCCTGGCTATAATTTTGTTAAAATTGGAAATGAAACGAGGCAGGGAACCGTAAACAATAAACAGTAAACAAGTGGGGTAACGTTTGCTCCCATAAGAAACCCTAACACAGAGTAACTTTTATTCAAGACTGGCACAGCCTTTTAAACTTGAATAAAGTCAGACAAATACATAGACGAACAATTTAATAGTGGGGGAAAAATACAAGCGCAGGCCA
>CM031608.1:36807630-36817630 GCA_018398815.1 Conus ventricosus
CGAGGTCAAAAAATGGATTATTAGGATACTGGCCGTGCCGCGTGTTGTAAGCAAAACGTGGAACTGATTCATTATTTTGCAACATCGAGGAAGCCATACAGCACAATGAGGGAGGCTAGGAATAATTCCAGAAATGTAAGATTTATTTACTTCAAAGTACCGAGGCGGCTATATACACGAAAGAGAGAGAGAGAGAGAGAGGAGAGAGAGAGAGAGAGAGAGAGAGAGAGAGAGAGAGAGAGAGTGAGAGATGGTATATGGTATATTCATAGGTATAGGCCATAGCTCCGATATGAACGGGAGTGTGACATATTCAGACAATTCAAAAGAAAGAGAGAGAGAGAGAGAGAGAGAGAGAGAGAGAGAGAGAGAGAGAGAGAGAGAGAGGGAGGGAGAGAGAGGGAGAGAGAGAGAGAGAGAGAGAGAGAGAGAGAGAGGAGAGAGAGAGAGAGAGAGAGAGAGAGAACAAACCATGGTAACAGTCACAATATAGGCTAGCACGTGCAATAATTATCACACACACATTGGTATGCAACAAGTCATATTCTTATTGGGACGCATATTTGCATTATCTAAGTGGCAAAAAAGATGGAACCACTCTACCCGTGTCTCTCCCCCAAGCAAAGCACTGGTCGAATAGTTTTGCATATTACTGATGCCGCCTGTGTGGTGCAAGAAAAAAAAAAGAAGCAAATATGCGTTGATACAAGCTTGTTGTTGACGAAAAAAAGAAACAAGATGCAAAGCATATAAACGTACTCCCAGTTTATCCTGAATACGCGTGAGATATTCCATAAAGAGGAAAAACCGTCTTGGGCTGGTGTAACCGTTAGTAATGGCTATTCTAGTAAACATCGGCCATCATCTGTGACCTAAAATGAACATACTTACAAATTTTCATAAAGATCGGCCTAGAACTTGCTGAGATTTTCCATAAAGAAGAAAACCATTATGGGCCGTTAGTAACGGCTATAACGGTAGACCAAAACATCGGGCATCATCCGTAACCAAAAATAAAGATACTTGCTAATTTTCACAAAGATCGGCCATGTACCTTCGGAGATATTCCATAAAGAAGAAAAGCATTACAGGCCGTTACAGCCATTAGTAACGGCTATAACGGTAAACTAAAAGATCGGGCATCATCCGTAACCCATAGTGAACATACCTGCTAATGTTCACAAAGATCAGCCAAGTACTTTCTGAGATATTCCATCAAGAAAACAAAACAAAACAAAAACGTTACAGGCCGTTACAGCCGTTAGTAACGGCTGTAACGGGGTAAACTAAAACGTCGGGCATCATCCTTGACCCATAATGAACATACCTACACATTTTCAGAAAGATCGACCCAGTAATTTTGTCTGGAGCGAATGGAACACATTTTGACCACGGACACACAGACAGACAGACACACACACAGACAGCATTTCTTCGTTCCCATTCTAAAGTACTCCCTGTTCTTTAAGAACTGGGAGTACAAAAAGAAACTACTCCACACGATGGAAAGCTAATGATGTTAAAGGGGGAAAAAGGGGAGATGAACGTAAACGTGACTATCATTATCGTGCTCAGCATTACCATTGTTATGGTAGTGAGATACTTATGAATAACTCTTCTCCTTCAGATGGATTACACACACACACACACACACCACACACACACACACACACACACACACACACACACACACACACACACACCGCATCATAAGGACATTCTCTTAGTTTCTATGATTCCTTATCGCGTTTGAACTGACTTTGCGTTTTGGTTTGTTAATTAACCCTTCTGGGCTGTAAATACCACTTTGGGTGTAGGAGTAGTAAGCGTATTTAATTCTGGAACAACTTCAGATATCTGTCAGTAATGTTTTATACTTTAACTGACCATATGAACAGTGTAATAAAACGAACCACTCTAAACCATTCATTTCATTTTGCTTTAGCTCTGAACCTTTTCAGACTAAAGATTCTATGCGTATTATCAGCCTGAAGTGACTGATTTACTGACTGATTGCCCGCAAACTAATAAACTGATTGACTGATTGATCAATGCATGGATCGTGGCATACGTTGATTTTTTTTAGCCGCATAATATAACACTGATCATTGATGGAAAAATGTACAACATATGTTACCTTTAAATGGGCTAAATGAATGGTGGATAAACAAATAAATATGAATAAATGAAAATTGAATAGATAAATAAATGAATGAACACACAAATACATACATAAATAGATAAACAAACAAATAAATTAACAAATAAATAACTGAATAAACAAACAAACAAACAACAATAAATAAATAAGTGATTAAACAAACAAATAAATTAACAAATAAATAACTGAATAAACAAACAAACAAACAACAATAAATAAATAAGTAAATAAATAAATAGATAAAGAAATGAAAATCAAATCACCTCTGACCCTTTTGACGCGAATAATTTACCATTGAGAGGGGGGGAGCAAAAATCATTAATGGTCTTAACTGAGCGCCCTACTCGGATAAACTTCAATTAATCCCATCTTGCCCCACCACACACATGGGGCGACAGTCGAACACGTTACAGGACAAGCACGCGCGATCGTTATTCATCGGAAAGCCCGTATCATACAGAAGGTAAGCAGTCGTGGATTTGTGACAAGTTGTCCATTGTTTTAAACGCTTACCAGTTCACGCCTCTCACTTCTTGTGTCAATACGGTAAGGTGTGGTAATGTTGCTTATAGCCCAGCCGACCGCCAATGGCCGTATCACGGCTGTCATCGCGTTGAGTCAACTCACAAAAAAAGAAACCTCATTCACACAACCCTTTCAAAGACACCTTCTAAAAAACACACTAGAAATGGTGTTTAAAAATCTTTCCTCCGTAAAATTGTGTCAATACATGACTTACTCAAAACAAGAATGTTTGAAATGATTCGCATACAAGTTCGCGTGTTTTTATAACTTTGCGTTTTTACATATTCAGTGTAAGATATTGAACTCCTGTACAGTCTTTCCTCTGTTAAATTGTGTTAATACATGGTTTAATCAAAACAGAATGTTGAAATTATTTGTGCACAAGTTTATACGTTTTCATAACTTTTTCTTTCTTTCTTTCTTTTAAATACATATCAATTTTCTTTTTTTTTAATTTTATTTTAATACACAATCAGTGTAAGATATTGAACTTTTGTACAAACATACCAGTCGCAAATTTCAATATTTTTGTGTTCATTTTAAACAATGGGTTACTTGATAGTGATAGTATGGTTTGCCCAAATACCAACTCATGTCTTCCTAGTTTTGTGTCCACAATATAGTCAACGTCAGTATGGTTATCGTCAGATGAAATGTGTCGTGTAGTTGAAAGGAAAACGTTGAAATTTTTTTACAAATTTGAGCCAGTCTGTTGTAAAAGTCTTAGGGCTGAGACAGGTTGTAGATTTTATTACATAGAAGGAGACTTCCTACAAGGAAAACGAAATAGTCAACTGTGCTTGAGGTGGAAATGTTTCCATTCAACACGCTCTTCCAAAATATTCAGAACAGAACATGTAGCCACGAAACTGCAGTAATGATTGATACCTTCCGGATTAACGGATTAATAACCTTTCTTAGGACACGGAGGTAAGTCGGTATAAAATTGTATAATATGTAATGTACGGTCCAGTTTGCTCTGTAAGTTCTTTCCTTGTACTTGAACATTTTACTGATTTGTTGAAAATGGTTTCCAGTTCTTGTTAAACGCCATTGTTCCTCTCACTTTTTCTTTCGTGTCATGTTGTATTTGAAAACACGTAACCTAAAAGATTCATTCAAGAATATTTGAAAACGTCGTTTAGTTCTCTATGGAACAAAGTATCACACTGTTCTCCCTTTCCCCTGCCTACGACACTAACAGACTGAACCATTGCCTATTTGATTCCTAGTTCCAGTGTCTCCATCGATTTGTCTTATGTGTAGTTTAAAATAAAAATAAGGTGATTTTTGTTTGTGTCTGGTGGTCGTGGTGGAGAAGGGATGGGAGCATGAGGTTGTTGGGGTTGTTGATGTGATCTGTCGAGGGAAATGTCAGTGATTTGTCTTTAATTTTTGCCTCAACCTCTTATTTGGCTACGTCTTTTTGTGGCAAGTTTTTTTTTTTCTTTTTTTTTTTTTCAAGTGGGGCCTCCACCCGCCTATTTTCCCCCACTTTTTTCTTCTTTTTTTTTCCCCTCTTTTTTGTTGTTGTTGAAAACATTTCCGCCGACATTTGTTCACCATGCATATCTGTGTGGTTCTGTTTACGAAGGACATTCGAATGCAAAGATTAATGTTTTAGCATATGATGCACGTGACTGGGTTTATTTCTCTTCTCACGTTTGGTGCACTGACACTTTCATCTCGTTTGTATGTGACAAAAGCAAAATGTATATGCTTATGTTTTTACACACGGACGCATAAACAAAGAAATAAAAAATAAACTAGGGAAGAACGGCTTATAGAAGCTTCAGAAATACAAATAAAACGTACAGAAGTGTGGCGAATGAGGAACGTAGTTATGGCCATCATAAAAGAATGCGAGTCTACACACTAATCGCTGTCGCTCCTGTGGTTCTGAGCATTTCGGTAATCATCCTTGAAGTGTCAGTGAACTTCTTTGGTATGCATTTAGGTCTAAAGATGTGGTGTCTATACACCGATCAAGAGTAGCGTGTACAAACAGCGTTAAACTGTACAGTGTAGGAGGTCTGTATCACTGAAGAACGTGGGCAAGCCGAATTGTAGTTGAATGTTTGGAACGTAACTGTAAAATGTAGATCTACCCTCCCTCCTTTCTTTTTTCTTTTCTTTTCTTTTCTTTCTGTCTTTCCCTCTTCTTTCTTCCTTCCTTCTTTCTTTTTTTTCTTCTCTTTTCCCCCCCTTCTTCCTTCCTTCCTTCCTTCCTTCCTTCCTTCCTTCCTTCCTTTCTTTCTTTTCCTATTTCTTGCTTTCCCTCTTTTTTATATTAAAAAAAAATCTTTTTACCTGTGTAGAAGTCGTGAATGCACATGCTCACTACTATGAATACACTGCTCACTACTGTGAACACAACCAGATTTAAAGTCAGGATAGTATATGGATAGGTTTGAGTTTTGAGCCGCTCCCGCCCCTCTCCACCCCACCCCCCACAAAAAAGATTCAATGATTTTACAGATCGCCCATGCTTATATAGCAGAGATCTCACCAGTTGCCGACGACAGAGTTTTGAACAGGCTGCTTTCAATGGCGTCTAACGGTATTCATTTAGGATCAAAATTTGTTCCCCGGCGTTCTCCAGCTAAGGGCATGGAGATTAAAATACCCTGATCTCTGGGATAAGACGATGAACTGAAGCACCATGGGCATGTACTCTCGCTACCATAGCAACGTGGGAGTTATCGTCCCTGGCAAAGTCTTGTAGCAAATCTCGACAGGCAAACAAAAACATACACAAACAGAAGGGTGGAAAATGAATGCGGGTGGCATTGTATGTACGGCGGTGATAAGCTTACCTGGGTAGAGCAGTACAAGATTTACTCAAAGAAATCTGTTGTGACAACGCAACTGCACGATACAAGAACAACCAAATGTCAGACGACTATGTGCGTTTTGTTAGACAAGACGGTACTTAGGGATACAGCCGTTTCTTTCTTTCTTTCTTTCTTTTTTTTTTCCCTAAATTGTTTTAGAATGTGGGCACCCCTACACGTCTTCCGAGGATTTGTATCTCTTTTCTCTTTACATACGTCTTCTGAGGATTTTTAAAAAAATGGGTACACATGAAGAAAAAATTTCTAATGATCAACATTAATAACGTACATAAATGCCATACAAGGTTATAAAATACGTTATACACCTTATTTCAAATCCATCATACCGTGACATTTGGAGAATGCAAATGACACTGACAAATTTCAGCATCACATTGTTTCGATCAGGCTCCAAGGTCGTGGATAACATTAAGGAAAGAAATATACACTATGTATGATAAGTATTTAGCCCTCTAATAACGTCCTCCGAGGATTTATTTGTCCCTTTTTTTTTAGATTTCCTTTTTTTTCCTTTCTTTCTTCTTCTTTTTTCTTCTTCGTTTATTCTTTTTTAAAACAAGAGCCTGAAGTATTGTGCTAGCAATGTACTGTAATTGAAACAAAGTCCCTCTCCAACCCTGCATTGCATAACATAGGGTGTAGCTTAGGTCTAAGGGTTCAGCTGGTTTCAACGGCTGATAAAACTCAAGGCCCTGGGTCAGGCAGGAGATAAGGATTTAGAGTCTGACAGTCGCCGTCAGCATGGTTTCCATCTGGAGCTGTGTCAAAAGTAGATCTTCAAACAACGATGATATATTGTCCATAAAGTTCGAATCATGTAATTAGGAAACGCAGCGAAAATTAGTCTATGAGCTTTTTGTTTGGTTGGTTTGGTTTGACATGTGCTTTTGTTAGTTTCAGTGTTTGTTGGCTTTTGTGCGAGCGGGTGCGGGTGCGCACTCAGCCCATTCTGTCCCCCCCCCCACACACACACACATAGACAGACAGACAAAAAGACAGACAGAAAGATCGACAGACAGACAGATAGACAGACAGATGGTCATACAGACATACAGACATACATACAGACAGACACATACGCAAACCATCTCCTCCATCAACCTCCTCCCCTCCCCTCTCCCCCATTCCCCCGCCTCCCCCACCCCCCCACGCACGCACACACGCACGCACGCACGCACGCACGCACGCACGCACGCGCGCGCGCGCGCGCGCGCACACACACACACACACACACACACACACACACACACCACACACACAGAGTAGGCAGAGATCGTAATTAAAAAGAAGAAAAAAAAATAACCGGTGTTGGTAATGAACGCCTATGTCCCCGTGTGTTCTCCAGCTCCATGGCACGGCTGGGTGCACTGCGGGGAGGGGACCTCCGCTGCCTGAGCGCCACCTTCATGGTCATCGTCTTCTTCTGCTGCGTCTTCATGCTCAGCCTCCAGCCCTCCCAGTACCCCACCAAGCTCACCATGGTCGACCTGCCCAAGGACGAGGTCGTCAGGGCCCCAGTCCATCCCCGCGCTGGCTCCCGCCGCTGTCTCCCAGAACCCCAACTCCAAAGGCAGCGGCTCCGGCAAAGAAGGCAAGAAGAACAGCGGCAAAGGCGAGCAGAAGAACAAGAACGACAAGAAGGCCATCAAGGCGAAGTGGATCAAAGACGAACTGCCCAAAAAGCTGCACGTGGGTCACGTGCGCAACAACACCAAGATTTTGTCGAAGCTGGAAGGAGGCCAGGACTTGCAGAACAAGACTTCAGCCGAGGAGAAGACGCCCGAGTCTTCTCCCTACAGGCCGACCTTCTCCCGTGAAGAAAACTTCCAACTTTACAGAACTCCACCGGTGAAGGTTGAGACGGAGGAGGGTACAAACGCCACCCCCGCACGCTCCTTACGCCCCAGACCCAGTTTTTCCAATCTGAACGAAGCGCCCGTCCACAGCTTCGAGTCTCCCTTCATAGAGTCCAAGTCCAAGACCCAAGGGGTGGAGAAGAAGGTCATCACGTGGTATAAAGCGAGAGAGGAACGTGAGCTCCACCGGCTCAGGAAGGCGCTGGAGAACTGCCCCGAGCCACAGTGCAAGTTGGTGTACCCTCTGACCGTAGGCCAGAGCGCTGACGCCGTCATCTTTGAGGACGTCTACAGGAGGGAGCGTCCGCCTGCCAGAGCCCACCGTGACCAGGTGAGTCGTCACCAACACACACACACACACACACACAACAACACACACACACACACACACACACACACCACACACACACAGCGCGCGCGTGTTTGCGCGCACACACACACTACACTACACTACACTACACTACACTACACTACACTACACTACACTACACTGCACAGACCACACACACACACACACACACACACACACACACACACACACACACACACTACACACACCACACACACACACACACACACACACACACACACACACACACACACACACACACACACACATACACACGCACGCGGGCGCACGCACGCACACACACCTATAAATATCCGTGCACGTCTTTCCCCCGCCTCTCCTCCTTTCCATGCACACACACACACACACACACTCACACACACACACACACACACACACACACGCGCGCGCGCGCGCAACGATACTCAGCCACGCACACACACACACACACGCACACGACGCACACACGCACACACACTCACACAACACACACACACACACACGCACGCAGGCACTCACGCACGCCACGCACGCACGCCACAAACACACACAATCCAAATATTTTGAAGCCAATGTAGATTTTTAGACATTCAAAAAAAAAAAAAAAAAAAAAAGAAAGGAATTAAAAAAAGAAGAAATTCACCCGTAATTTGTTTCCAATGTTACATTCAAGTTTATACACTCGAGACAGATCCCTTCACCCCGCCCCCCTACTCCCCAACCCTCCATTTACACCCTCTTGCTAAATGTTTTCACCTGCTATGAAGGAGCATTAAGAAAGTGCACATCAGTTATTCGTTCAAAAAGCGAATCTGTTGGAGCCACTTTGCTTAAAATCATCTGAAGTTCAAAATCAGTGTGAGACATAGTCAATTTTGGCATCATCCCGACTTACTCTTTTGGGGGCGGCAAAATTGTGGATGGTGCCAGGATTGGCGTAAACCAGAGGAATTTTTTTTTGGGGGGGGGCCACGGGGACGGTTGCAGACAGGTTTAATTCCTGTCCAAAACCGCATATGATTAAATCGGGACTCTACCTTTCTTTTTTCCTCCTGGTTGTATTTGTTTTTGTATATGTGCAGTCTGACTGGTATTTTAAATACAGCTTGGGGTTTGTGCCACGGTTTCGTTAAGGGCAGCATACTTATTTCCCCTGTTTCTTTGAACTCCATGGTGGCAATCGCCGATTACTCAATTCAACTCCAAGGTGTCTTCTTACCTTTTTGTACAACTGAACTATCCATGATTTTTCCAGATTGAAAGGTCGAAATGATCAGTAGAACCGACAAATTTAACAGTGATAAGAATTTCTAAGTTGAAATTAATTAGAAATCATCTAATAGCTCGCACACCCTCAAGAGCTATTCCATATTACATTTCAAGATAGAAATAATGATAAATGCAGATGTTTTATATCATATGTCTCATGTAATTGTAAATCATCTAATAGCCAGCACCATCAAAGAGATTTTCAACTATTCATTTCAAAATAAAATAAATGAGAAATTGGAGATTTTATATCATTATGTCTCATGTAATTGTAAATCATGTAATAGCCCGCGCCCTCAAAGAGCTATCATGTCACATTTTCAAGACATAAGTAATAACAAATGCAGATGTTCATACATTAGGTCCTCTGTAGTTTGTGGGTCCTAATGGCCATACATTGACGATTGGGACAAAGGGACCTAGATACTAATCTTTAACCCGCACTCAATGGCGGTAAAAAAATTTTGCAAAAGAGGGAATAGTTTACACCCACACCCGACACCCACCATCACACACACTCAAACACACACACACACACACACACACCACACAACCCACACACACACACCACACACACAAACGCGCGCGCGCGACGTACGCACACATATACCATCACCACCACCACTGATAATATCAACGGATTAAATCTGTGAGGTTACACAAGTAAAACAAGCATTCAATGGTTTTGCAGATTAAAATCCAGAAAACAGAACCCTGGTTTCAAAACATTGGTCTTTGAAAAAATGGGATAGTAAACAGCTAATTAGTGTGTTTTTGTTCAGGATGAAAGAAAAATTACCAATCCGCACAAGAGAAAGTTATCCACGTTAATTACCTTTGAGAAAAAACAACAAACAACACAAAAAAACCCAAACAAACTAAAAAACAACAACAACAACAACAACAACAACAACAACAAACAACAACAAACAAAAAACAACAACAAACAAACAAACCAACAAAAAAACAAAACAAAGCCGATGCA
>CM031608.1:36822630-36835130 GCA_018398815.1 Conus ventricosus
TACGCAGGAAACCACCAACTTAGCGTCCTACTGACAACATTAACTGGCTCGCCGCAAAGCGAATGTGAATGTGTGTCTTCCTCATGAGGATCTCGGCACGTCCTTCCAACGGCAGTCCCCCATGGACTCGCCCGATACCTGCGACCCTGAAAACAATTCAAAATAGGCATGGGCTTCTGATGGAAATCAAAACTGAAGTCACAAAGACATCACTCTATCAATGGCCACAAATTTGAGGTGGTGTTTTGTTTATTTATTTATTATTTTTTTTAGACGTTCAGTGAGGACGAGGATGATGACCATGTTTTGGATTCCATTTTGCTCTACGATGACATAAAAGGGCTGTATTCTACTACAGCTTTGATAATGTACTGGGACTCCCAAATCCCCAGTAGATTCAGACACATGCAGTGTTGTGTATAGAAACTGAGTCACACGGTCAGACTCACACCCACTACGTGGATGAAATTTACACCAGCCACTGTGGTGCAGTGATTAGCACTGCAGACTTGCAGTCTGGGAGGTCGTTGGTTTGATTCCCATCGAGGGCATTTATTGGGCTTTGTGTTGTTGGTTTGATTTCCACCGGGGGGCATTTACTGGGCTTTGTCAATCTCGGTCAGTCTCCACATAGATTTGAATGTGCTACGGGGTGAAATGGGCAGAATGCAACCACACGGTCGAGTTCCATCCCCTTAATGGATGCAATTACGAGAGCGCTTATCAATTTTCATTATCAAAACTGAAGGTGTCTGTATCTCTCAGGCCTAACCGACGCCAGGATATCTCATGAACGAAAAACGTAGTGTGCAGCTCGCTCATGTAGTCTTAGCCCAAAATGGAACTCCGCATTCTCTTCTTCATCACCCTCACTCTCACTGATCATCATTGAAAAAAAAGGCTACAGTTCTGTAACCCTGTATGCCCAGTTCTCGTGAACTCTGCCGCGTTTGGGTTTGCTCCCTTCGGCCATGATGGTGGTGAGTTCATGGATGTCGATGTCCACAGAATTCATGGAAAATGATGTTGAAGGGACATCATGGCGCCTTCCGCAAGGGCACGACCACTTAAACATGCTCTGCAGGTTGTGTCCTACGTATGCTGGATCAGAACAGACACCAATGAAGACCACCGAAGTGACGCGGCAGCAGTGCAGTGTCTCTCCTAGTGAGTGTCCATGTGGCGACCGGATAGAGATTGCTCCCTGTGGACTGTGGTGCTGGGGTTGCCACCTGACAAAACACATGTGGCCGTTTGTAGGGACGCCGGAATGTGCGGTGTAAGAATAACATCACTGGAGGGAGGGTGGAGGGTGAGGCAAGGAAAGTGAGCCCCCCCCATCCCCCCCCCCAAAAAAAAAAGAAGAAAATTGGTGAAAATCGACAGTCCAGTTCCAGTTTTTCAGTCTGAATCTATATTACAGTAAACTCCGGGCAAGAACTGTCCAGGCCCGATTAATCCCACAACTAAATACCTCTGATAGGGAATCGAACCTACGATCCCCCAGCCAGCAAGCTGGCGACGCTTTCTGTTACACCACGGTGGCTGGACTTGACAAGGTTAAAACAAGACGATTCCGTTCAATCGATAACGGCTGTCAAAGGCCACCCACTTTCTTGGTATTTGAAGCAAAGGCAGTATTTTTCAAGATTTCCCCAATGCGTGGGTAGCGATTAACTATATATTCTCCGAAACTTTCTTTTCGTAATACTGATACACTAATGAGGCATATCGATCTGATTAGGAAACGGAAAGAATTTGTGCGAGTTTCATCTCTTACAAAAAACAAAACAAAAAAAAAAAAAGGAAAAGAAAAAAAAAGAAGAAATTGATGAAAATTGAAACAACGGTCCCCTCGCGATTTGTCGCCGCATGTGCCACCAAATGTGGAACAATTTTGAAGAGAGAGAGAGAGAGAGAGAGAGAGAGAGAGAGAGAGAGAGAGAGAGGAAGAGAGAGAGAGAGAGAGGTAGGCTTTGGGGGGAGGGGGGGGGGGACGACGGAGTTGTCTAGCAAGTGAAACGTACACAAAATCGGAAATGCGATATTTTTGCTTGTCCATTCATTTGTCTCGAATATTACAAACGAATGTATCTATCTATCTATCTATCTATCTATCTATCTATCTATCTATCTATCTATCTATCTATCTATCTATCTATCTATCTATCTATCTATCTAGTTGCCTGACTGTCTGTCTGTCTGCCTATCTACCTACCTACCTATCTATCTATCTTTTCCTGCTGTCAATTTTTATAAATGAGCCTTCCCCGCCCCCTCTCTTTCCTTACTCATACATTCATTCACGCGCGCGCGCGCGCGCGCGCACACACACACACACACACACACACACACACACACACACACACACACACACACACACACACACACACACACACAGAGGTCGGGTATTCAGTTAACTATTTAGGCCAACACTTCGATGGCTAATTCTAGGTCACAATGTTCATGATCGAAGCTATTGTTGATGGTCTCATCTATTTTACATCCAACATACTTCTGGTTGTTGAAAAAACTAATTCGGTTCACAACGCCCTGTTAAGTACTGCCAGTTGTTAAATTGTTCCACATATTCCAGATCATAAATACGGCAAAATAATAAAACAGATTTTTGACCGCATATCTTCAAGTAAAAAAGAATAACAAATGTCTTTGAGGATTTTCAGAAGATTAAAAAAAAAAAAGAAGGAAAACAGAAAAAGGAAAACAGACAACTCCTGAAGACGGTCGATGACCGAAATAGTTGTCGATTTTTGTTCTGTTTTCCTTTAAAAAAAAATCTTCTGAAAATCCTCAAAGACATTTATTATTCATAAATATGGTAGTTTCAGTTAACTGCTCGTCTTCGTTTCACATCTGCTTGTAGTGCTCCCTCTCGGTTATTAAAACGGGTTTCTTTCGACTGTCGGTGTGACCACACAGCCTCATTCACTAGTCACTGGATTTTAAGACCGCTCTTGATCGATGCAAGCGATTATTTTTTTTCCTCAGAGACTGTGATTGGCATATACGGAACGGTATTGATGTGGTTGTTTTCCTATGTGTAATGCAAGTTTCCAATATATTTTCATTGAAAAATGTGTCTTCTACACTCTTTCCCTCTGTGGCTTTGCTCAAGGTTCACCCCTCCGCCCTCTTCTATTCTCATGCACAAGGCAGTCTATGATCTCCTGATTCTCATATCAGTGCCAATGAATCATCATTCTTTGGCGATGATAGTAAGATATACAGTTAAGATTTATAAGAAATTTTCATGAATGATAATGAGTTTGGGATAGAGCCGCAAGAAACTAAGTATTATGACATTTAAGATTGATGAGTGACACGTGCAATTGTGTTCTTCGACAAATTACAAATGCTTTGTTTATCGTAGGTTCTTTTTATGCTTGTGTAAGTTCGCAGATGCAATCTTGTGAATATGGTTGTATGTGGGTTATAGCAAGGGAGGTGAAGTGAATGCAAGAGAGAGAGAGAGAGAGAGAGAGAGAGAGAGAGAGAGAGAGAGAGAGAGAGAGAGAGAGAGAGAGAAGAGAGAGAGAGAAGAGATGGGATGGAAGAACGTTTTGTTTAAACATAGAAATGTCGGTATGGCATGGACATCATGTGCAATTATGTGCCTTCTTCATGGCGTGCTTCTTGCTGTTAATGTGTTCATATTTTATTGTCACTAAAACATATGTTAAAAAGTGGATTTTTATATGAACATAAAAATAAAATTTGAATCACCGAAACGCATGTTTAGCAAGTTAAGTTTCTTGTGTTCATGGAAAATAAACTTTCTGTCTCCAAGACAAATGTTGAGCACCTGAATATCATGTAATCATGAAGAATGCAATGATCATTTCATATGACTGTATCTTGCCGCACGATATACTTGAAGCGTGAGAGAAGGGAGAATAACGGATTTATAGAGCAATAAATAGAAATCTTAGCCAACTGCTGCTATTTCACATGCAACCTCTTCAACGATCTCAGATGACAAAGTCAAAGTGGACCTGGGGTTGCAGGTTCGAATCTCCGCCAGACCGGTACAGGGGGATTTTTTCTTTGGAACTAACATTGGTTCTGACTCCATTTCCCCCAAAGTCCTTCGAATGAGACCATAAACCGTTCCGTGTTACGTGTGTCAACGCACGCATAGCATCTTGCACACATGTAAAATCCCATCGCATGAGAAACCAGTTTGGTCGTTGGTATGGATGACACGTTACATTATGACATGTACCGTATGTGAGAAATCGACAGAATGATGAAAGAAAATTGAGTGGCTGCCATTGACCGAATGATACTGGAAATGACTGAATGAAGCGCCAACAGGTAGCTCTTCAGTCGGTTCTACCCAGGTAGGCCACCCGATTGGTGCAAATGAGAACATGGATTGTAAAGCGCTTAGAGTTTGCTCCCTAGCCGATGATAAGCGCTATCTAAGTGCGCTTAATAATGATAATTCTACTGGAAACCACACTGATACCAAAACGGAAACAACGCATCGAAGTAGACTGTGGAAATATCAGTTATCACGTCGGACGTCCGGAGTCCTGAACCCTCAACATCTGGTGGAAATCTAGTCGCTCTTCCAACTGAGTCAAGCAGGAGCTACACTGAATAGATGTAACACCGACTACTAGTGAGGGTAACACTGAAACACGGAACTGGAAAGAAAATGTATAACAGCGACTACGTCTTGTGGCCGCGTGTACCAGCCTCCATTACATTGTTCCCCAGGATTCGTAAAACAAAATTCGACATTCAGACCAGCCACCGTGGCGAAGTGGTTAGCGTCGAGGACTCCCGGCTGGGGGATCGTGGGTTTGATTCCCATCAGAGCCATTTGGAATTTGTCTGCCCATACTGGCTCCTACTCAGAGATGAGTTTGCAGTGGGCTCAATTGGAAAGACTGGGACCACACAGTCGAACTTCATTCTCTTAATGGATGCGTCTCTGAGCCTGCTGCTCAAATTTCCCGACCAACACTGCAGGTATCTGTATCTCTCGGGCATGGTTGACGCACGATATATTATGAAAGTATGCGTAGAGTACAGCCATGTCATACAGTCTCAGATAGGAATGGAAGTCCGTAGCATCATGTTCATCAAACTCATTCTCATCGATCAGCATGATCTCATGTTCAATGGCCCTTCATGCCCTGCTCTCGTGGTGACTTCAGTTTTGATGTCCTCTGCACGTTTATGAAATTGATTTTAATTCTAATCTTGTTGCAGCAGAATAGAAGCTAATAATAAGCTGAAAATAATTTCGTCAGCAAAAAGCAATACAGATATCCCCAAAAGGTCAAGAGTTATATCATGCCTTCAAGTTTGAATAATTTCCGAAGCCAGTTCATTTATGAACAAAACAAACGAACAGACAAACAAAACTGGACCACAGGCGTCCCCTTGCTTAACTCCTCTGGTACACATGACAAAATCTGATAATTTTGCTCCAGATCTGATCCTAGCTTTAATCTCACTATGAGTACTCCTTACACACTGGTACAGTTTACCTATAATCCCATTCTTAAAGAAAACAGGCCATAACAGTATACGTGAAAGTGAATCAAAGGCTTTTTCAAAATCCACAAAAGCAACATGCACCTTCTAATTGTTTACAAATTGCTTCTGTGCGGCTAACAGACTAAACATATGATCAATCGTGGAATAATCTTGCTTGAATCCTGCTTGATGTTCTCCTGTTATATCATTCTGAGATATCCATTCATGTAATCGATAACGGAAGTATAGTATTTACAACATATATTGCACAAAGAAATGCCCCTTTAATTGTTTACGTCATTTACCTTCCCCTTCTTAAACAAAAGCAATACTACAGATTCTTTCCAATCCTCCGGATAAATCCCAGCGTCGAACAAAAAGTTAAATAGTTTACATAAAAAACCTTTCAACAGTCTGACCAGAATTCTTGAGAACTCCCCAATGATACCATCAGGTCCAGCACTTTTACCATTTTCAATTTCGTGATAGCTAGTAAAATGTTTTCTCTGGATATTGGTCTATCATATACATTTTCGTCACTGTTTTCCATCATTAGTTACTTGGTCATTAAAAAATTAAAAAAAAAATGTAAGAACTGATCTTTCACTGGAATATTATCTCCAGGATGTGATTTCCTTGACACCTTGCGTATAATGTTCCAGAGTAACTGCTGATTTTTGACCGAGCACATAAGATCATTCAATACAGAATCATTGTATTCTTTCTCTTTTCTTTTATCTATTTTTTTGGTACTACCTTCTTGCTATCCAGAACAATGCTCTATCATTTTTATTCAGAGTTTAAATAAAAAGGTCTGAATAATTTACGTAATTTACGTTTGGCCACTCTGCGTTCTTGATCAAACTAATCCTGTTCAAATTTCTTGTTTACTAGTTTAGTTTCCTTATACTTCGAGCTTGTGGTTTGAGAATTGCATTTAATAATGACAGAGCTTCATTTACGCCGTCATGAATAAGATCTTCAGCAGCTTTTAACTTTTCTAGAACATGTGGTGAATTCATAAGATACGTAAAGTGTTGATCATAATCTGGATTCCAGCAATACTGGACAATAAACTGACAATTCTGCACACGAGAAGTAAAACTGGTATGTGGCTGATCACTCTGCATTCCAATACACTGCACTAGTGGCAAGTGATCAGAATCAAATTTTTCCATCATATTAATACAATCATTCGGAAAGGCGTACTGATGCTAAAAAGTAGTCATTTACACTGCTCCCTACATCCAAAATGTACGTGAAACGACCCTCAAGGTCGCCATTACATACACCATTTAGAATTGTCAGTCCTGATACAGTGCACAGTGTGTGTGTGTGTGTGTGTGTGTGTGTGTTTTGCGTGCGTGCGTGCGTGCGTGCGTGCGTACGTGCGTGTGTGTGTGTGTGTGTGTGTGTGTGTGTCCAAAGAAAAGCAAATCATCTCTACACCCAGCAACATCAAAGACGAACTATACTTCAGAGATTAGTCCCTCAAGCAGCTAATGACGCATACCTCTGGACAAATACCACCGACAATCCCCTAGTGGCCGTGTGTTTACGATGAGACAAGGTGCTTGCCTCATAAAACGAACCGAAACACACACACACACACACACACTCTCTCTCTCTCTCTCTCTCTCTCTCTCTCTCTCACACACACACACACACACACAAACACAATCGACCCACCTAATCTCATTACCTTTGATGCAGGGAACTGGACACAGAAGCCCGCCTTGGTTATATATAGACAGAGGGACCCATAAACCGCGATTTACCGTAACAAATGAGATTGGGTGTATTGACATATCGAGTACTGAGCGTTTCTATAAATACAAAATTATTGTAAACTGAACTCAGTTCGTTGTCGTTTCACCACCGCCGTGGCACATCACCAATGCTCCTTTACCTTGAGGTAGGTAGCATGGCCAGAACATCAGAAATAAATAAATCAATGCACTTATTGTGGGTATTTCTTTTTAACTGTGATCGTTCTCTCTCCACACACACACACACACACACACACGGGTAGACAGACACACACACACAATTTAAAGCGATAGTAAAACCAGCCCTTCCCACCTTCTGTCTCTTTAGAAAGGGTAATGCAAAGTTCAAAGAGCGCTGCGGCCGTAAAATATCACTTCGACAGCTAAGCTGTCGTTTTAAAGGGATGCAGGCACGAACAGGAACTCTTCTCCAATAGCGCTCTGTATGCTTCAAAAAGGGAGATCAGCGAGTCAAGCAAGCAACAGCTGTCTCTCTCTGGGAACAACGCCTGAGGCTTGCTGCTGGTCCTGTTTTTTCTGCTGACGGTAAGCAAATCTATCGAAAGAGATAGGAAACTTGCGGAAATTGGTTAGATCCTTCTGCTTATATGAACAAATGTCTTAAAAAAGGCAAGCTGTGAAGAGAAAAGGAACACTTCCAATTAAAACAGTGGACTAAAATTTGTCCAGGAATCTAAATTTAGATTAAAAAAAAAAGAGACAGCCCGTAAAGGCTAGGAACTGGGGATAAAAATCTACCAGTATTACAAAATTACTTCTATGGAGCCCCTAGATAAAAAAGCCCATGCTCCACAAGCCTCAATGGCTCAAAAACTGATGCAAAACATGCACAATTAAACCATTTGCGACGACGACGATGGGTGAGATTTACGCCCCATTGGCCGGAGGCTCTTAAGGACAGGGTATACTCGCAGAGATAGGTCTGCATGTTCTGTGGAAATTGCCGTCGCTGGCAGTAGTGGGTGAGTTCCGTATGGGGGCCGTTGTCTGTCGCTGTCTGAGCTCTGGTTTCTTTTGAAGTTTAGTTCAAATTCGGGTGTCGGTTGGCCGACGATGGTCGACAGTGTATTTCGCATCTATCCCCCCCCCCCCCACCCACCAAACGGTCGTCTTCAAGGACACCAGGCGGCCTTCTTCGTGCTCGGGTGGCAATGGTCCTGTACCGCGTGAGGCCAGCTCAAAGGGGCAGCAAGACGAAAGTCGCTGGAGCGCTGCTCGAGTCCCTAATATTCTGTGGTCCACGCAGACAATGGCCGAGAGGGCAATTTTTCAGCCATGAGTGCCCCCATGCCTGTCCGGCCCAAAGCATGGTATCCCAGGCCACAGTAATCGTAGTCAGGCAGCGCTCCATCGCCGATCGCCCCACATCTCCAGGAGCCGTCCGCCGGCGACACAGACTAGACCCGTCGCCACCCATATGGCTGGAAGGATCGCTGCGCCGCCTGACACTGACCTCTCACATCATTGGCCTTCAAAGGAGAGCTGCCACATCTCCCCTGGTGTTTTGCTGCTATGCCACCTCGCAGCGAACGCGAAACGTTCGTAAAAATCTGGCCCTGATTAGCCCACAGTCTCGTAAGAAAGGGTGGCGCAGATGTCAAAGGTTATTCCGCAGATAACATACCGTTTTATCAGACAGACCTGTGCTTAAAGGGAAAGGGACACAATGAGAAAACTCTTCTCCACCTAGTGCTCTGTGTACTTGTAAAGTTCCTCCAAAGAAGAAGCCGGCAGGACCAGCAAGCGACACTTGTTTCACTCTATGAAGAGCTTGTCAGGCTTGCTATGGGATCCTGGTTATCTGTAGTAGCTCCACATAATGTGCCCCCTAATCAGGGAGTCTCCAGCGTGTAAGAAACACGCCCCTAGTCAATCTCTCTCTCTCTCTCTGTACATACATACATACTACATGTATGCAAACGCACACACAAACACGCGTACGCACACACATGCGCGTGCACACATGCACTGAAATAGAAAGAAGCAAACGCATGTTCTCGCGAGTTCGCAGGGGGATATATATATATATATATATATAGAATGCTGAACAATTAAGTAGTGGGGGAAAACAAGTGCAAGTTAACAATTCTTCAGCCGTTATAGTAATGACTTGGCAAAGATTTGAACTTAATAAGAAATTTTTTTTTTGAAGAAAATGGGTGGAATATATTATAAATATGAGAAGCCCTTCACTAGCTGCCTGAGGGAATCATCGTAATCCCTCTTGAAAGCACTTGAAAGCACATTCATGTGTATTGCCTGCTCCTAGGCTTTTCGTCCGCTGGATCAGACTCATCAGGGAGACACGGCTGATTGTGTCAGTGCTCTTGGTGTCAAATAGAGACACACCACACAAATAGAGACACACCACAGTCCATAATTCTGTGGTGTTATCACCACCAAGGGTTTAAAAAAGAATCCAACAGCACTCTCAAAGCAGCCAGCGAAGGGTAGTAAATGGAACAAAACACAAGTATGGAGATGAAGAAAGTTGCTGAAAAACTAAAAGCATTATTCAAACAATATAGAATATAGGGGACAATCTTTGAGCCTATGCTTGAGGATCCATTCAAGGATGCAAGGGAGATAAAAAGATATGGAACAGTCCGAGTGGTCAGCTCTGCTGTTCAATAACCCAGGCATTGTGAGTGGCTAAGAATTGTACAGAACAACCTTTACTTGGATCTCCTAAGAGATGCAATCTCCCACTGATTGACCAAACAATAGAATGCTGAACAATTAAGTAGTGGGGGAAAACAAGTGCAGGTTAACAATTCTTCAGTCGTTATAGTAATGACTTGGCAAAGATTTGAACTTAAAAAAAAAAAATTGAAGATGAAGAAAATGGGTGAAATATATCATAAATATGAGAAGCCCTTCACTAGCTGCCTATATATATATATATATATATATATATATATATATATATATATATATATATATATATATATATATATATATATATATATATAAGAGAGAGAGAGAGAGAGAGAGAGAGAGAGAGAGACAGAGACAGAGACAGAGAGAGAGAGAGAGAGAGAGAGAGAGAGACAGAGACAGAGACAGATAGACAGACAGACAGACAGACACGACAGACAGAGAGACAGACAGAGACAAACAGACAGAGAGAGACAGGGACAGAGACGGACACACACACACACACACACACACACACACACACACACACACACACAAGACATAAACACACACACACACGCACGCACGCACACACGCACGCACGCACGCACGCACGCGCGCGCGCGCGCGCGCGCGCGCGCACACACACACACACACACAGATGCACACCTACTCATGATATTTTTTAATATGTCAATAAACAAGAGTAACAATATCACATTGTTCTCACTTTTCCTTTGCTAACAGACACAAAGCTAACAACACCAAGGTACTATAAAGCTATGAACAGTTTTTACGTGTCTCAAACATTGTAACATTCTGTCAAAATATGCGATCTTTTCACAACAAAACCTGAAAGGCATGTTTTGAATATGACTCAGTCTATACAAAGAAAATATGTTTAAACACAGTATTTTAAATAAAACAATGCTTAATTATTCATATATTTTAGCCATTTTTAGAGACCAGCTTTATCAGCGAATTCACCAACTCTTGTCAGAAAGTCACTTCTTGTTCGTGTAATGCTACCGTCAATATATGAAACGAGTCGATGCAACCAATACACATTTAGTTAAGAGCAGGATTACAATCGAATACTGAATTCTCACATTCTCAGACTCTGTTAAACAAAACTTTTACTCGCTTCTGTACATGACCATCAACGTTTATGAAACGGCAGTGTATAGAGGACTGGTTTTAGAGGCGAAAACTGAACTGCACCCTAACCCTAACTCTGCCAGAAAGGCATGTAAGGTCACATCCATTTCTGCATTTAACCATAAATACTTAAAAGGCAACGCTTGTATTGCAAAGTAACTACTTCATCTTTTTGAACGGCGAGTTCCGATTAAAAATACTGAATATAAAATCCGACCTACCCTGACTGTAAGATCAACAAGCAAAGCTACTTTCTTGCTATGAATTATTGGCACTTCTTGAAAAGAGGCATTACATACATCGCCCATTTTGTTAAAAGCAGGGATGGATGAGAGTGCTGAATTCTGACTTTCCTTTGATCTGTCAGATAAACAGGTTCAGTGACTTTATGCATCTACACCGCCGTATTGTTTGTGACAAAACAACTTATACTTGACAGATTTTTGAGGGCAGGGTTTTAAGGCAAATATTGAATTCCAATATTCGGAAACTCTTGTCAGCATGTCTTATGGGACAGAAAACATCGGTGAAAATATCGAAATCTCTCTCTCTCTCTCTCTCTCCTCTCTCTCTCTCTCTCTCTTCTCTCTCTCTCTCTCTCCACACACAGAGAAACACAGACACAGACACAGACTCACACACACACACACACACACACACACACACACACACACACACACACACACACACACACACACACACACACACACACACACCGAGTGGGCTCAGAAAACGTCTGTCGATGTCTTTAAGAAATAACAACAGTCAGTTGATTATCATCATTATCATCATCACCAAAAGACAAGTACAATCACCTGACACCATGATCACGAAAAGACAGACACCTTATATTTCCAACTTTATCATAACAACTCCAAGATGCAAGTTATAGCAAGTAACAAACATTCAAGAGAGACAGTTTGCCTATTTGACGCACAGGTGATGAAAACCACAGGCGGATGAAGGACAGAGGGTGGGTGGAACAAATAGGAAGGGAGGGAGGGAGGGAGACATGCAGATTTTATTCGTGTGATAGCGCATTTAAACAATTATAAAGCCCAGCCTTGCAAAAAAACTCAAAGACCACGTCTAAGACCATACTGGAAAGATTTAGAAAGAGAGGGGGTTAGTTACCACCAAGGACATAACAAACAAAACACAGGACAAGACACAATGCAGTTCGACCTCTTGGGTCTTCTTCATACTGGGAAGGTTCTTGGTGGAAGTGGGGGCGGGGCTGGAATGGAGAGATGGTGAGTGAATTGGTAGAGAAATGAAAGAAGGCTGTCCGCGGTATAACCTCAATGTTTCTTTTTTTTTGGGTGGGTGGGTGGGGGTATGAACAAGTCATGTTTGCTGCCAGTAACTTAATTCTGGTAGTTTGCTCCTGTTATCGACACTAGC
>CM031608.1:36842630-36857630 GCA_018398815.1 Conus ventricosus
AGGAGGAGGAGGAGGAGGAGGAGGAGGAGGAGAAGAAGAAGAAGAGGAAGAAGAAGAAGAAGAAGAAGAAGAAGAAGAAGATGAAGAAGGCCAGAACCCCAAAGGCGATTGCGAAAAGAGCTAGACACAGTTCCATCTGGACCATGTCGAGAAGCAGCTAAAGTGAATTTCATGAGGATTAAATGTTTCAACTTTGAACGGATCTCTTGTACTTCGGTGGCAAAGACACCCGTTACAAGACGGCTTGGCTTTAAGGAGCATGAGCATCCGGAAACCGCAGTTCCGAATCAAGACAGGGCCAGAAAACCTTAATGACGATAGGATATCTGAGTGTCATGACTTGGATGCTGCCAGGTCTCCACAGAGTGCGAAGAATTTAGGGTAAAAACAGGTAGGTGAGAAGGGCATCCCTGAAAAAACAACAACCCCTGTCTGTTGAGCGGTCTCTAATATTTCTTCCTACTGAATTCGAGGCAATGTTTGTCTAAACAAACGACGAAGCAGAATATTCGACGGAATAGATACGTACGTCACATGTATACAATGTACTCCACATGTGCCCCACCTGTTGAGAGGAACGTCCGACACGTGCGTGTTGGTGGCGTTGAGGGGCGCCACCCTGCGCCTTCGCTGAAACATGGCCCGTAACTCTTCCCGGAAGCGGGAGCCGGAGAGACAGTAGAGGAGGAAGTTGATGGCATGGTTGGTGTACTGGAGGAGGTTGACTACCGCCCACACCACCCGCATCTGCGCCTCTTTCTGCAAAGGACGGAGATGGTGATGATGGTGGGTAGGGGGTGGTGGTGGGTAGGGGATAGTTGGAATCAGAGGAGGGAAAGAATGAGGGAGAGGCAGTGAGGAGGAAGGGGAGAGTGAATGTGGTGTATGGTCACCCTGTGGCGATAGCACACAGTGAAATGAAATGATCAACATCATCATGGAATTTCCATTCCTGTGTTCACACTGTGGCAAATAGCACACATTGAATTGAAAAACAAATCAACATCATCATCGAACTTCCATCCCTTTAGGTCATACAGATGCCGCGAATGACGCCTAGACAGTCAGGGATCTTGGTTGGAGCTTTCGATTGTCAATCATGGCCAACAGAGCCTTGGAGTTTTTTTTTGCTTTTTTTTTCTTCGTTTTTTGCTGTCCCAACCTCTGCGCCACCTCAAAGGCAGTGCACCCACACCGCTCATTCCGACACCCCCTCCACAGCTACAGCCCGGTCGGCCCCGCCGCAGCCCCGGCATCGGCAATCCACAGGGAGCAGTCAATGTCAAGTCGTCAGGAGGCAACCCACCGGAGGAGACACTGCACTACCGCCGAGTCACTTCGATGGTGTTCAGTGGCGCCTGTTCTTATCTAACATACGCAGGACACCACCTACTAAGCCCCCTACTGACGACAATAATTGCTTAGTCGCGGAGCCAGCGTGAGTGAGCTCTCCCTCCGGAGGGCACCACCACGTCCGTCCAACGACAGCCCCCATCGACTCGCCGATACCGGTGACCCCCGACGGAACCAAACCAAGGCCACAGACGTGGAGAGGACATCGAAATTGAGGTCGCTATGAGAGCAGGGCATGAAGGGCCATTTGAGACATTTTTTTATGCTGATCGATGAGAATGAGGATGATTAAGATGATGCTACGGATTTCCATTTCGGTCTGAGACTACATGACAGGGCTGTACTCTACGCTTCCTTTCATAACATATCCCGGCGTCAACCAGGCCCGAGAGATACAGGCACCTGCAGTGTTGGTCAGGAAATTTGAGCAACACTCTCAGAAACGCATCCATTAAGTGGATGAAACTCGACTGTGTGGTCCCAGTCTTCCCAACTGAGTCCGCAGCAAACTCAACTCTGGGTTGGAGCCGGTCGGGGCAGAAAAACCCACGTGACTCTGATGGGATTTGAACCCATGACCTCCCAGCCGGGAGTCCGCGACGCTAACCACTTCGCCACGGCGGCTGGTGAGGCCTTGGAGTTGGTTCTGCCTTTACTGTGTCCACCAGGACTTTTTCCGTCTGCTCTTGAGATATCCACACTACATTGTAGCCTGTAGAGTGGTGTTGGACAGGGAATCATGACGAGTCAATTCCCGTACCAGACAAATTATGACATCAGATAACTCTCAGAGGACGCTCTAATCTGCTAGAGTCTAGTTGGCATGTGCTTCATGGCATTATCTGTTGTCTTATCTGGTCTTTATGAAAAGCGTATAGAGAATTTCTTTTCCAACACCTGTATTTTCAGTTGTGAAAGGCGGTGGCATCAATACTGACAGATATTACGTGGCCAGTAACCTGCACAATTTAATCCGCACTTTGAAGCCAGTATAGCTAGTTTTCCAGACGACATTTAGTCCTGTCACGACAAAAATAACCAGATTATACAACAAAAATAACCAGATTAAGCCTCGTTTTGACCTCCCTCGTTGATCATCCGTCTAGGCTTAGAATGGATCAAGGAATCTTGAAATGGTAACCTTCTGCTGGTTCGCGTGCGTCCAGCATGTTGTTGACTGTGGCTAGTTGTCAGTGACGACTTTTGACCGGCATTGTGCTTTTCTTTGGGTTGACTCTCTCTCTCGTATGTTTCGTGTGCTTTCTCCAGAGTGACAAGATCTGTTTCGAGTCGCTGCCGGAAAGCCGGTGGCACTGGCACAAGGTTGCTTGCAAAAAGGATGCCTTCCAGGGGATTATGGGAATATTGAACTCCTTAAAGGCTTCCTGGATTACAGTCTGTCGTTCATTGTTAAGCAGCGTGAGAGACAGTGGTGTATTTCTATGGTTGTTTAGATAATTTTAAAGGAAAAATAAGCTTCTTGCTATTTATTTTTTTAGAATGTTGTTCAGTTTACATAAGTAAGAATGTGTCTGTTTTTAAAGTTACCGCAAGACTAGTCTTCCCTTGAGGATTTTTTTTTGGGAGTCGATGACGTTGTGATAGAGATCAGATTAGGGTTGAATGCTTTATTGTCGGTGCCTTTGATGTTGAATATCTGATCAGATGCGTTCCCTCTCAGCCTGGATCTTGGCTCTTCTTGTGCAAGAATGTCTTGTACTATTCCCTGTCTGCTCAAGAGGCATCTCATTACTAATTGAATTGATGACAATAATTATAACGACATTAAATCGCCATTCTGAAGACTAGAACCCAGAGCACCGTTGAAGGTCTCGCGGAGGTCAAGAAAGCAACAAACAGACGTTCGTTTCCGTGACCTATGATCTCGTTATTTCCTAAGATGGGCAAACAATCCATTTTTGAGGACTTCGTTAGCACTTCACCGTGTCTCTGAAAAAAGGATGCATAAAAGATAGAACTTCTCTCTGTTCTTGAGAATCATTACTCAATGAATATCGCCTGAATCCGAATATCTCCATCTTCTTCATCTTCTTCCTGCGTTCTTTTAAAAACAGAAGACGGAGATGCGTAGAGTCCCCTCATTGCATTATTGAATCAGATGTTCAAAACTAGCTGAATCTGACCTCGCAAAGGCACAGGCAGGAGAGCCAGCAAGCCAGGGAACGACATCAACTAACCCAACCCCCCACCCCCACCCCCACCCCCACGCCCCTTCCCCCAAACCAGCACAGCCCACACACCGACACGCTATCTATCATGCTGTGGAGGTACCTCACGGGAGACGCCGTCGGCGAAGATATAGGGTTCAGCAATGAGGTAGGCGGACACGGGCACGGTGGTGATCATCAGGACCACGTTCAGCACGATCAGCATGGCGGTCATGGACGACAGCTTCTTGGCCTGGCCACCTTGACCTTGGCGGCTGCTGTCCGCAAAGGTCACCGAGGATGAGGGATGCACGCGCCGCGCGCGCCGTCGGCTAATGCAGACCTGTAAAAATGGGAGAGGGGATTGAGGTGGTTTTCTGATTTCATGATTTATTTTAAGGGTTTGTAGAGTTTTGTGAGTGTGCACGCAAGCACGCACACACAGACACACAGACACACACACAGACACACACACACACACACACACACACACACACACACACACACACACACACGTGCGCACAAGCATGCACACTAACAGTATATCTCAGTTAATGCCCACTACGAAACACGCGTGCACGCACACACGGTGACTAAACACTACGAATACTAATAGCAGTGAAAGAAGAGTGCATTGACCCCACATACAAAGCCCGCAGCAGACAAAGCGGAAGAATGACTAGCCAGGTACATATGAACAATTCAGTACAGTGGTATCACACATACATTCACAGCGCAGAAAGAAAAGAAGGATTTACCAGGCCCCTAAGAGAAAGTTCATTACAGTGGCCCCCACACAAGAGAAAGAGAAGCAAGGTTTAATAGGTTTCCAGGAATAATCGACACAGTGACTCCATACTATACCCACAGCGGAGAAGGCGGAAAATTTATCAGGCTCTCACGAACAATTCACCGCAGTGACCCCCACACACTATATCCACAGACGAGAAGCAGTTGACAGGTCCTCGAGAGAAAAAAAAGTCACTGTAGTGACCTCACACACTCTACCCACAGTGAAAAAAAAGAGGATAAGGATTTAATAGGTCTCCAGGAACAATTCACTATAGTGACCCCATACACTATATACCCACAGTGAAAAAAGAGGATAAGGATTTAATAGGTCACCAGGAAAAATTCACTATAGTGACCCCCATACACTATATACCCACAGAGGAGAAGGCTGAAGATTTACCAGGCTTCCAGAAACAATCCACCACACTGACTCCACACACTACATCCACAGCGGATAACGAAGAGAATCTATCAGACTTTAGGAAAAAATCTAGCAGAGTGATACCCCTCCTCCCCTCTACAAAATCCATAGCGAAGGAAAAAGCCGACTCGCCAGCCTCTAAGGAATGAACTGGTACAGTAACCACACACACTGTACTCACAGTGAAGAAAGAAGAGAATTATTCATCCAGAAACATTTCACGATAATGACTCCACATTCTATGTAAGGAAGAAGACGATTTACCTGACTCATAGAAAATCTGCCTCAGTGGTCAAAGAATGAATACTTGTATTCTTCACTAGGGACATAAACTCACTGATCAAAGAATACTGCCTACATTCTGGGAACATAACCACACTGGTCAAAGAATACCTGTCATATTCTACCATTGGTGAACGACCTCGCTGGTAAACGTATTCTTGTCTACATTCTACAATGGAGACACAACCACAGTGGTCAGTAATTCATGTCTATATTCCACCACTGGGGCACGACCTCACTAGTAAAAGAATTCCTGTCTACATTCTACAATGGGGACATAACCACAATGGTCAAAGAATACCTGTCTATATTCTACCGTGTGGAAACAGCCTCACTGGTCAAAGAATACCTGTCTACGTTCTACCGCTGGGTCACAACCTCAAACATCAAAGACTACCTGTGTACCTTTTATCATTGGGGCACAACCTCACTGGTAAAAAAAACTAACTTGTCTACATCTACAATGGAGGCACAGCCTCAATGGTCAAAGAATAACTGTCTACATTCTATCATGGAGGCACAACCTCTTTGGTCAAAGAAAACCTGTCCACATTCTACCACTGGAGCACAACCTCAATGGCCAAAGAATACCTGTCTACATATTACCATGGGGTGAAGCCCACTGGTCAAAGAACACCTATCTGCATTCTACTACAGGGGTCCATCCTCATTGTTCACAGAATACCTGTCAATGATCTGCGACGGGAAGGGGCAGGGAGGAACGTCACTGGTAAAAAAAAAAATAGCAGTCTAGATTCTACGTTGCCGCAAAGCCTCACTGATCAAAAAATGCGCGTCTACACTCCAACAACACTAGGGCAAGACCTAACTCTATGAAAGAAGGCCCACTTTCTAACAAGAGCAACCCGCCTGGTGAGATACAGACCTGCATTCTGGCAACCAAACTGGCAAGCGAACGCATGTCTACATTTTCAGAACTAGGGGGCCGCTTAAATGATCAGATCTAGACAGCGTGTCTAGATTCTATGTCGCTCTGACCTTAATGACGATGGCGATGTTGGAGACGATGACGATGGAGAGGGGGATGAGGGAGTAGAGGCACAGGTCGATCCAGGGCCAGACCTTGAAGCCGAAGTGATGGTAGTCTGGGAAGATGAACGTGCATTCCTTGTGAAGAACCCACTTCCCTCTCTCTCTGCCCAGAGACAGATTTGAAGATTCATGTTAAAGTATTATGTTGTGTAGTGATGTGATGTGCATGTGATGTGATGTGATGTAATGTGTGTGTGTGTGTGTGTGTGTGTGTGTGTGTGTGTGTGTGTGTGTGTGTGTGTGTGTGCATGCGCTGTGTGTGTGTGTGCACGCTCACACGCACGCAAGTACGCACGGACGCACGCACGCACGCACGCACCCACACACACGCACACACCACACGCATGCATGTGGAATCAGCTGCTGATCTGCTCTTCAATTCAAAGTTTAAGTAAAAGAAGTCGGAAAAATTATATATCTGAAAAGATTTTTCCTGAAAGAGGAGAGCGTGGCCATTGCACATTATTTTCAGATCAGTTTTCTATTTCAATGTCACTTTTCTCCAAACGATTATTGATATTGTTGAAATCCTTCTCAGGAGTATGTGAAGTTTCGTCATCAGCAAACAACTCACATGCTACGTTGTGCCTTGAAATGTACACCGGGATGTCATTTACAGATGGACAAAAGATGAGGGGGCCTGAACAAAACCTCGTGGCACTCTTTTTTCGATTACTTTTTCAGCACAAGAGGATCCCCTGAGTAACACACGTTGACATCTGTTTCTTAGGACTCAAAGAAAGCTGTTGACTATGGACTACTGGTACACACACTGATCTTTACCAACAGAATTTTGTGGTTAACCGGATCAAAAGTTTTTTTAAGGTCATGAAATATTACACCAGTTTTCTGAGATGCATTAACAACAGACAGCCTCATATCCAAAAAACATGTCAAAGCTGTATTGTAGGAATGTCCAGGTTGAAAACCAGACTGCAACAGGTGGATACAGTTATATTTGTCCACGTAATTTTAGAATTTCTGATATGTATTTAGAAGGTTTAGGCATTACTAACCCAAAATATACTGGTCTATAATTGTTAATACCTGTGAGTTCTTTTGTTTTAAGAGCATGTACTGTCTTTGTTTCCTGTAATACAACCGGCAGAGCATTTTTCTGAATGCACAAATTGTAGCCATAAGTTAGGCTTTCTGCAATATATAGTACCGAAAGAACCAGCCGCCGTGGCGAAGTGGTTAGCGTCGCGGACTCCCGGCTGGGAGGTCGTGGGTTCGAATCCCATCAGAGTCATGTGGGTTTTTTCTGCCCCGACCGGCTCCTACCCAGAGTTGAGTTTGCTGCGGACTCAGTTGGGAAGACTGGGACCACATAGTCGAGTTTCATTCACTTAATGGATGCGTTTCTGAGAGTGTTGCTCAAATTTTCTGACCAACACTGCAGGTGCCTGTATCTCTCGGGCCTGGTTGACGCCAGGATATATTATGAAAGGAAGCGTAGAGTACAGCCCTGTCATGTAGTCTCAGACCGAAATGGAAATCCGTAGCATCATCTTAATCATCCTCATTCCCATTGATCAGCATTAAAAAAAAGTCTCAAATTCTGTGGCCCTTCATGCCCTGCTCTCATGGTGACCTCAGTTTCGATGTCCTCTCCGCGTCTGTGGCCTTGGTTTGCTTCCGTCGGGGTCACCGGTATCGGCGAGTCCATGGGGGCTGTCGCTAGACGGACGTGGTGGCGCCCTCCGGAGGGAGAGCTCACTCATGCCGGCTCCGCGACTAAGCAATTATTGTCGTCAGTAGGGGGCTTAGTAGGTGGTGTCCTGCGTATGTTAGATAAGAACAGGCGCCACTGAACACCACCGAAGTGACTGGGCAGCAGTGCAGTGTCTCCGGTGGGTTGCCTCATGACGACTTGACATTGACTGCTCCCTGTGGATTGCTGGTGCCGGGGTTGCGGCGGGGCCAGCCGGGCTATGGCTGTGGACGGGGTGTCGGAATGAGCGGCGTGGGTGCACTGCCTCTGAGGTAGCGCAGAGGTTGGGACAGAAAAAAAAATATATAGTACCGAAAGTGTCAATATACTCAAGTTGATTTTGTCCGGACCTGTTTTTGTGTGTGTGATTTTCATCTGATTTTAGTTTCCGAACTTCATGCACACCACGGAGGGAGGGTGACAGGATACTGAATGTTTGAACCCCGCCTGTGCTTTGTTTTCATAATTTTATGAGTGTGTTTGAATGGCAAGTTTCATCAAGATTGTCTTGACAGGGGACTAATGTATTGACGACTAAGTAATTGAAACTGCTCAGAGTTACGTTTTGAGGTAGAACGGAGAAACTAGGCGGGGTCCTTGCTTACAGATTGACGGTTCGCCTTATGGTAAATGTATCTCTTTTTGGTTTTAATAAAGCCTGTCAAGAGAGAGAGAGAGAGAGAGAGAGAGAGAGAGAGAGACAGACAGACACACAGACACACAGACAGACAGACAAAACTTCAGACAGACCGGCAATGACAGACAGACAGACAGTCACAATGCCGTCTCAACACCCAGACTTACATGTTGTAGAAAAAAACGGCGAACAGTCAAAATGAACCCTAGCAACATCCCAACTCACCTGCGATAGACATTGCCAAGGCCGTACAAGAAGTGCGAGTTGATGGCCAGCATGACGACCACGATGACGCCGATGGTGATGAATGACGTCATCATGGTGCAATGCTTCTTCACACGGTGGGGCAGGTAGACGGACACGAGACGCTCAAAGGTCAAGGCCACCAGCACCCACACGCTGATGTCGAGGCTGGCGTAGACCAACCAGGTGTGAACCTGGAAGAGAAGAGGCATGTTGAGCGTTTTATGACGTCAGGGGTTCTGGAAAGCTGGTATTGCCTGGCAAGCAGTAACGCTTTTAAAGCAAAGCTCTAACCATCCTATGCGAAATCAAGCAAAATGAGAGAAAAAAAAGATAGTTATGCTTCTCACCTCGTCATTTCTGAAGCAAAGCTCTCACCATTCTATGCAAAATCAAGCAAAATGAGAAAAAAGATAAACCCCAAGGTGCGGGCGGGACCCTAAGAAATACTGTCCTCAGCTTCCAACCAACCAGCTGGGAGCAATCCTGCACCATCCTTGGAAGCCTGCTCAGTGTTGACATAGGGTGCAGGCACGCACCAGGGCATTCCATTAAGACGTCAAGGGATGAAACTGTGTCCTGGCAGATACCCCTTGTATGACCACCAGTCGCGGACACGACAGAAGCTCCATGGAAACGTCCTAAAGGGTGTACCAACTCGTATTCCATGACTGCGGTAGTTCAAAGCCTATAATGTTTTCAAATTCGTCTCGCCATCAAGAACTCTCAGTTACACAGTTCATGGTTTGAGGGTAACTAGTATTGCTGGACAAGAACAACTCCATGAAACACAAGATCAGATTCCTGCATGCACAGGTATAGTCCATCTTCCAGTATGCATGCAAGACATAGACCCCCACAGCGGATCTGGAAAGAAGAATCCGTACCTAGGACATGAGGTGTCACCGCAAGACACAAAACATCATATGACCAATGAACTGGTGCATCAAACCATTAAGCAGCACATCGGACCGTATAAAGACATCAGTTAAGACAAGAGACCTACGTTGGCATAGCCACCAAAGAAGAGCAGATGGCTTTGCTGAGACAATCTTTCTCCTGGGAACCTGGGAAACGTTGAAGGAAGAAGAAAGGGGAAGACAGAAAAACTGATGGACTGACATCATGGCAGACTAGACAGAGAAGGGAACGCATTTGCTGTGATCCAAGCTATGGCACAACTGAGAGAACTGGAGGAAACTGCCGAAAAGTCCTTCTGTTTGGTGCCCCAGTGACTTTTCATGGAAGAAGAAGAAGAAGAAAAAGAAGAAGAAGAAGAAGAAGAAGAGGAAGAAGAAGAAGAAGAAGAAGAAGAAGAAGAAGATGATGAAGGTCTGAGTTTGTGCAGAAAGGCACCATCACACCCAGCCTGGCGTTACCACTCATTGCCACACTGACTATGAGGGGGTTAACATTTTTTCTTTCATTCTTGCAAATGACAGGATTTTGTTACGCTTCAAAATTCAATGGAAAGAAACGTGGTTGATCACCTACTTACTTCTGCTCATTGAACATTAGACCCTTTGAGTTTCAATGTTCTTTAGTGTTGAGAACTAATTCGATCAGGCTCGACGACACTTGTCAGTTGGGGTCATTGAAATTTTAGCAGTTTTGTTCCTGCAATAGCTTTCTGTGTGGCAAAGTAAAATTGCTCTCTGTGGCGAGAACAAGTCGCCACAACACGTCAGTATCCAATGTTGCATTGGTTTTAAAAAGAGGCCTGGTTAAGTTTTCTTTTCATTGTCATTGTTATAGGCATACGTCTTTAACCGAGCAGAATTCGTTTCCGTTTATTCGGACAGAGTTTTCATTCGAAAGGTACTGACGACGTTCTAATGAATGATGCTTATTGAAAGAATGGTTTAGCAGACAGCGTCCGGCATACGTTGGATTAGGACAGTTACCACTGCACGTCAATGAAATGACCCGGTAGCAGTGAAGTGTCTCCTCTGGTGTGTTGCCCCATGACGACCTATTCATTTTGCTCCACATGGACTCGGGTGCTGTGGGTGTTACAAGATGTATCGTCAAGGTGTAACTATGTACAGGGAGGCTGGGAGAAGCGATATGAGAGTAATGCCACTAGCGGGTGGGGGCGGGGATAGAGGGGTGGGAATGGGGTGGGAGTGGGGGACAGAAGATATGGAGGTGTCCTACCCTAACACAACATTCTCTACATGATTTACGAAACAACGGAATGAAAGCGTGGAGGAAAGAAAAAGGACACACTCGAAGGTGCCGGTAGGACCCAGAGAAGTACAGTTCCCAACTGCCGAACCAACCAGCCGGGAGCAATCCTATACCTCCCTTGAAAGCCTGCTCTGTGTTGACACAGGGTGCAGGCACGGGCAGGGCATTCGATCAAGAGATCTACACAGCCTACAAAGCAAAACAACGCAATGAAAGTGTGGACGTTAGGGCGAGCTCATCATGACATCCCCACTCCTCCCCCTCCCCTTTCCTCCCCTCTCCAGTCCCCCCCCCCACCCCATCCCACCCTCAAAATTCGCCCTCACCCACGAACCAGCCCCATGGACTCACCCGACAAGAGGCGCGGCCCAGACTGCGGACGTCCACGTGGAAGAACTCGCGCACCCAGTGTCTGAGCAGTCCGGTGTAGAGCACGACCAGGTCCACGCCGGCCAGGACGATGAGGTAGATGGCGGCGTTGGACTGCCTCATGGCCTTGCGGGACAGCACCAGGATGGACATGAGGTTGCCCAGGGTGCCCACGACCAGCAGGATGGGCGGACACACGCGCCAGATCTGACTGGCCAGGTCCAGGTAGTGCTGGGACAGGTCCGGCTCCACCACCGTGTCCAGGCCCTTCGCCGCCGCCAAGTGGGTGGGGTTAGTTGTGTGGTCTTCGGTGCTGTTGTTGTCCGTCATGATTAGCCTGTGTGGAAACACACTCACGCACGCACAGACGCACGCGCGGGCGAGCGCGCGCGCACGCACACACACACACACACACACACGCACGCACGCACGCACGCACGCACGCACGCACGCACGCACGCACGCACGCACCACGCACGCACGCACGCACGCACGCACACACACACACACACACACACACACACACACCACATTTCAGGAAACATTTCTCAAAAACATGCACAAATCAAGTTTTAAAACGAAGTGACTGAGGGCGGGAAATGAAATAGAATTTAGAAAGGGGGATTAATTACCGCCAAGGACATAGACAAACAAAATACAGGACAAAACACAATGCATTTTGACTTCTTTTGGTCTTCTTCAGGCAAAAACAAATGACATTTAGGACAGTGAAAACTGTTTTTACCTAAAGAAGACCCAAGAGGTCGAAATGCATTGTGTTTTGTCCTGTACTTTGTTGGTCTTCTTCAGGCAAAAACAAATAACATTTAGGACAGTGAAAACTGTTTTTGCTGAAGAAGACCCAAGAGGTCGAAGCACTTTGTTTGTCTATGTCCTTAGTGGTAACTAACCCCCTCTCTTTCTAAATGTCGCACAAAAATGAAGTTCACGATTTTTGTGATGCCCTGCGTATGCGAATCAGAAACAGGGCTTCACTGAAACCACTTAAAGAACTCGGCAGCACAACGGCGTCTCCTCTCATGGGTTGCCTCATGGGCACCTGGATACTGATTAAGTTCCAAAACGGAGTGGACTGAGGGTGGAAAACGAAGCAAAATTAGAAAAAGAAGGGGTTAATTACCACCAAGGACATAGACAAACAAGGTAAAGGACAAGACACAATGCATTTCGACCTCTTGGGTCTTCTTCAGGCAAAAACAAATAACATTTAGGACAGTGAAAACGAAGAATGAGTAAAACCACTTACCTGGTCATATTGGAGCAAACCGGTACAAATCCGGTTTTTACCGGTTTGTTCCAACATGACCAGATAAGTGTTTCTCGTTCTCTGCTTTTTGTTATTTGCTTGTTTTGCCTGAAGAAGACCCAAGAGGTCGAAATGGATTGTGTCTTGTCCTGTACCTTGTTTGTTTATGTCCTTGGCAGTAACTAACCCCTTCTCTTTCTAAACTTTGCTTCGATGCTCATCGTTTCCTGTGGCGCAGGGGCTTTGACTGGACAAACTGGCTGTGGTTGTGCATCGGAAAGTGGGGGATGATGGGGGTGAGGGGGGGGGTGGGGGTGGGGGTGCGTGGGTGGGGGGGGGGGGGGGGGAGCCGTAATTAGCGACGGTGAGAATGATGCTTACGAGCACACGCAGCAGATGAGTACATACATGGGCAGATCTAGTTGCAAGTGAGGGACTGCAGGCGGAAATCTAAACACATTTGAAAAGTTATATCGTCCCCTTTCTTGCGCCGAGATGGATGAAGATAAGGGACTGCTCGTTCATTGTCGTTGTCCTGGGTGCTGTGTGTCCTGCCTGAAGAAGACCCAAGGGGTCGAAACGCGTCGTGTCCTGTCTTGCGATTCGTGTGTCTACGTTCTTTGGCGGTGCTTTATCAATAACTTTTCAAACAAATGGGCGAAATAAATAGGCAGTTATCTAAATAAATGCATTCATTCGTGAATTAACGAATAAATTGATAAATACATAAATGAATTGATAAATATTTATATAAATAAGCGTATAAATGAATAAACAAATGAACAATAAATAAATAAACAGTAAACAAGTGGGGTAACGTTTGCTCCCATAAGAAAACCTAACACAGAGCAACTTTTATTCAAGACTGGCACAGCCTTTTAAACTTGAATAAAGTCAGATTCATGCATAAACGAACAATCTAATAGTGGGGGAAAAACAAGCGCAGGCCAACAACTGAACTGTCTTCATAGTAATGACTTGGCAAAGATTTGGACTTAAGGAGGGGAGGAGGGGGGGGGGGGGGAGTTTGAAGATGGAGAAACTGGGAACATGAAATTAAGAAAAGATATTACAGATATGAAAACTCTTCACTAGCTGCATAAAGGAACCATCGCAAAAAATAAATCAGTAAATAGATAAACGAGTGAATCAAAGCCCGAAAGGTAGTGCAGACGGGGACGTTACACACCGTAGGACAAAAACTAATGCACATGGTATCAGTAAATAAGTAGATAAACGAGTGAATCAAAGCCCGAAAGGTAGTGCAGACGGGACGTTACACACCGTAGGACAAAAACTAATGCACATGGTATCAGTAAATAAATAGATAAACGAGTGAATCAAAGCCCGAAAGGTAGTGCAGACGGGGACGTTACACACCGTAGGACAAAAACTAATGCACATGGTATCAGTAAATAAGTAGATGAGTAAATAAATAAATGAATAAATAAGTAAATCAATCAATCAATCAATCAATTAATCAATACATGCATACATACACACATAAACATACGTTCACACAACACACGACAAAACTAATACAATGGTATCAGTAAATTTGTAGATAACCAATTAAGTAAATGAATAAGTAAATGAATACATACATATGTAGATACACACATACATACATACATACATACATACATACATTCATACATACATATATACATACACACATACATACATACATACATACATACATACATACATACATACATACATACATACATACATACATATATACATACATACATACACACATACATACATACATACATACATATATACATACATACATACATACATACATACATACATACATACATACATACACGCATACGTTCATACAGACATCCATACACATTTATAAACACTTACATTCATACATAACACACACACACACACACACACACACACACACACACACACACACACACACACACATACACATCACACACACACACACACACACACACACACACATCCATCCATCCATCCATCCTAACTTACACACATGGTACCAGTAATTACTTTATCGATTTTCCCCCTTGTACGTATTTCTGTCTAAAAACATGCTTCACAGCCTTGACATGGTGTTCCTCTTTACGGGGCTGTAAACACAGTATTGATTGGAACGTTTTCCACCGACCCCCCCACACTCCCCTCCCCTCCCCTCCCATCTCTCATCCCTCATCCTCTTCTAGGTTTCGTAAGCATTACCCTTTGTACGACTTCTGATCAATGAGAACAGGTTTGAGGTGGTAACACGTGCATCCAATTTCCTGTTGACACTGCCAAGGACCCCTTGGGAAAAATGGACTTTGAGTGGTGAAGACGCGAGTGGGTATATGAGAGCGAGTGGGACTAAACGACTGATTCCACTGCACTAATATGATAATGGATGCAACAAGAACAACAACGAGAACAACAACAATAATAATAATAATAATAATAATGATGATAATGACAGTATGAATAATAATAATAATAATAATAATAATAAAATAATGA
>CM031608.1:36860130-36879104 GCA_018398815.1 Conus ventricosus
CTTTCTATGTGCCTTTGTATAAGGAATCATTGATCTGCAATAAATAAATGCAGAACTAAATTTTGATCGTTATTAATTTACGCGTCATTCAAGTCATTTTAAATTTGTTGCTCAGTTGAGTCTGAAACTGACACACGCGGAATACATTTTGCATTCTTACATTTATAAACATAAGATTTAGCAAGCATAATGAGAAAGCCAGAACGTGTCTCTGCTTGTACGTGCTGGTCCCCCAAAAGATCACAATATTATGTGCGATCGTAAAGTTGAACGACTTTCTGCATACTTTATGAAAGAAACTTTCATGTCTTTCCAAAACATTTGAACGTAACTGCATATCCATAAAAGAAATGCTGGACTGAATCACAAAATGTACAGTTTGTCGTGTCTGGCAGACCCATGCCATCATAATTATAATCATAACTATTATTGATGTTATTTTGATTACCATTCCTTTCATTTCTATTACCGTTACGATTGTTGTTCTTCTTATCATTATTACCATTATTACTACTATGTGATTACTATCATCATCATCACCATTAACAAGAATAATAACAATAATATTATTATTACTAATATTATTATTGTCATTATTGTTATTGTTATCATCATCATCATCATCACCCTTACCATTATCATCACCATCATCATAACCACTAACACTGCTGCCACTACAATCATGCTGTTCAGCAATCCTCTAACCCTCTTCCTTTCTCCCCTTCTCTGTATAGCCCTCGTAATACTGCAACTACTATCGTCATATTATCACCAAAAGTTTTAGTAATATCATCATCATCATCATCATCATCATCATCGTCGTCGTCGTCGTCGTCGTTGTCATCATCATCACCATCATCATTATTGTTATTACTATTGTTATGATTGCTATCTTTATTATCATTCATCATCATAATCATTTTAACCCGCGTTGTCTCTTTCCCAACGGCGGTTGTTTTCGTTCAACGCCCATCTTGCGCAGGAGATAAGTGATTGCTCGTTCCTCGTTTTCACTGTCCCTGAATGTCGTTTATCTTGCCTGAAGAAGATCGAAGAGGTCGAAACGCGTCGTGTTTTGTCTAATTACTTGTTCGTCTGTGTTTTCTGTCAGATGAAGTGTATTTTCTCGTTAAAATTTGCTTCCATTTCTGCTTGCAGTCACCTAACTTTGAAATTAATATTTTTAGTTTTGTTGACATGGACGGATATCCTACTCCAAAGAACTTCAGAATTCAGTCTTTGTCACCATCGAGAGCAAGAATTTGGTCTGTCTCATCCATTGAAAATACTCTATAGTTTTGTTCAGCTCCCTTGCTTTGTTTATAATCATGTTGAAAGCCTTCGGCATGCCTTGAATAATATCAGCATTACCACCAAGCCTTATTCCAGATTTCTTTATGAATTGTTTCATTCAAGAAATCCACCCACCGTATGGGACAAAGTCTACTGCAAAGTCAATATGAATCGTGAATTCTTCAGCCGTCATAAATTGTCCACTTCCTACCTGATTTCTGTTTTCTTTTTGCGCATTTTCCTTCCTCAGTTAGTTTGTTTTGCTTGAGAAACACTTTGCCCAGTTTTGGTTAGTCATTATGAAACTCTTTACCAATCTTGCAGAACAATCCTGGATGGATTCGACTTTTGATCCGGATTCGCACCACAGATCCAACCCTCCTCGACAATTTGACTTGTCCGTCCTTGGGTCACATTGAATCTTTTGACCAAGTTAGGTTTCAATGGGTTCATAGTTTTTTTTGTGTGTAATCCTTCTAGAAGAAAAAAAAAGGTTGGACAAAACCTTGAAAAATCAAAAAAAAAAAAAAAAATGGAACTCGTCATCAGCGTACAAATGCAAACATTTTCCGCTTACCTCCATGGATGTGAACCACCCCTGTTAACAGCAACAGTAAGCATGTGGTCCACCCTCAACACTTTCCGGTCCAGGGGCCATCCGGTTTGTTTAAAAAAAAAAAAAGGACACGTTCCCCCCGTGGTCGCCGCCACCCACTGCCGCGCAAGTGCCAGACTCCTAAGCAGCGACAATGCAGGACGAGAAATTCTACTGGAAGTCGCGTTATCAACTGGGAGATCAAACATTCTGCTAGCCAACCCATCACCCCCCCCCCCATTCTTCCCCCCCCCCCCCCTGCCGTTTCTTTGCCACCAGCCATGTTTCTGACACAAAGTAATATGATAGAGGATTGGCCTGTCGATGAGTATTCGTTCTCAGTGAACAGGAGGGAAGAAAAAACCACAAAGAAAAACGATTCGCCTGTACACGCGCAGGTATGTATATTTTCTGTTTATTTTTTCTCTCCTTTTTTTTGTATTTGTGTCTCTTGTCTTTCTTACTGTCTATGTCGCAGTCACGAGTTCGCATACACACACGCGCGCGCATGCACACACGCACACACGCACGCACGCACGCCACACACACACACACACACACACACACACACACACACACACACACACACACACACACACACACACACACACACACAGCACGCACGCCCGCACGCACGCACGCACACACACACACACACACACACACACCCACACACACACACACACACACACACACACACACGCACGCACGCACGCACGCACCCCACACACACACACACACACACACGCACGCACACACACACATACACACACACACACACACACACACACACACACACACACACACACACACACACACACACACACACACACACACACACACACACACACACACACACACAACGCGCGCGCGCGCGCGCGCACACACGGACTCACCTCCCTCCCTGTCAATAGGTAAAAGATGGCAAAACATAGAAAAGATCCAGGTAGCACTGTGGTTTTTGTCATTGAGTAAACAAGAAGTTGCGGGATTGGGTATATCTATCAGGGCCTTTGATAACGTTCAAAGGGAAACCAACAGAATTCAGTCAAGTCCACTGCAGAAAAATGTGATGAACGACCAACGCATCATCAGTAAGTGTTCTTTGTTCAAAGTTAGCGTGAAGCCGTTACCAGCACTTAATACCCCCCCCCCCCCCACCCCACTTTTTCTTTTTGCTGTCCCATCTTCTGCGCCACCTCAGTGGCAGTGCATCCATATCGCTCATTCCGACACCCCGTCCATTGCCGCAGCCTGGTCAGTCACGCCGCAGCCCCGGCACCGGCAATCCACAGGGAGCAGTCAGTGTCAAAGTCGTCAAGAGGCAACCCACCGGAGGAGACACTGCACTGCTGCCGAGTCACTTCGGTGGTGTTCAGTGGCGCCTGTTCTGATCCAACATACGCAGGACACCACCTACTATGCCCCCTACTGACGACAATAATTGCTTAGTCGCGGAGCCGGTGTGAGTGAGCTCTCCCTCCGGAGGGCGCCACCACGTCCGTTCAACGACAGCCCCCATGGACTCGCCGATACCGGTGACCCGACGGAACCAAATCAAGGCCACAGACGTGAAGAGGACATCGAAACTGAGGACCCCATGAGAGCAGGGCATGAAGGGTCACAGCATTTGAGACTTTTTTTGGTGCTGATCGAAAAAAATGAGGATGATGAAGATGATGCTACGGATTTCCATTCTGATCTGAGAATGCATGACAGGCTGTAGGCTACTCTTCCTTTAGTTAATATATCCCGGCGTCAACCAGGCTCGACAGATACAGACACCTGCAGTGTTGTTCAGGAAATTTGAGTAATACTCTCAGAGACGCATCCATTAAGTGGATGAAACTCGACTGTGTGGTCCCAGTCTTCCCAACTGAGTCCATAGGAAACTCAACTCTGGGTAGGAGCTGGTCGGATAGAAAAACCCGACATGACTCTGATGGGAATCGAACCCACGACCTCCCAGCCGGGAGTCCGCGACGCTAACCACTTTGCCATGGCGGCTGGTAAAAAATCCCTTCTCGTTCTTCGTCTTGTTTTTCTTGTTCCCCGGTTTGTTCTTATTTTTTTAGTCCTTTGTCGGTTCCTGTCATCTTCTTTTCTTCTGCCACTGCGCTTTCTTCGGTTCGGTCCCTCCCTCCTCCCCTCACTTTTTTCTCGTTTTTTTTTTCTCCATTTTTTAAATTGTTTTACTTTTTTTCATCTTCGTCTTCTTTTTCTTTTTTTCTTTCTTTCTGTCTGTTCCTATCAGAGAACAGGGAAACACGGGGTCAAGCTCACCCGCTCTCAACCGGTCTTAACCGGTTTCGAGCGGCCGACCTTGACCCCGTGTTTCCCTGTTCTCTGACAAGTAAGACTTCAATAACCAAAAAATACGATTATCTACAAACAACATACTGTGTAGGATTATCCGTTTTAATACTAATTTACTAAACTTGCTTGCTTTTAAAACTAAGTTATATTTTTGACATAAAATCCGCACACTTATTCTGACTAATTTCTACCTACAAAACTTTGTATAACAGACAGGCTGACACGAGGCTGAAACCTGATCGCTTAATTTACGGCTGGCGCAGACAAGAGGCCTTCGTTCACATAGCGCAGGGCCCGTTTTACAAACTGCGACCAAAAAATCAATAAAACACCCCTCGCGGGCCCAGTAGGCTCGCGGCGCACTCGGCTAGGTTAACTTGCAACATATTGCATCAGCGAATGTTCTAGACTGCCACGTGACACTATCACGTCAAGGCCGCCACGTCAGCAAGAGCCCGGCCGGTTTCGTCATTTCTTTCTCAGGCTGCCGCACAAGAAGGTTGGTTTTTGGCTGGACCTTAGCTGTCTGTCATTTTACATTGGAAGGCTGTGCTGTGCTGTGGTGCTTTTTCAGTGAGAAAAGTGTTTAATTTAACAAGGGGCAAATGTCACAAATGTCTAAAGATAGTATTTCTTCAGAATTAGATAGAGAACTTCTTGAATCACAGGCGCTCATAAAGAATTGTTAGATTATTCTAGGCAGGCAACTAGTTTAATTTTACCTGACATGGATCAAGCTTGCAATGTTCCATTACCACCTCCAACACCAACAGATTGTGGACCAAAGAAGAAAAGAATGTACTTGAAGAGAACAGGCTATTTCATGAAGAAATGGCAAACATTGCTGAGAAGGAAAAAACAGTAGGCCCAATGAAACTACCAAAAGGCCAAAACGAAAGATGGAAGATTTATTCAAAGAAAAACAAGGAAGAAAGAAAAAGAGGGTGGAGCTTGATTCTCCAACAGATTTGCACAATTATCTTGTTGCAAATGAAGCTGACACCAGTACTGGCATATCAAGAAAAGCCTTTTTAGATTCTGTTCTTTTTGACCACTCAGCGGGCGAAAATGAAATTATAGAAAAACTGCAAAAAGGGATTAGAAATCTAAAAAGACAGAACGCCCAAACAATAATGTTTCATATTCAGTTTGGTCGGTTTCTGATTTTGTGCAAAAACTGGCGGGAGAAAGAAAGAAAAGAAGAAGAATGAAAGAAACGTGGGCACAATGGTTAAAAGAAAAAACAGGATATTCAGATGTTTACGTACGCAAGCTACATACTCTTGCAAAAGTACTTCAACCATTTCCTCAGTTTACAATATTGGTCTGCCAGTCAATTTTATCATGAATAAACTGAAGCAAATTGAAAACATGCTACAGATTGTAGAATACAGAAACTACTGGTCAAAAGTTCCAAATATCCCGGCTGAACCTCAACGTCGCAGCCCTAGTCATACAATGTTTGTTTGTGTGGCGTTTTAGCAACAGTGCGCGCGGCCTGTAAGACCACTGCAGGCCTACACTGACGTGGCTCTAAATATAGTAACGCCATGCATGAACGGTCGGTTTTGTTTAGAGTTGACTGCTTTAGCAACAGTGCGCGCGACTGTAAGACCACTGCAGGCCTACCACTGACGTGGCTCTAAATATAGTAACGCTCATGCATGAACGGTCGGTTTTGTTTAGAGTTGACTGCCTTGAATTTTCACCAAGCACTTCAGACTTTGTATATATTGCTGTGATTACTGGCTTCACTGCTTCGCTTCAACGTCCTGCTTCAACTTTTTTTGGCTGCTTTTTTAAGCGGCCACAGAGTGTACTTTATTCAACTGTCTTGTTTATTAAATCAAGCTTTTGATAAATGCACTTGGTGGCCTCTTTGAATAATCTTCAGTTGACAGAGAGACTGACAGCCCCAAACCATAAAATCCTTTTACATTTCCCTATGCAAGCACTTCCCTATTTTTTTTAATGTTTGTGCGTGTGTGCTGTTATTGTTGTTGTTTTGTTGTTTTACTGATAATAACATATTATATTCTGAACATCTGTTTCTTATAAATAATCAAAGGTGCGCGCATGCACACCCCACCCCACCCTACCCACCCCCACCCCACGCATGCACACACTCAAGTCACTTCTAAGTTCTTACTTAAGTCATCCTCAAGTTCTTAATTAAGTTCTTAATTAAGTTTTAATTAAGTTACTTCAAGTTCTTAATAATTCTTGATTAAGTTCTTAATTAAGTTCTTAATTAAGTTACCTCAAGATTGTAATTAAGTCGTCCTTTAAGTACAACTAAGTTCTTATTCAAGTTATCTTATAATTATCAAAAAATATAATCTATGTTTTTATCTTAAATAGTAGATGCCTAATATAGTACACACACGCCTAAAAAAACGCTCATCGCTGAGGATGTCTTGCTTAACGCCCTTGGTGTGAGATCGGTCAGCATAGATCTTAATGAAGTTCTTACATCCTAAGCAACCGCATTGATTACAATTCTGGTCTATGGAAATGTCTTTTATAGACTCCATGTCTTTATTTATTGACTCCATCATTTTAAACAAATAATAATCCGCCATGATCTATTTTTATCAAAAAAATTTAAATTTAAGTTCTTAAAATATTATTGCATTTTAAATGGATCAAATGATTTTTGTTTATTGGCGGTGCTGGCGTGCTGTTGTCTTCTTCTGTATTTAGTGGTTCAGATTTTTTTGACTGCTTTTGTTTTTGTTGCCATTGGTTATATATTTTATAACCGTAATAACCGCCCCCCAGCAGCAGCAAGGGCGCCAAAAATGGCAACAGTTTTAAGTTCAATATTCCATGAAGACTTTGGTGCCCTTGAATTAACTTGCTCTTGTTTTGGAGCTGGCATTGGATCAACTGTTGGCGTTGGCGGTGTGTATGTTTTCATTATGAGTTATATTCTGTGATTGTAACTTTAATTTTCTTTGTTGTTTCAACTCTGCTACTCTTTTCCTGCTGCAACACGCCAGGATGCTTTAGCTTTTCACTCGTTACTATCTCTACCTGATTCAGTGTTTTCTGATTCAATGTTTCCTGATTCTGCTGATTTTCCGACTCGTTCATTTTGAAGGGAAATAAAAATCTATATGATTAAAAGTAATTAATCCCATGATTAACGGCGATAACAATGTTCCAAACCTGTAATATAAATCACATCCTAGAGACTCATAATGACTTTTTTTAAAACTGGATCTTGCGTTAAATCATACGTAAGATCTTGTTCAGAATCAATGGGAGCAAATCTACTGACTAGTTTAGTGTACAAACTAAGAACCTTTTTGTCCTACACTTTTTACCATTCTCGACCCCAGCTGCGCTTCAACCTGTTATGATACTTTATAATGTCTTGCGGCGACATCTGTTGAATCTGTTCTATGCTGAATTCAGTTCCGAGGAACTGTTTTGTTTTCCCACATGCTGCCAAAGAATACAACCTTTCCTTTTTGGGCATAACAGCTTGGTCATCAACTTGGTCATTCATAAGTTCAGGAAGGTTTAGGCCGCTCTGTAGCTCTAGCAGATCATCGCTGTTCATGTTTTTTATTAATTATAATTATTTTATTTTTTAAAATGAGCGCCGAAAAAACTATTACCAACCTCGTATACCATTCTGCTGTTATTGGAGGTCTAAGTGTGGGATACACGATGCTTGGTAAAAGCCTGTTAAAAATAAAACCGGCAGATCTTGGCAAACTAGACTTTGAGGATTCAGCAAAGCTAATCGCTATTATTACAGCTTCATTTGCTACGAAAGATTTTCTAGTTAAGCAAGGAATAATTCCAGAGAATATAAATATGTAAAAAAATACATTTATAAAAATGGCTTCACTCGTAATGATGATAGGCGGCGCTGTGGTGAATGCGCTTGCTTTTAGCGGAAGAAAATTTACGCGTTTAGTAAACTACGGGATGATGGCGAGAGAAAAAGACATAACAAAGCTGTGGAGCAACTAGCTGCTGCACAAGATCACTATGAAAAGCAGAGAATTGAGCAGTTAGATTTTATTAACGACACACTGAAAAAACAGGGACATGCAGCTTACACATTTAAAGATGTTAATCAAGCAATAAAAGAATATTATCTTGTAACGGGCAAACCAATCGAGACATTGCCCCCACCAAAATTCAGTGACTTTTATCATCCATCAGAAAAACAAAAGATGCAAGAAATCGCGTTTATTGTCGTTGGCATGACTGTTGTCTATTTTGTTGCCCCATAATATTGGCTGAATAAAAAATGAACAAAATCTATTATTCACCAAAAGGATATTGGAAGGGAAAAACCCAGCAATCAAAAGCTAAGCCAAGCAGCGGGTGTCAGTGAACAAACAGCAAAAAGAATGGTTATCTAAACAAGCGATTTGGCAAATTTATTTACCTGCGCCTAGACGAATACAGAGACCACACTTTGTGAATACAACTCCAAACGACACCCATCAAATGGACCTTCTATATTTACCCTTGATACGTTAGACGAAAAAGATTTAAGTACGCACTAACAGTCATTGACATAGCTTCAAGATACAAAGATGCGGAACCGTTAAACACAAAAGAGTGCCTCTGCTGTTGCTGTCGCTATACAACTGATATACCAACGAGGCCCGCTAGCTTATCCTCGCATGATTCAAGTCGATGATGGAAAAGAATTTAAAGGCCAAGTGAATCAATTATTGTTAAAACATAGAGTTGCCATTAAAAGAGCATTCCAGGAGTTCATAGATCACAGGCTTTAGTCGAAAACTTTAACAAACAGTTAGCTGAAAGACTTTTTTCTTACCAGTATCACAGAGAGCTGATTGCCCAATTCTCGAAACACAGAATGGGTTAGAAGACTGCCCTCAGTTTTGCGCCCCAATGAATAATGAAGAATTTAAAGGGCTAAAAACCAGTACAAGCAATCAAAAGAAAAACAATAAATGTTGCTGAAGGAGAGTCTTCATCCAACAAACTATTACCATTTGGATTGAAAGTAAGGTACCTTTATTTACCGGGGGAAGCAGAAGGGGACACTCGCATCAGGGCAACCGATCCAGTTTGGAGTGTTGATTCGTATGAAATAAAAAGAATTGTAAAAATGAATCCACCCGTGTATTATTTACGAGAAACTGACACAACGAAACAGCCAGCTCCTCAAAGATCTTTTGTAAAAGAAGAACTGCAGATAATCCCACCAGACACAGTTCCAGTTGCTTAGTTAATTTACGGTTCTCCAATGTCCATATGCATATGAAAACTCAGGATTAACAAACACACGTTTTGTGTTTGTTCTATCTAATGACTTCTTTGTTACAACCGTTGTGTTGATCTCATGTAGATTAGATCGCAGTTTTACGTTGTCATGATGAAAAGTCTTATTGTCAAACAATGCTTCTTTGTAGTTATTATGCGATATGTTGACTGCACAACACTGCGAGATATTCCTTTTGCTTTCTTATGGTTTTCTCCTGGCTCGAAATACTGTACATTTTCGACCTTAAACCAATAAACTCCTTAATCACCCCTCCAGATAATTCATCCTTCATCTTTCCTAAAACCTTCTTATTAGTAATTGAATGCAAAGGCGAATCTTTAGGGTAATCAGATGTGTCGTACCATCCTGCATGCCCTTTAGCTACTTCTAATTCCATGTCTTTATAGATGTCTTCAGTAGGGATATCTATAACAAAACTATCTGTATCTGTGTAAAGTACTCTGGACTCTGGATACGAGGGTTTAAAGTAGTCATAAAGAAACTCTAACATTAAAAGCTTTGATAATTCTAAAACAGTAAACCCAATAAATACAGGTTTGTCCAATTTGATTTTTTTTTTTTTCATCATTATGCCAAAAAGCTGATCATGAAATCTTCTGAAGTCTGATAATTAGGTTTTGAAGTCAGCTTAATTGCTTCGTTCTCTTTGGTGACTAATCTGACATCTTTACGCTTGTGCGGATTCTCCATAGTCTTTCCGAAACAGCTGTTGTTCATCAGCTTGAAAAAGTCTTTTCTGAAGCATCTGTGGATTTAGTTCTGAGATCAGTGTTCTTCATGATGTATGGTTTCATGAACTGTTCTTGATCAAAAGCGATTATACGATGAACAGCTGTCAACTTCAAACCGTGTCTTAAATAAAATTGTAGAAGTCTGTAATGACAGACATAATTTTTTTTTGCACGAAGATTGGGCACAAGTTTAGGCGGCTCTCTGGATTCATCTTTAGACTTTCTGCTGCTAATGGATAGTCATTATGCAGGTCATGGAGTTCAGGGGATATTCTAAGTCAACTTCTAGAATGTATCCGCGCTGTTGACCCGGCGTTTAACTGCCCAACCACTTTAATGCCTTTTGAATATTTTTCGGATCACCGCCTGTGTACATTTAAAGTTACGTAATGAAGTGATTGCGCCATAGCCCAACCTACAGATTGTTTGCGTCTAAATACATGAGATAGTTAGACCTTTTACTTGGATCATAGTCGTCCAAGTATTTGTTGTTTGTTTTACAGTAATGATGCGACACCATACTAATTCCTCCGCGCAATCCGTTTTCAATCATCTGAATCATTGGTAAATCTGACAATAAATCAATCTGTACTCCAGTAACTTTAAGAAAGCGTCCCAACTCATCCCGGGCGCAGAAATGTAATGCGCAGGATCCAAACTGTAATGTTTCATGCAGGTCTTTCTGTAATTTTCAAAGACGTCCGCCAACAAACATGTATCTGCCATCTAAGTAGGAGTCATGATAGTCTCCCATTGTTTTACACTCTAACTTCTGCCACGCATCTTGAGCATGCTGGTAATCAGAATCACTGATGTCCTTTCCTCTAAGACTAGAAAGAACGCGCCTTTAGGTGGAAGTGTATCTTCATCAAACCTTTTCCAACTGTTCATGTACTCATAAGGGTAAACACCCTTTCTAACGAGAGTTGGGTCAAAATATTCTTCCGTTATTGGGCAGGACTTTAAGGACATAGCCAGCGATCTAATGAACCCATCATGTGCTGCATAGAGTCATAAAAAGACATGTTATTTAAAGTGAAACACATGTACTTTTCTGATGACTGTGCAATGCATGCTACCCTGAAGGCATCGCCCACTGCTTTCATTATAAGATGAGAGTCGTAAACCTCGCAAGTTATGAAAGAATACAGGCAGCTTCCATGTCTTTGGTTCAAACTTTAGTTGAAGATTGCAGTTGTTGTGCGCTGCTCCTCTGAACTTTCCACCAATGTGATCATGGTCTCTTACTTTTGGGTTGGCTTCTTCACTGAGTTCTAAACCACAAATCCAACAATGTGTGGCTAGTCATACTGTTGTTGGTCTTCAGGCGTCATCATGATTTCAGATAAATTCAGATTATTAGAACAGTCATTACGCACTTGCTGCAAAGCGTGTTAAGAAGTATTCTGCAGCATTAGGCCCTCTATATAATTCTGGTGCTGAATGAGCGCCATCCGACCTGACAATAATGAAGGCAAATGAACAAATCTGATGATTACTCATTAAGACTGTTTTTCGAAGTTTTTGTGGCGCTGGCCCTTCATAAGGAACAATAAGCGATTCGAAGTCTGCGTAAACAATGTATGGAGAATTTTGCATCCGTTTCCAGTTCTTAAAACTAACTTTAGATCCGGGTGGGGGCGTAATTAGTTCTGTATTACAGTCAACTGGGCCAATACAATGTTTCTTATGTTTGCTCGCGGCTTGAACAGATGGAATTCTTGTTTAAACATTTTCTGCAGAATTCTTGTTTATTCTTTTGCTTTGAAGTATGCGTCAATAATCTACTCATTGTTCGTATCAATGTGTAATGTGGTAGCCCCGCTGGCGAAAACATCAGAAGTAAGTCGACATGATTTTTGTCTGGCTCGCCAATCGTTGGACTGTTCTTGGACACTCTAATAGGCACCAAATTTGTTTCCTCATCCCATGTGTATACATTAACAGTTATTGGTTTGGTTTTGTTCTTCAAACTGATCAATGGAACCCACGCTAACGGAAAAGGATATTCCACTAAAGTTAAGATCATTGATGTAAGGGTGATAGTTAGACACTCTCCTCTGCGTTTTTGGGGCGTGATGCAGCCTTGCGAGAACCACACCACATAAAACATTTGTTGTCGTCTGTATTCTTTATGTTTAGAACTGCTCTTTTCGCAACTAATGCTGGAGGTAGTGGAATGTAAGACTGCCTACAATCGGCGCATACTTAGCCTGTTTTAATCTGATCTCTAAGACTTCGCCCTCTGACCAACCAAGCCTCTCATTTTGGCTTCTTCAGCGGCCACATCAAAATGTGTAAGCAGCTGGTCTGCCCAACCGGTGTTAAGTCATTATGAGAAAGAATAGTCTGTTGTTTCGTCGAGACCCAGACTTCTAGGTTTTCTTCATTTATTGTTATATAGTCGATTAAAACAGCTAACATTACTTTAACTGGAGGGTCTAAATTTTTAGTTTACCCGGAACTTGAGAAACAGCATGAGCAACACTTGCCCGTACGCTTGCTGGATCAATGACTTCTAAATCAATATCATTCAGTGCTCTTGATAAATCTTCTTGCATTGCTTCAAACCAATTCGTCTGGACCCTTTATATATTTTATCCATGCTGAGTTTCTTTTCTAACTCAAAATATTTATTTAAATCAAAAAAATAATTAATCAATATCAACAGTCTTTTTGCGCTTGGACTCATAAACTAAAGTATAAACAACCCTTTGGCGTTGTTAATGTGAGCTGTTTAGAGCAGAGTTTAATGTTTCGTTTACTTTTTTTAAGCATTCCTTTTTTATCTGCTCGGGGTCTGGCTGTTGAGAAAAACTTGTCCTCGCCTTTCTTTGAAGATCAAACTTTTGTCTTTTGTAGTCATCAAAATCGGCCTGTAAACGATTAAATTCTTCATCCCTGATGTTTGAGTCAGCTAGTGCTTTATTTATTATCAGCTTGAAGGAACTAAGTTTAGCTGTTATTAGTTGAACCATGGCTGTGTGCTTTTGGAGTTTAGTTTTTATTTTTTTGCTAGCAGCACCTACGGTAATGAACACAGGCCGAGAGCTAAAGACAAACCGCCTAGAGGTAAAGCTGCGGGTGCGCCTATGCCTGATGCTAAGAGACCAACACTCGTTCCTGCTGATGCGGCGCTTATAGTTGAAGCTCCAGTATTAACATAGGTAACAGCATTAAAGGCAGCAGAATACCTTCGTTTGGTTTTGCTGTATTTTGAAAGGTTCTGCTCTAGTTTTTGTAGCATTTGTGTAATGTTGGTTAATCTAAAGGTTTTTATGCCGGGGGTTTCTACTATCTCTTCTCTTGGCGACTCTGGCGCTGTAGGCACATTTGGATAAACTTGAACAGACATGCTTTTTTAAAAATGAAAAAAATAATTTAGTATTCTACAAAGTCTAATCTTTCTTTGTAATATTCAGCTGTGCATCAATTAATAAAAACAAATGTACATTAAGTGGTTTATCGGCTTCTTTTTCTTTCTCAATTTGAATGTTTACGTCTTTAAACCGTTCTCCCACTTCCATGCAACTGATTATCCTCTGTTGACCTTAGGTCAATCCATAAACCGTATTTTGATGTTAAAAATCATCAAGCCTAACACTGTGAAGTGTAGATCTTTAGACGCAAGGTCTGCTGTTGGACTTCTAACCCCTCCCACCCCCAAACAATTTTCTTATTTCGTCAAAATGATGATAAGGTCTAAGCCCGCTAGCGTAGATTTGGTTAGGACTACCATCAATTGTACATTGCACTTTCGTTTTTTTTTGGATTAAAAACTTTTCACTTGCTCTTGCGAATGGTTCTTCATCTTCACACAGCAATAAAATACATTTAAGCGATTTTACTGTGACACTAAGATTAAAATTCCATATAGCGTCTGCCTGCTTTAGGATATGTTGAATGATGACGCGCGTTTTCGTAATATATTTACTAATTGTGACTCATATTGTTGCTCAATCAGCCTTGCTAAATTAGAGTTGCTAACAACATCAAACTCTAACGAGATGTCAGAAATGCTGTATTTTGCTTTTGGTGTCTGTTGATCTGATAACACGTTTGTAGTCATTAAAAGTTAGTTCGTATGACAATCTGTCTTTTAATGCCCCTTGTAAGTATGGGCATGCGCTTTTTAACAACTCAAAATCTAGGGGAATGGAAAAGCGATTTCCCCAAAAGCATAACTTACAGCTAAAGCCTTTTTGCTGCTTTTAGCATCTGGTGCGAGTTCGGCGTCTATTCTAAGTTTTAGTGCTTCTTCATTACCAATTCCCTTGAAACGCAAGATCTTTCCCCTTTCATTCGCGGTTAGCCATAGATCAGAATAGGTTAAAAATATGTCTGCATTGTGTAAAGAAAATACTTCTTTCCCTCAAGTTTTATAGAAATTTTCTTAACGATTGCCCGCCTAGATTCTGGACAACTGTTCTTTTTGGTCTGTTGTTGAAGTGAGTTCTATTTTGAAAGTAAGCCGTGCAGAGCCTGGCACAATCAAATCATCCGCTCCTAGGTCTGGAAATTTAACAGTAAGAATTTGATCCGCATCAATAGTAGATGGATTATTTGGAACAGTAATATTCCGTTTATTTCCTTCACGCCATGGGGTTCTTTTAGCTTTCTATGCGGGTCAAGAATCGAGCCATATACTTGTGACATTTTTATAAAACAAAATAAAAAGTTAATTATTTAAAAACATGGCAGGAATTGGAGGTGAAGAAGATTATGATATTCGTGATGCTGAAGATAACATGGATGAAAGGACTCCTTTAACACAGCACCGCTCATTGGAGGATGAAATAGCCGAAGGGGAGCAAAGGCGTGAATTAACAGAAAGTAAGGTCAGATCATTATACCAAAGTTTAGAACTAGAACCTCCTGAAACTATATACCCTGATGATTTTAAACTAAAAGATACCATTTGTATGTGAAAACCGACAAAGGAGAACTTGTTCCGCTTACGTTTTAAACGAAACCCATCAAGGTTTGTACGCATGGGTACAATTAAACAAAAGCTCAGTGCGAGCGAGCGGGATCGCCTTGGCTTTACTGAACCAAAAATTAGATACGGAGGCGGTTGCTAAACTTCAAAACACGCTACAAGAACTCCCAACAGATAACCAAATGCAAAACATAGAACTTAAAGATTTAAGTCAAGCAGCGGACGAAGTAAATACAATAGTAGCAGAACTCACTGAGAGAAGAAGAAACAGCATTAAAAACTATACACGAACCACGGCTACCTGAGAGAGATTTAGTAGCCCTTGATCGTACTTTAAGACCATCCGAGGGGAATTAAAAAACAATTTAGCAAAACTAGGTGTACTAGATAAGGATATAAAAAGAGAAAAAGAAAAACTCGTTGAGGCTGACGACTCCATCGTAGGACCCGAGGTTAAGAAAGAATAAGACAAAGACTAAAAACTCTTGAACAACGAAGATCAGCAAAACTAGAAGCGCTGACTACTAACCGAGACCAATTACGAACTCAAGTGAATAGAATAAGAGAAACTATCGAAAAAATTTTATATGAAGACACAACGCTAGCAGAACGAATACGAACAACTGTTTAGAGAGCAAGGTGTCACATTAGCAAGCGTTATAACGGCCTTAGGATTTGCAATAAGTACACTGGTGATGGCTATTACAGGCGGTGGTGGAGGCAAAGTTCAGTGCCTCCATCGCCATCCCCCTGATAAATCATGGGTAAAGAAACAGCTTGATCATCTTGCGAGTTTATTAAAAAAATTAGCTGGTAAAGCTATAGACTCTTTACCAGGTATATTAGGAAGTATTGTTAGCTGGCTTTTGTCTACTGCAGGCAAAGTAGTTGGCTTTATGGCCGAGCATTATGGGCATTAGTTCTCTTAATAGTTGGGTTACTATTTAGTAAGATAAAGACCAAGTAATCCTAGGCCAGTTAATCCAAAAAGAAGTGCTGTCTTTTCATATTCATGGTCATCGCGAACAAAGTCCACGTCTTCAACAGTCTTTGGGCTTTGAAACCTCGGGGATATCCAATCTTATTCAATCAACCAGACTTATTCTTGGGTGTTTTTTTTTTTTATTGTTTGTAATATTACTGGCTCAGAATTTATATCGTTTTTCCCAACCTTCTGTTCATTACCTGCTACAAGGATTTCATTGTTGTAGTTTATTATTGTTCCTACCTGGAGTCTGAGGTCAGAAGGCAGCATGTATAAAAACCCGTGCCAACAGCAAAGTCTACTTTTGATCTTGCGTAATTGTAAAACATTTTGGTACCTTTTTATACTTGAAGGTAAATCAACTGTAGAATTAATGGCGTCCTCTAAATTTGCTAAGTATTGTTTTTGTGCATCAATACCAGTAGAAGAATCAGTTATGCTCGATCTCGCTTGTGCTTGCGCACCTAGCAAACACCAAACGTAGTACGAATAGAGTCGTTTATTCGTTCTATTCCCGCTTTAGTTAGGCCCTCAGATGTGTCTAAGATAAATGTTGTCCATGCTGTTTTATGCTCTTGCTCTAGGACCGAGGTGAACGCCTGTGCCTGAAGAGAAAGATGTGTAAGGAGGGTTCCAGTCATAGTTATACTTTCTGTGCACGCCCCACAAATAAGGGGTGCCTAAGCCATGATTAAGATCCGACTTTTGTCTAAAGTCTGTCTTAACATTAATATTGAATTCGTTACAGATCCTTTCAAAAGCCTTCATGTCTATTCTGTTGCTGAATGGATTAAACGGTTTGTCATTTGGTAATGGCGCTCGCAGTTCAGTCAAAATACGTCTGAAGGTGTAATAAAAATGAAATCTGTACACTAACCCCACCAAAGGGTCAGGATGATTTAGATGATTAGCATACGACACTCCACACCCGGTTGATGCACAAAACACAGCAAAGTTTAACTGGTTCTGATAAAACTGCATCGGATGGCTGAACCACACTTTCGCGATGTAGTCTTTTTTAATAGGGGGGTTAAGATATCTGCTTAATGGAGTACTCACCTTTACTTGAAAAGTGTCAGTCTGGGTCACAGCAATGTCAAGAGTATCAGTTGTTAATTTTTTTTAAGATTGTAGTGCGGCCCAACAGAATATTTTGCATCTTTAGTATATTTGAACGCGCTCATTTTTATTTTGTTTAAAAAAATGTTTGTAACAATAACAACTCAAGACAGTCCTCCGTCTTTAGAACATGCTATTGATAACGATTGCGGAACCAAAATGGTCGCGCTCCATGAAATATTCTACAAAGTCGTATGGTTTAATATAACTGAAGCCAAGGGGAATAATAAGATTAAAAAATATGATAGGGGAAGCAACGAAGTTCGCCAGTTAACAATACCTGATGGTTATTACGGGTTTTGCTCACTAAAAGAAGCAATGAGTAACTTAGACATTACTCTCAAACTTAACAATGCAAATCTAAAAACAATGTTAACATTCAAGCCTGAAGAAGCAAATTACTTTTTTGATAACGAGCTAGCTAAAATGTTAGGCTTTGCAACTGACAGTCAGGACGCTCAAAGATTTATTGTTGCGCCAAACAAAACTACTTATGAGGGAGAGAACAGTAATATGCCGCTTCTAACTCACTTTCGCCCTCAAACCAGTTTTCGGGCGAAAGTGACCTAGAAGCGGCATATTACTGTTCTCTAACAAGTAAGACTTTAATAACCAAAAAATAACGACCCTACAAACAAACATACTGTGTAGGGTTATCCGTTTTCAATACTAATTTACTAAACTTTTCAGATTTTAGTTTTTGCTTAATCCTGCGTTTTTCCTAATCATTTTCAATAACATCAGTTCTCTAAAGTCTTTTAAAACCGAGTTATATTTTGACATAAAATCCACACACTTATCCTAACATGTTTTCCTTAACTTTTTTTGTTTACTGACTGTGTCTCTGTCACTGGTAATATGAGAAAGGTAAATGACGGGGGCTACACCCCTAATTGCTGGTGCTCACAGTAAGAACGTGTAAAGGGAGCAGATAATAGCAGCTTGCGCCCCACGCACACCTCAATCAACTAGGCCCGCATATAAACCCCTTATCCAATCAAGTGCTGGGCTTAAATCACGTGGCATTTTTGTATTGACTACCTCGTCATTTCACATTGGAAGACTGCTCTGTGTGGACGTGTTTGAGTGACTGCGCTCTGTTTAGCCCTGTGAGGGAAGTGATTTTACTAGAAATATTTATGTCTCAAGACAGCATTTCTTCAGAATTAGAGAGAGAAATTCTGGAATCGCAAGTTGCTCATCAAAATCTATTAGATTTCTCAACACAGCCGTCAACTTTAATTCTACCTGGCATGGATCACGATTCTACTTTTCAACAAGCTCAAAATCTTCCGTTACCACCGCCAACACCAACGGAATTGTGGACAGAGGAAGAAATGCTTATTTTGCAAGAGAATCAAGACTACTTTAAAAAAATGACAGAAATAATTGAAAAGATTAAAAGGGAAGGACCACAGGATTTGCCACAGAAGCCTAAAAGAAAGCTTGAGCAATTGTTAAAAGAAAAGAAAGGAGACAAAAAAAGGAGAACAGATCTTTCAACGCCACAAGAATTACATAACTATCTTATGGCAAATCAGGCTGACCTTCAATCAGCTATTTCTAGAGAAGCTTTTGCTGATCAGATATTTTCTAAACAACAAATGAAGCTGAAATTGTAGAAAGACTACAAAAAGGGATGAGAAATTTGAGGAGGCAAGATGCACAGTCTTGTTAATTTACATTCAGTTTGGTAACTTCTTGATTTTGTG
>CM031608.1:36879204-36894204 GCA_018398815.1 Conus ventricosus
TTTAAGAGCTCTCGTCAGGAAGCTGCATATTGCGATTATAAATTATACAATTCCCTAATTTACAGTTTAAAAGATTAGTTTGTGGGAGGGTCGGATCATTTAATATAAAGATCACAGACAAAACGGGGAAAGTCGTAAAATGTGATAACCTGCACATTGTTTTGGAAATAAAATAATAAGTTGTACTAAAAAATGTCGCGTGGGCCAGAAGAATCCGGAGTTACATTAGCGCCTGTGAGGTGTATAACTTTAGAATTAAAAGACCTTGCAGACGTTACAGACTTTGAACAGAACGTGTGAGATAGGCGCTTTGTATGGTTTTGAGTACACTAAAGATGGTGATTATAAACGTAAAGAGGTTGGCGACAACAAAAAGTTTCCTAAACTAGAACAACTAACGCAATGTAGAAGCAAATAATGTGGCCAGTATGAATATAAAATAGTTCGAAAACCTGACAGCAAATGGCACTTAGAACCATATTTAGAATGGGAAATAAAATTTGAATTCATAAGCCCATTTACATTTTTTAGCCGTCAAAAAAGTTTCAGAAAAGCATTCAACTCTGGCCCTTTACATGTAAGTCTTATGCCGGACGACAATAGTCGGAAAGAGATTGAAATAACGCCGTATGGGAAAAAACAGTACATCCTCCACAGAAGAGAAACGGTTTTTAAAGAAAGCTTCTACAAAAATTACAGTTCTTTCCAAGCAGAAAATTAGGAGACACGTTCACAATGATATTGAAATTTCTGTCTTTAAAGATGTGGAGAGGGATGGGGTTGTGGGCGTTAGTGACGTCCTTATAAAAGGAATTAATATTAGCTGGCAAAACTTAGACGTTAAACGCCTTAAAGTTACCATCGTCGTTCTTCACAATGGTGAGGATATTAAGATCATAACAACAAGCAACAAAATCAATGTTGACTTAAATAGAAACAATCTTACAGAACTGAATTGGATTAATCTTACACATTTAGGCCTCATAGGTTTTATTATACTGAACAAGTTTTGACGGAGAGTATGATAAAAATAAATAACTGGATTAGATTAAATTCTGTTATAAAACTATGGAGCAGTTAAACTTTATGACAAAAACCCCTCATTGTTCATTAATTTGTGGACAAACTGGTTGTGGAAAAACAATATTTATCCTCAACCTGTTACAAACAGTTTATCGTTATAATTTTGATCATATTGTAATTTTCTGCCCAACACTTAAATGGAACAAAGCATATCATGATAGAAGGTTTATATGGTCTGATGATAACATATTTTAGTTAATCCTAGCAATAAACTGAGTGAGTGTCTAGAACGCTTTTTTATATTGTTTGAAGGAACGCAGACACTATTTATTATAGATGACTGTTCAGCAGAAAGAGACATAGTTAAAAAGAGAAACACTTTGTCAAAACTAGCCTTTAGCGGAAGACATGCTGGGATAAGTGTGTGGATTTTATGTCAAAAATATAACTCGGTTTTAAAAGACTTTAGAGAACAGTTTAAAGACTGTAATTTTATTTCACATGAAAGACAGAGATGCATTTGATGAATGTTTGCGTGAAAATGATGTTATTGAGAATGATCAGGAAAACATAGGATTAAGCAAAAACTAAAATCTGAAAAGTTTAGTAAATTAGTATTAAAAACGGATAATCCTACACAGTATGTTTGTTTGTAGATAATCGTTATTTTTTGGTTATTGAAGTCTTACTTGTCAGAGAACAGGGAAACACGGGGTCAAGGTCGGCCGGCTCGAAACCGGTTAAGACCGGTTGAGAGCAGGTGAGCTTGACCCCGTGTTTCCCTGTTCTCTCTATCCTTTTTTCCCAGTTTCTTTTTTGTAGCTGTTGCTGTGTTTGCTTTGGGTTATCCTTTTTCTTTTTCTTTTGGCATTTTTTTCCCTTCTTTCCGGGTTGTTGTTGTTTTTGTCGTCGCGTCGTCGTCGCCCGTTGTCGTTGTTTTGTTGTTGTATTCTGTGTTTTTTGATGTTGTTTTTTTGGGGTTTTTCCCTTTTTTCCTTGTTCTTTTGTTTTGTTCTTCTTGTTCTTGTCCTTTTTTTACTCCTTCCCCTTTTTTTTTTTTAATCTTCTTCGGTTTCTTTTTTGTTTTTTTCCATAAATTTCAAATTTTCCAAACCCCCCCCCCCCCCCCCCCCCCCCCCTTTGTCCTTGTACGGACCTGTTCTTTTTTTGTTGTTCGGGCTTTTCCTTTCCTGTTTTTTGTCATTTTCCCCACTTTCTCCCCCCAAAACATTTCGTCTTTCCCTTTTTCCCCTCTCTGCTTTCTTTCACTTTTTGCCCTTCATTTCCGGGGGGGCCTTTGTCCACGGGGGCCAGGCCGGGAATGTCAGACAGAAGAGCCGGGGTGTCCCCACGGCATTTTTTCCTGGCAACCAAAACCCGGCCCGGTCTCGCCCTTTCTTTCAAGTGTGGGGGACTGAAAAAGGGGGGCTATTACGGGAGGGGCAATGCCCAAACTGGGGTTCCGGGAGAAGGGGGTCTTTTTGGGCCGGCATGAAAACTCGCTCCCGGTCTTTTTGGAATTTTTGCCCTTTTCATGTTTGTTTTTTTTCCCGGTTTTTGATTTTTTTTTCTTTGCCTGTCATAAAGAGAGAGAAGAGGGGAAGGAGAAGGGAGAGAGAGGGGGAGAGAGGGGGAGAGAGAGAGAGAGAGGAGAGAGAGAGAGAGGAGAAAGAAAAGAGAGGGGAAATTAAAAGAAAAGGTAAATGCTCCATTTTAAGGGGGTAAAAATTTAAAAGAAATTTCTGAAACAAAGATAAAATCATCTGCATTTTACATGTTATGTCAAAGTAACTTGCTCCCCACAAAGAACACCCCCCCCCTTTTGAACGACTTTTTTCAGTTCAAAAATTAACATTAAAAATGCCATATCTTCTTTCCTTGACGACAGAGTAAAACATTAATCGGGAAAAGAAAGGGAAAATTTCAATAGAAACTTTTTAAAAAAAAGGGTATTTCTGTCTTTAAATCATGCTGGCGGTCGGGAATCCGAATATTTTTTGAACTTCATTTTCCCCCGAAGGTTCACGGGGAAAGGGGCCCGGCCCCCAAATCTTTTTCCGTAGGGCCCAAAATTTATAATCTTTGAAAAAGGGATCGCACTCCTTAGGCCCAAACCTGAATTTTTTTGGTACATTCCCCCAAATGTTTTCCGTATTTTACAAAGGGAAATTTTTGGTTGCATTTAAATGTTTTTTTGGCAAAAACCCTTTTTAGGGGAAAAACTTTTTCACTTTTTCGTTTGAACTTTTTTTAGTACCTTTATAAAAAACGTACTTACACACACTTTAACGCACGCACACACCACCGCCGAAACCGCAGCACAACACGAAACCCCCCACGCCGCACACACAAATTCTATACCCAATACCTACTTTCGATTACATCTATCTCTTCTATCTATCATCTATCTATCAATCTATCTACATCTATCTTATTTTAATTACCTATCTATTATCTTTTCTTTCTATCTATCTATCTATCTATTATTATTTTTTTTTGTCTTCCCTGTCTGTCGGGCTTCTGTCTGTCTGTCGGGTCTATCTATCTATTATCTTTCTATCTATCTTTTTTTTTTCTTTTTTTTTGCCCGGGTTCGGGTCTATCTATCTATCATCTACTATCATCTATTTATCAAATCATCTACTATCTATTTTCTGTATGAGTGGATGAAATATTTTATATATATATATATTTTTTTTAAAATATATATATTATTTATAAAATTTTGTGTGGTGTGTGGTGTTTTTGGGGTTTTGTATACAAGAGAGAAGAGAAGAGAAGAGGAAGAGAAAAGGGAGGGGGAGGGGGAGAGAGAAAAGAGAGAGTAAAAAAAAGATCCACCTTGATTTTTTTAAGGGAAAAGAGAGAGAGAGAGAGGAAGAGAAAAGGGGAAAAAGGGAGAGAGGGGGAGAGAGAGAGAGACAGACAGAGAAAGACGAGACAGAGACGGGAGAGAGAGAGTTTTAAAGATCCCCCTTGATTTTTTTAAGGGAAAAAGGGCCCAAAGCCCCGTTTAAACCCCGAAAAAAAAAAATTTGGAAAAAAGGAAATTTTATCTGCTTCCACTTTAACATCCCCCCCCGGGCTTAAATGTTTCCTCATGCCAAACTACCCCTCCTTTTGCCCCCGGGTCCGCCCCCCCCTCCTCCCCCCCCCCAAAAACCGCATCTCTTCCCCTCAAGAAAAACCCCCCATAAAAAAAGGGAACGAGGGTTTGGTTGTAACTTTTCATTGAATTTGAGGATGATGACACGACGCCGACGATGGTGAGATGATGATGATGATGATAGGTTATGATGATTTTTGATGATGATTATAAAGGACACGCCCGCCCCCGATGACCCCACCGACGACAGGGACGACGACCCCCCCGACGATGATGTTGATGGATAAAGTGATTTGAGGGAACGACGATGAGTGGAGATGATGATAAAGAACATGACATGATGATTTGATCATGATGGGGTGATAAACGCAAGATAACAAGGGTGATAGTGGGGGGTGGTGGTAAATTGTGGTAGTGGGCGATGCTGTGAAATAAGCCCAAAAAAAAAAAAAAAAGAAGTTTCTGACGCCCCGAAGTTTAAAAAATTTTAACACACTGAAAAAGACATACATTGTGGCGAGGCTAATTTTAAAGGGCAGTTTTCGGGAAATTACCCAATAGTTGGAGAGTCTGCTTTAAAAACACGGGGTGCGGCCTTGCCGTATGACTTTTTTTTTGGTTCCAAAGGGTTATTAGTTTTCATACCTCCCCCCCTTCCCTTTCCTCTCTCTCTCTCTCTCCTCTTTCTCTCTCTCCTTCTCTCTCTCTTTTCCTCTCTTTTCTCTCTCTTCTTTCCTCTCTCTCTTCTGTGTACAGTAAAGAAAAACCCAAAATTTAAAACCCACGCTTGACACAAAAGCGGGAAAAGTTTTGGGTTTCCCCAAACTCGGGAAACCCTCACCTTTGGGCGTGGGGCTTTGCTCTTCGCCCCCTAAAAAACCCTGCCCTGACCCCTTTTTCAACTCTTAGGGGAAGCGGGGTTTGGGGGCAATAAATTTATAAAAGTCCCCTTTTGGCTTTTGAGGGGGTTTCCAAAACAATTTAGCTAAGACATTTGTTAAGATTTAAAACCCCTGACACTGAAAAAGCCTTACAAAAACACTTTTTTCCAAAACCCCCAAACAAGAAAAAATGGGGCCCCATGTTATTTCCGGGTTTTTAAGGGGTGGGCATGGGAAAGGCCCCCCCCCCCCCCCCCCCCCCCTGAAAAAAAATTGTTTTGGCCATTGGGGGCCAAACTTAAAGGGACTCGGAAATGGGGCCACCCATGTGTGGGTTTGGAAACGGGTCTGGGCTACATCCCCGGGACATCCCAAACCCAGTGACCAGCGGGGGAAAAAAAAATGAAAAGGGGAAACTCCTTTGTAAAGGCCCCTTTATCACCGGGGCTCCTTGGGGATACAGCAAGCACCCGAAATTTTTCCCTAAAACCCCACGGACCCGGGTTCACTTTTGTGATTCACGTCCTGTGGGGTAAAACCCCTTGATGTCACGGGGGACTCCCATTGACCCTAAAACCCACTACTCCAGAGAAAACAACTACCATGACACTGACCCCCACTAACCCAGAGAAAACAACACAGGGGACACTGCCCTCACTCCCCCAAGATAACAATTTCCAAGTGACCCTAAACCCATCCCCCAGAGAAACATTTGCCAGTAAACCTGCCCCCACTCCCAAACGGGGAAAAAAACCCCCCCAATGACATGCCCCCACTCCCCCAAGAGAAAAACATAATACCCCCTGCCCCCCACTCCCCCCCAAGAAAACAACTACCAGGACATAAACCCCAACTCCCCCAGAGAAAACAACCCCCGTGAATGCCCCCATCCCCAAGAAAAACCCCACCCAATGAAACTAAATCCAAAACCCCCCCCCCAAAAGGGGAATAAAACAACTATGGTCAGACGGACGAAACCAAACGAGGGGGCCCTTTTTCTACTGACAAACAGACCCCCCCCCCACCAAATGGCCAAAACAAGCACAGCCCCCTAAAAATTGGGACCCAGTGTTTTTTTTCTTTCCTGCATCTGTCTGTATTTTTCCCTTTTGGGCCCCATAAAAAAAAACCTTTGAGGAGTTTTTAAAAAAACTCAGATTGACAACAAACTGAGGATTTTAAAACAGACGTTTGCAGGAAAATGACAGTCTGAAAAGATGATGAACACCTACGCAATCAGCTAAAAGAACAAACGAAGTGATTGCCCAGGGGGTTTCCCCCCCCCGCCCCCCCAAAAGCCCCTCTTGAAATCAGCAGGGGCTGTCCCCCACCAACCATTTCCATTTTAAAAAGTCATCAAAAAAGTCAACCACCCCAGAACTAAAACAGCGGAAAAATTTCTAGCACGTGTGTACAAAGCATAGGGGTGTTACGGCTGACAAAGAACAACTGCCCACCCGCTGGACCGACTGTCACTGTCCCGCAACAAATCAGCCTTTGGGGGGGCAGCAGATGCCCCACCCCTGTCTGGGAAATTTTCCACAGCATTTCTCTGACCGACAGCTCAATAAAAACTCCCCCCAAAATTCGGTTTCCGTTTTCCCCCCGAAAGCAAACTTGTAAACTTCATTGTGGGATTCTAACCTTCATAAAATTGACCGACCGGGGACGGACGGGCCCGGGGCTCACCTACGCACAATGGGGGGCAAGGGGATGACGTAAACTGCTCCCCCTCAAAGATTTTTGCGAAACAAGAGGAGTGCAGGGGGTGGCATTCAGGGGGGGGGAAAAACGCCCTTCCCAAACACTATCTGTAGACACGTTCAGCGGGGATTTTGGGTTCAGCTTCGGGGCGGTGAAAAAATTTTTTTCCCCTTGCTCCCAAAAATTTGGCGGGTCTCTGTTCTACTTCCTAAAAAACCTATTTTTTTAAAATTTTCTTTAATTTGATAAATGGGGAACTGCATGCCCTATGTGCAGAAACGGGTGCATGTTTTTTGTTTAAAAAAATTTTTTCGTTGTTTCCAAAATCTTAGGACCTTTTCAAACCCTATTTCACACGATGGTATTCCCCTGTCGGCCATTGGTTGTCGCTTGGGTTGGGGCAATCATTCATTTCGGGCCACCTCCGGGGTAACCGGCCCCCAGGAATAGGATAAGGGGAAAACCCCAAGGCTATTCGGGAACCCCATTGCAACAAACCGAACAGATCACAGTTTCCCAAATTAAAAAAAAACCCCCAAGCCCAAGCACCCTTTCCCCTTACTGATTTTCCGTCGGAGTGGGGCACCCCATTTTCCCCCATCAGTGGGAAAATTCGCCTGATTCCTATCCTACAAATTTACCCCCAGGACATTTTAACGTAGCTAAAACAATCACGGGGAAAATGCTCCTGAAATTTCCACCAGAAATCCATTGTTTTAAAATTGCCCCCTTTTTTCCCACCATGCAATGCCCCCCCATCCCGTACTTTAACAGACCCCCCCAGGGACATAAATGCCGATTTTTTCCCCCCATGTGGGCCTTTTTCCCCCCTTTCCCCCCCCTCCCTTTCAACCCTTGGCCCCAAAATGCCCCCTTATTTTCCCCTCTCCCCTGTTTAACAAAAATTTCCCGGTACCCGGAAATTTCAGTAACGGGTTGCTGTCTCCCCCGACCCGGCCTACCCTTCCCCCCCCCCCCCAAATTAATTCCCCACCCCTGCCTCTCGCCCCACTACCCCCCCCCCTTTCCCCCCTCACCCCAAACCCCTGTCTTTTTTCCCCTCCTGCTTGCTCCTTTTCCCCCCTTCCCCTTCCCATCACGCACTGACTCCCCCTCCCTTCCCCCCTCCCCCCAACCCTGTGATTTTTTTTTCCCCCCCCCCCCCCCCCCTTCTCCCTTTGCTTAGTTATTTTTGGAAAGGCCCTGTACTATTGTGACCCGGACAGCTTAAAAGCAAATTTGCCCCTTGGTTGGTATCCTTTCCTAAAGTTTGGTTATTATACAATGTTTGGAATTTTTTCCTTTGGACTGAACCCCATTGCCCTGCTTTTTGGGATTTTTGTGTTCTTGGATTTTTTATGATTGCTGATTTTTTTTTTTAAATTGTTGTTGAATATTTAATTGCTGATTTTATTTTTTAATTGTTGTTGTAACAGTAATCTATTTTTTTTTTTTTTGCTCGGTTTTATTCTAGAATTAATACAATGGACCATGTAATGAAATTAAATATGTGCTGGATTACCCCATTGGTCACCAAAATTTTTTTACATCTCCCAAATAAGAATTACGATGTCTGTTTTTTTTCAAAACGAACCCCTTTCCCTATTCTTTTTTTTGGGTTTTAGTAAATTTGCCTTGACCCCCTTTTCATGTCCCAGTTTACCCATAACTAACTATAATTTTGTCCGACGGAGCCCACTTGGTGAAACAGGATTTGGTTTAATTTTCTTTCAAAGCATCCCCGCACGCCCAAAAAAGGGGGCGTGCCCTTGACCTGATAACGTTATGCATTGGTGCGGGTAAAAACCCTCCAACTCACCCCCTTGCTTTTTGGATATTTTCGGGAAATTTCCCGCTCCCACTTTCCCCTTTGGTATGAAAATTTTTGGGTAAAATTTTGGGGATAAAGTATATAAGGCTATCCAAAGTCATTCTTCTCGGTGTTTTTAACATTGATCTTTTAAAAAACGGCCTTCCCGGGTTCGACCCCAACTTTTTGGTTTGGCATCAGCTTTTCATAACCCAACCTAGAATCGCAAAAACATCTTCTCCCTTTGCCGTTTCATATCTACACGAACAACAAGCCCGGGGGATCAAACATAAAAGGGGCAACAAAAGATTACAAACCACTGCCCTCTTTTTGTGCACTTGGTGGGGGTAAACTTCCAAAGAAACAGAAAAAGGGCCACACAACCTTCAATTTTCGGGGTTTTCAAAAATTTATTTGGGAAAAATTTTTCCCTTAAACTTAACTTAGCTCCTTTCTACAGTGAAACCAAATTTTCAAAACCCAAAATAAAGCGAAATAAAAACCGTATAATTTTCTTTCTCTAAATTTCGTTGAAAAAAACATCCCCCCCTTAGAAGAAAAAAGGGGTAAAACACGGATTCCCCGCGGGCCTGACAAAAGAAAATTATTAAAAATTTTGGTTAAGGGATCCCTTTTTTAAAAAACCGAAAAAAAAGTAATGAATATAAAACCAGAGAAAAGGTTCAGATTATTTAGAAAATAAAAAATCTGAGCTTTTAGGAAATAAATAAACGCAAACAGGGATACAGCACATTATGGCGTCTTTTAATGAAAAAACCTGACAGTCGAGAAAGAAATCAGATAATATTTCAAACTATGGGTCTGCAAAAATTTTCAACAATCTTTTTTTCCCAGGAACTGAATCAGACAAACGGCTCCCCGGGGCACTTTTTTTAACGATATAAACCCCGGGTGTTTTTCCCAATGTTTTGTAAAAAAACATTAAACACTAGAGATTCATTTATACCCCCTTGCTTGCTATTAACAAATTGGGTTTCCCTTTAATTTTAAAAGCTTAAAAAAAAAAAAGCAAGGGGTCCAGTTAACTTAAATTGCTTCTACCCCCCCCCCTCTAACTTGTTTAAACCTTTACATTGTTGATCCCCTTACGTTTTTTAAAATTTTGGGTATTATCAAAGGTTTTCCATGGGGTTTTAAAGGCGAAAAAGGGTTTTTCCCTTCCCCAAATCAAGAAAATCTCACTGTTTTTAAAACAATTTTAGACCAATACTTTTTTACCCGTTGTATCAAAACCCTCTGAGATGAAAGTTCACAAAAAATAACAAAACCCTATGGAACTTTAAACCAAACTGTTCCACCCTTTTTCGGGTCAGGATTTCGCCCAAATATTTATCCCCACACGGCCTTAAAAGCCCCCGTGATAATGGCTATCACCTTCAACAAAAGAAAACTCATGGAATTGTTTTCCTCGATTTTAAAAAAAGCGTTTGATTTTGTAACCACAACATTTAAAAAAAAATAAATTCCCTATTTCCAAAACCCGGGCATTTCTCCTTCTTTCAGTCATACTTAAAAAGGCGGGGACCCAGGGGTTTCCCTTAAACGGTACTTTTTTCCTCTGAAGGAATAGTGAGCTTCCCCTTCCAAAAGGGGCCCTGCCCGGGCCCTTTCTCTTCGGTTTTTTTAAAAAAATCCCTTTACCGATGCACTTTATCTCAAAATGGTCACTGTGATCGGGCCCGCTGACGATGTTCTCTTCACTGTAGGGAACAAACATCATCCTGTAAAAATATCGTTAAAACCCAAGTATCCTGATTTTTAGAATGGGCCCCCCCAAAACCCCAATGGCCTTAATCCGCACAAAAAAAAAAATGTATGGTCCTGGGATCGAGACAAAACCCACAACGACACATCTTTTGTTGAGCCTAAAAAATAGTAAAACCCTTGACAGCGGGTTCCCCAAACCCGTGTCTTAGGGTGATCATTGATGAAAATTTAAAAAGGGCCCAATCACATAAAAATTCATTTTCAAACATTTGGTTTCCATTTTTTTTACCCCCAAAAAACTCATTTATTATGTTGAACCAAAATTTTCCGGAAATTATTTTTTGAAGCCCTTTCCCTTTTAAATTTAAAACATCCCGCCCCCTGGGGGAAGGGGTCCCGGTAAAAAAACAAAAAAAAGATCAACTCTTTGCATAGAGGGGGAATTTAAAGCTGATTTTTCCCCACAAGTCCCCTATCCCCCCGGGGAAAATTTTGCAAAACTAATGATTTTCCCAAAGCAGACCCAAACTGACCTATAATAAGGCAGTCCCTTAATTTTTAAAATTCATGCAAACGGGCCCCCAACCCTATCTTGGATTTATCCAAATGGCAAAACAACGCGATATATTCAAATAATTCATTTTTCCCCACGGGCCCCCCATTGTTTTTGTTAAAATTTAGTTTTGATTTTTTGGGGCCATCTGTGTGGAACTCTTTTTCCCCGTCTGCCAAAAAAGGGGTAAATTTCACTGCCGCCCTTCAAATCGGGCCAGTACTTAAACATTTACCCTTTAACAATAAATCAAACCCTTTTTACCTTGGTTTAAAGCCCCCCCCACCCCTTTTTTGCTGGCCTCCCATATTAGCTAATGAAAAGTTTTGGGGTGTGTGTGTGGTGTGTGTTGTGTTGTTGGGTGTGTGTGTGGGGTGTGTGGTGTTTTGTGTTTTGTGTTGTGTGTGGGGTGGTATGGTGTGGATGTGGGTTTGGCATCCCTGCGTGTATTTGGGGGGCGGTGCATGCATGTGAGCCCCCGCGCCGGGATTTTTCTGATTGTGTTTGGAAATTTTGTAATGGATTTTTTTTTTTTTTAAAAAAAGTATTTTTCTTATTTTCTGTTGTTTTTGTTAATAAATTTTAAAGTTTTCTATATTTTTCATTGGTTTTTTTGCCTTATTAATATGTTTAGATTATTAAAAAAATTATTTAAAAGTGTTTGTTGAATGCGGGAGAAAGCAAGGGCCAAATTTGGAAAAATTGGCATGCCTAAATCTCTATCCCTTTAGTAAAAAGTTTTTAGTCTTGCGTCCCTTTACTTGGTCCCCCTCCTCTCTCTCTCTAGCTCGCTCTCCCTCCTTTTCTCTCTCTCTCTCTCTCTCTCTCTCTTCTCCTCTCTCTTCGGGCCGGGCTCCCTCCCCCCCTCTCTCTCTCTCTCTCTCTCTCTTCCCCCTCTCTCTTCCTCTTCTTGGAAAATAAGGTATTGGGGCCCATAAAAACCCTTAAAAAATCAAACAAAGGAGAAAAAAAAAAGAAAAAAAGAAAAAAGGAAAAAAAAAAGGAGAAAACAGGGGAAAAAAAAAAAGAGAGGACCGAAAGAAAAAAAAGGGAAAAAATAAAAAAAAAAAAAGAAAGTAAAAAAGAAAAATAAGAGAAAGATAGAAAGGGAAAAAAAAAAGGGGGAAAAAGTAAAAAAAAAAAAGATTAAAAAAAAAGGGGGGAAAAGGGGGGAAAAGAAAGAAAGAAAGAAAGAAAGAAAAAAGGGGAAAAAAAAGAAAGAAGGAAAAAAAAAAAAAAGGGGAAGGGGGGTAAAAGGGGGGAAAGGGGGGAGAAAAAAAGAAGAAATTACAGAAGGAAGAGAACCAACAATTTATTCCCCCCCCCCCTAGGTTGGAACACAGACCAAAAAGAGACAGACAGAGGAAAGGGTTTTGGGAGCGACTAAAGCACACACCCTTTCACAAAAACACACACACACACACACACACCACGCACGCCCCGCACGCACGCACGCACGCACGCCCCGCACGCACCCCACGCACGACCACGCACGTTTCGCACACCCCCACCCCCACACCACACACACACCCACACACACACACACGCACGGGCCCCCACGCAAAAGCCCCCGCCGGGGCGCGCACAAAGCAACACACAAAAAAAAACACACCACACACAAAACCCCCCACACAAACAACACACACACCCCACCACCACACACCAACGCATACACCCACCGTTGGGCGTGACCTTTTATTCTACTGTGTTGATGTTTTCTTGGTTTCGTCGTTTGCCTGTTTTTCTGTCTGCGTCTGTTTGTCTGCACGTGTGTGTGTTTGTGTGGTGGGTGTGTGGGGTGTGTGGTGTGTGTGTGTGGGGTGTGTGGGGTGGGTTTTTGTGGGGTTTTGGGGGGGTTTGTTTTGGGGGGTGTGTGTGTGTGGTGTGTGGTGTGGTTTTGGGGTGTGGTGGTGGTGTGTGTGGGGTTTGTGTGTGTGCGTTTAATTTTATTTTTGTGCGCCCCGCGGCGCGCCCCGCGCGGGGTGTGGGGTGTTTGTTGTGTGTGTTGTGGGGTTGGGGTTTTGTGTGGTGTGTTTTGTGTGTGTGTGTGTGTGTGTGTGTGTGCATTCCCCCCTTTTTGTTCTCTTTTTAGAAGGCCCAAAAGGGTTTAAAAAAGAAAAATTAGAAAAGAAAGAAGAGAAAGGGGAGGGAAAATCAGCCCCAAAAAAGAAAAAAAGAGAAAGAAAGAAATTTTAAGGGAAAGAAAAAAAGTGAAAAACAAAGCACAGGGGAAATTTAAAAAAAGGTTAAAGGGGGAGAAGGAGGAAGGAAAAGAAAGCTTTAAAAAAAGGCGATACTTGTTATTAATTTCGCCCATTTACCGGAAAGGGTTTCCCCCAACATCAAGAAAAAATTTTAAAACTCTATTGATTTAATTTATTCCCCCAATAAGGAAAAAAACCCTTTCCCCTTTTTAAGGATAAAAATGAGAAAAACCCTACTCAACTCAGATCACCCCATTTCGATAAAAAAAAATTTTTGATTAAATTTCCCCTGCCCTGAATGATTTCCAAACGGCCCGGGAACCCCTATATTCTGCCCGTTCTCCAAAAGAATGCCTTTTGGGGGAAACCCTTTTTTAAACTTTGGTTTGGTTTTTTTTCCAAAAGGGCCCCATCCAGCCTGGTTTTTACAGTGTTTTAACAGAAATTTGTGGGGGTTTAAAACCCCATTTTTGGGGGTATAGGGAGCTTGATGATGCCCTTTTTGCCGTTAAATTTTTAAATTTTTCAACATTTCCCCACCCCCCCCCCCCCCCCCAATAAAACAGGTGTTACACGACAACCGAAAGGACAAAAGAGAGATAAGCGAATGACAAGAAAAAAACATTACAAAAGGAAAAACACCCAAAAAAAATGTCGGGGCCCCCGCCCCGCGCGCGCGCCACACACACACACACAACGCACCCACGCACGCACGCCGGGACGCACGCAGCACAAACCAAAACACACACACCACACCCCAAAACACAAAACACACACAAAGTGATTTAATCAGCGGGCAATTATATGTTTGAAATGGGTCCGTGTCCGGACATACCGCCCTTTTTTTAACTAAACACTGGGTTTTCGGGCTCCCGCCCTATTGCCGCTTCTGTGGATTTCGGGTTTTTGGGGTAAGTACAATTTGTTTTAAAACCCTTTTTTTGGGGGGCCTACTATGTGTGCGTCTTCCATCAATCCCCTATCTATTCGTCCATTCGTCTGTTTTCGTTTTGTCGTTGTCTGTCTGGCTCTCTCTGTCCTTCGGGCCCCTTTTCTCTGTCTCTGTCTCTTTCCCCTCTCTCTCTCTCTCCCCTTTTTCTCTCTCTCTCTCTTCTCCCGAGACATGGAAGAAAAGAAAGAAAGGGTTTGAAAAAAATTCCCCCGGAAATAGGAGAAGGGGAAAATTTAAAGAAAAAAAAAAAACAAGGAAAAAGGAGGGATTGGGGGGAAAAAAAAAGTAAAGGGGGAAAAGAAACTTTTTAAACAAAACAAAGGAACACCCAAAACCAAAACACACACACACACACACACACCCACCACACCACACACACCACACATACACCAAAACACCACACACACAACACAAATTTACACAAAACACACACACCCCCCACCACACACACCACCACTCACACACCCCCCCCCACACACACACTCACCTAAGGGCCCCCAAACCCCCGTCTCTCTCTCTCTTCCCTCTCTCCTCAAAAAACACACCACACACCCCCAAACCCCCCCAAAACCCACCACCCCACACCCCCCAACACCACAACACCACACACAAACCACCACACACACACCACACACACACAACCCGCACGCACCCCACACCCACACACACACCCCCACACCCCACCGCGCGCGTGCGCGATCCGGGCCCCCCTCCCTCTCCCCTCCCTCCCTCCCTTTTTTCCCCCCCCCCTTTGGCCCCCGAAGGGGAAAACGTAAGGTACGCTTCAGTGAATTAAAAAAGGGATGTATAATCAACCCTTTTCACAAAATTCACCTCTGCACTCACACACGCATATGGCCCCTAAAAACACCCACAACACATTCCACTCTTCCCAGGAATGGGGGGGCACGAATTCGTTTTCTTCTAAAAACGACGGAGAAAAACAAAAAAAGTTTTACTATGCTTACAATTGCACATGAAAAAAAAAAAAACCCGCATCCAAAAATTTTAACTGAAAAAACAATTTCCAAAATGACCC
>CM031608.1:36901704-36904204 GCA_018398815.1 Conus ventricosus
CTTTTGATTTGTATATTATGAATGGTGTATGTCAGGGCGACTGCCATGGTTGCTATACATACATAACAGACAGCGGAAGCAGTGTAAATGATTATTTCCTAGTATCTAAAGACTTTTTCTCCAGTTTCTGTGATTTGTGTTATTTGTTTGTCTCTGAACGGATCGAATCTGATCATTTACCTCTTGAATTTCACATTGACTTATCAACAGAAAATGACGATAAAACTATGGAGACTGTTGAGGCCACTGTCCGCGATAAGTTTGTGTGGAATGATGACTATGCCTTGATTTTCAGAGAGAATTTGTGCAATGCGGAAATTTGCTCAAAATTTAATGAGGCTTTCGGATTGATAAATGTTGATGTAAATAAAGCCTTAAAAGTGTTTAATGATTGTATCAAAACCAGTGCTGAATGTATGAAAACATATGTGCAAAAAGGGAACTGTGCTAAGAAGGATGATTGGTTTGATAGTGTCTGTTTGGTAACAAAAAGAAAAGCACTAAAATTACTGAGAGTATGGCTTTGTACTCTAGACGATGGCGACAGAGTTGAGTATGTTATTGCAAGAAGAGAATATAAAAACCTTTTGAAGCAGAAAAAGAAAACATTCAATAGAAATTTGCTAGATGATATGATTAGATCTCTTCCGTCACAGCAGGAGTTCTGGAAAACTATCAAAAGAGTTTCATTTAAAAGAAGACATCCAAAGAATAATATCTCCCCGGACACATGGTATGAGCATTTTAAGCATTTGTTAGATAAAGATATTTCAGGTGATGATGAACTTTCTGATGTCACCGATAGGGAGAGGCTGAGTATTTCAATCGCCCAATCTCTAGAGAGGAAGTCATGTTCGCCATGCGGAAAATTAAAACTAACAAATCGGCAGGACCTGATTCTATTATTGGTGAATTGTTTAAGTATGCCGGAGCTCAAGTTGTCGACTTTTTACAAGCTTTTTTCAACAGAATTTTTGATGATGGTATCTTTCCAGATAACTGGACAGAGTCTGTAACTTTACCCATATTCAAGAAAGGCGATGCAATTAATCCTAATAATTACAGAGGCATCTCTTTGGTTGACGTTAGCAGTAAAATATATAGCACTATCATTAACAGCAGATTACAGGAGTGGATTGAATGTAATAATATCACGGGAGAACATCAAGCTGGCTTTAAAAAGGATTACTCTACTGTCGATCATATGTTTACTCTTCTTGCGTTTGTTCAAAAGCAATTTTCTTTAAATCGTAAATTTTATGTTGCGTTTATTGACTTTGAAAAGCCTTTGACTCCATTAACAGAAAGCTTTTATGGACAGTATTACTTAAAAAACGGAGTCAAGGGGAAATTATTTAGTTGTATTAGAGCTATGTATCAAGTAGTTAAAACAAGGATAAGAAGTGGTTCCAGTCTTACAGACTTTATTAATTGTGCTGCTGGGGTAAGACAAGGTGATGTGTGTAGCCCTGCATTTTTTTTCTATGTATATTAATGAGGTTGCTATCGAGGTTATTAACAATGGCCTTCATGGTGGACGATTTCCAGATGGTGTGTTAGAATTATTTATCCTACTGTTAGCAGATGACATCGTTCTGGTTTCAGAAACGATAGTTGGCTTACAACGTCAGCTAAATAATCTGAGCAGGGCTGCCTTTTCATTAGAGTTGAGAGTGAACATGAACAAAAGCAACATCGTGGTATTTCGAAAGGGAGGGTATTTATCGGCGAGGGAAAGATGGATGTATGATGGACTTGTTATACCTGTAGTGAATGTGTATAAATACCTGGGGATCTACTTTTCTACTCGTCTAAGTTTTAGCTTTGCTTGCAAAGACCTTGCATGTAGGGCAAAGAATGCTTTGATTTGCGTAATAAAAAGATTGCATGCTTTAAACAATAGTTCACTTGAGTTATTCTTAAAGATCTTTGATTCCCAGATACAGCCTATTTTGATGTATGGGGCTGAAATTTGGGGTTTAGATAACGCCGTCGTTCATTGTGAGGCGGTGCATTTATTTGCTTTGAAGAAGTTTCTAGGTCTCGACAGGCGTATTTCTAATGATTTGGTGTATGGGGAGTCCAACAGATATCCATTGTTCATTACTTCAGCCGTTAGATGTGTTCGGTATTGGTTAAAGCTTTTACACATGGATAATGATAGATTGCCTCGTAAGTCTTATGAAATGTTATTCGAATTGGATTTAAAGGGAAAAACGAACTGGGTTTCAAGTGTGCGTCTGTTTCTGTATAAGCACGGATTTGGGGTGTTTGGCTGGCTGAGGGTGTTGGCAATCAAAATCAGTTTATTCGTATTTTTCAACAAAGGCTAATTGACTGTAGATGGCAAATGTGGGACGATCATATCCAGACTAGTGAACGATGCAATTTGTACAGAAATTGTTCTAGTTTTCATCGGATTCAGCCTTATTTGAAATTCGATATAGACATGCATTTGAAAAGATCAGTTGCTAAATTTAGACTTGGAGTTTCTGAGATA
>CM031608.1:36914204-36916704 GCA_018398815.1 Conus ventricosus
GATCATTCTGCCTAACTAACAGTATGTGCTTGAGTGGGTGAATGGGGAAAAAATAAATGCTTCTCACAATGAACCTTCAGCAAGCTTATAGTCTCCAAGGGGGGGACACCCTCCAATAGGGAGGGAAACTCACTAACATATAACTCCTGGTCATATACCGATATTTCGAAATTTGGTGGTTTCTCCTCATGACCGCGAAAGTGGTAATTTGACTCCTCTGCCTTTTACGTTTTAAGAAGAATGCAATCCCAGAAAAGGCTGGTGTGCAATACTGTAGTATGTTTGTTGAGTTTTCAAAAAACCAACCAAAGGTGCCATCTGAGAAGCAAAAGAAAATCATGAAAGAGCAAAACAAGTTACATTTTCTTGTGAAAAGTAGAAAATATAAAAAGATATCCTCTAAGACACACGTGCTGAGGGCCAGTTCTTGGAATGAATCCGCAAGGGACTAAAATACAACAAACTAATAAATTCCAAGGATAAGTACCGAGCACCGAGAATCGTGGGAAAGTTACATTTACAGTGGAAGCACTTAACTAATAGTACTGTCGGTTAAAACAACCGAGTCAATCTGCATTCACGAACCTGATGCATCAGGCGTTGCACACCTGTGCCTGCATTTCTGTTGTTCATGCGGGTACCACACAACACCTAGCCACCGCCAGCACTGAAGTGATTGATTGACAGTTGCCTGGATTATTCAAACATACAGCTGACTACTCACACTTGTTGGTATCGGCTTACGTCCCTTGATGGAATCTCTAGAACAGGCTGTACGATCTCCACTAACGTTATCCTTCTTTAGTTATTGATTTCGTTTTTGTGTGTGCTGCGCTGCTTTTTTCCCTGCAGTACATTTTTCTTATTTTCCCTTTTCTACTATTCGACGTCTGCTTTAGGGGAGTAATGGATTTTGGCCCGTGCTCTTGGTGGTGAGAATACAACAGGTGTGGCTTCGCTTGATCCCAAGGGTGACCAATACAAGCATTCCCATTCTACTGATGAATCCCAACCACGGGACAAAAATCGGCTCCATACTGGTGACGCTAATAGTGCTCTTTCCAGCGGGAATTTCGATGGTCCTGACTTGATGACTTGCTAAAGAACATCTGGGCCTCAGGAGAGATCAGAAGGACAACAAAATTAGGCATCTTCAACTCAAACGTGAAGTCGGTTCTACTCTATGGCTACGAGACTTGGAGAATGACCAAGGCAATACAACAACAAGATGCAAAGCATATAAACGCACTCCCAGTTTATCCTGAATACGTGTGAGATATTCCATAAAGAGGAAAAACCGTCTTGGACTGGTAAAACCGTTAGTTATGGCTATTCTGGTAAACATCGGCCATCGTCTGTGACCTATAATGAACATACCTACACATTTTTAGAAATATCGGCCACGTACTTTCTGAGATATTCCATAAAGAAGAAAAAGCGTTACAGGCCGTTACAGCCGTTAGTAACGGCTATAACGGTAAACTAAAACATTGGGCATCATCCGTGACCCATAATGAACATACATGCTAATTTTCACCAAGATCGGCCAAGTACATTCTGAGATATTCTATAAAGAAGAAAAATTGTTACATGCCGTTACAGCCGTTAGCAACGGTATAACGGTAAACTAAAACATCGGGCATCATCCGTAACCCAGAGTGAACATACTTGCTAATGTTCACACAGATCAGCCGAGTACATTCTGAAAGAAAAACATTCTTTCATAAAGAAAAACAACCGTTACAGGCCGTTACAGCCGTTAGTAACGGCTACAACGGTAAACTAAAACATCGGGCATTATTCGTGACCCATAATGAACAGCCAAGTACTTTCTGAGATATTCCATGAAGAAGAAAAAGCGTTACAGCCGTTAGTAATGGTATATATGGTAAACTAAAACATCGGGCATTATTCGTGACCCATAATGAACATACCTACAAATTTTCAGAAAGATCGGCCAAGTACTTTTTGAGATATTCTATAAAGAAGAAAAACCGTTACAGGCCGTTACAGCGGTTAGTAACGGCTGTAACGGTAAACTAAAACATCAGGCGTCATCCGTGACCCATAATAAACATACCAACAAATTTTCAGAAAGATCGGCCAAGTACTTTTTGAGATATTCTATAAAGACGAAAAATCGTTACAGGCCGTTAAGGCCGTTAGTAACGGCTATAACGGTAAACTAAAACATCGGGCATCATCCTTGACCCATAATGAACATACCTACAAATTTTCAGAAAGATCGGCCAAGTACTTTTTGAGATATTCTATAAAGACGAAAAACCGTTACAGGCTGTTACAGCCGTTAGGAACGGCTATAGCGGGTAAACTAAAACATCGGGCATCATCCGTGACTCATAGTGAACATACCTGCTAATTTTCACAAAAATCGGCCAAGTACTTTCTGAGATATTCCATAAAGAAGAAAAAGCGTTACAGGCCTTTACAGCCGTTAGCAACGGTTGTAACGGTAAACTAGAACATTGGGCATCATTCG
>CM031608.1:36924204-36926704 GCA_018398815.1 Conus ventricosus
GCCCAGATATACTGTCAATCCCATCAACACTGAGAGTAGCTTATAATTGTGTGAAATAACATTTATCAGCATCTCCCAGGAGATGCACCGCGTGACCCAATGATTGTAGCGCAGAAAACAAGCCGTCAGAGAAAACTAGTGCATGTAAAGAAACTTCCAGCACGACAGTGATGCAGCGGAGTCTTGTTTTCTGTTGGAAAAAAATCCTTTTCTATCATTAGCTTGGGAATCGGGAATGAAAAAGAAGTGCAGTTCCCTTTTCCTTCTTTCTTTCTTTTTTTTTTCTTCTTACTTCCTGGCTTCTTTGTTGTTGTTTTTTTCGTCTGTCTTTATTCTTTCGTTTTCATCTGTCCATCTTTCTCTTGCATATTTTGCTTCTCCCCCCCCCCCCTCTCATGTTTTAAACTGTTTAAAAATATTTTTTTTTTCCATAACTTTTTTTCTTTTCTGTTGGCTTTCTTTCTTTCTTTTCCTTTCTTTCTTCTTTCTTTCTTTCTTTCTTTCTTTTCTTTCTTTCTTTCTTTCTTTCTTTCTTTCTTTCTTTCTTCTTTCTTTCTTTCTTTCTTGTCTCTACGTTCTTTATTTCTTCATTCATTCTTTCCCTTCTTTCATTATGCTTATCGTTCTTCCTGTCTTTCGTCCATTGATGCCCCATCCTGTACATTCTAGCGGCGATTCCATTCATATACTGCACCTCTGATATTCAATGCAGCAGCAGAATCCAAACTCAAACCGTGAAAGTCCTAGAGCTAGCAAGGAGATTACAATGTCATTTTGCTTTCGAACCACCCGCTAGAGGAATCCCCGCCCCACCGCTGAAATTCATCTGGTCACCAAGGCTCGTCAAGAAGACTGTAAACTCTGCTTGCAAAACAGTTGACAGTTTTGAGCCTATCTGTCTGTTTGATGAGGGTCGTTAGAATCATTTAGATTTGTTGTGACTTCGTGAATTTTAGTATGACAGAGAGAGAGAGAGAGAGAGAGAGAGAGAGAGAGAGAGAGGAGAGAGAGAGAGAGAGAGAGCGAGAGAGAGAAGAGAGAGAGAGAGAGAGAGAGAGAGAGAGAGAGAGAGAGAGAGAGGAGAGAGAGAGGGGGGGGGGGGGTATTCGGCAACTACTGTAAATTTAAACAGACTCAGAGAACGTTTGAGAACAGACCATTTCTTAAAAACCCAACTAACTCCGAAAGGTCACACCTGGACAACTGTATATCCATTGTCGTGAAAGATGCAACAGCTTGACTCTTTTTATGTATTTATTTATGTATTTATTTATTTATTTATTTATTTATTTTTTATTTTTATTTTTAGAGAGTGACACAGTGTGTACCAGACGCTTGAGGACTTGGTTGCTTCATTTGCTGCAACATTTCCTGCACTTGCTCACTACATGTTTGTGGATTCTTCGTCTGTCTCTCTGTAATCTGTCTGTCTGTCTGTCTTTTCTGCCTCTGTCTCTCTGTCTCTTTCTCTATGTCTCTGTCTCTCTGTCTGTCTGTTTGTCTGTTTGTGTGTCTGTCTATCCCTCTTCCTTTATTTCTCTCTCTCTCTCTCTCTCTCTCTCTCTTTCTCTCTCTCTCTCTCTCTCTCTCACTTTTTTGGTGTCCTATCACACTCTCTCTTCCCCCGCCACCCCATCCATCTCTCTCCCTCTCTTCCCTTTCTAACCCCCCCCTTCTCTCTCCCCCTATCTCTCTCCCTCTTCTCTGTTCTCCCTCCTTGTCTATCTTATCTTCCCCCTTCCTTCTTTCTTCCTTCTCTCTCTCTCCCCATTTCTGTCTTCCTCATCTCAATCCCTCCCTCCTTCTCCCCCCCCCTCTCTCCCCCTCTTTCTCTCTCGCCCCCCCCACCTCTCCCCGCCTCTTTTTCATATCCTCTTTCTCTCTCTCCACTCCCCCTCTCTCTATTCAACACACGACCACACCCTAGTTTAATCTGTCATGGCCCTCGAGCCGGTAACAACGAGAACTATCGATTAGCTCTCATCCGTGTTCGGCACAGATGAGGTACAATGAGCATTGTATTCATGGCACACCTGACTGACAAAGAGAAGAAAAAAAGAAAGGAAAGTACTTGAATGGTACATATGTGGTTTTACAGAACGGCAGATGTAGTTTTTGTTGCTCTCGTAGTGGCGCGAAACAGTTGCGATAAAAAGAAGTATCTTACGCATTTCTGTTTCTTCTTCTTCTTCCTTTTTTTGAATAAAGCACGAGAGCGGGAAAATCACTGATATTTAGCTTTGGTCACTTTGGTGAAAGTAAGTAAAAAAAGACTGGTTTGTTAGTGTGGTTTGAATCGGCTGTTTGATGACTGGGTTTTGTCTTCTGGCGTTCGTTCTGCGTAACTTTGTGAGGGAAGCTGACTGCAAGAAAAGACCCACTGACCGCAGGTAAAGACCCACTGACAAAGGAAAGACCTTCTGACAAAGGAAAAGATCCACTGACCAGAGGGAAAGACCCACTGACAAAGAAAAAGACCTACTGACAAATGGAAAAACCA
>CM031608.1:36936704-36959204 GCA_018398815.1 Conus ventricosus
CCAACACTGCAGGTGCCTGTATCTCTCGGGCCTGGTTGACGCCGGGATACATTATGAAAGGAAGCGTAGAGTACAACCCTGTCATGCAGTCTCAGACCGAAATGGAAATCCGTAGCATCATCTTCATCATCCTCATTCTCATCGATCAGCATTAAAAAAAAGTCTCAAATTCTGTGGCCCTTCATGCCCTGCTCTCATGGTGACCTCAGTTTCGATGTCCTCTCCACATCTGTGGCCTTGGTTTGGTTCCGTCGGGGTCACCGGTATCGGCGAGTCCATGGGGGATGTCGTTGGACGGACGTGGTGGCGCCCTCCGGGGGGTGAGCTCACTCACGCCGGCTCCGCGACTAAGCAGTTATTGTCGTCAGTAGGGGGCTTAGTAGGTGGTGTCCTGCGTATGTTAAATCAGAACAGGCGCCACTGAACACCACCGAAGTGACTCGGCAGCAGTGCAGTGTCTCCTCCGGTGGGTTGCCTCTTGACGACTTGACATAGACTGCTCCCTGTGGATTGCCAGTGCCGGGGCTGCGGCGGGACCGACCGGGCTGTGGCTGTGGACAGGGTGTCGGAATGAGCGGCGTGGGTGCACTGCCATTGAGGTGGCGCAGAGGTTGGGACAGCAAAAAAAAAAAAAAAAAAAAAAAAAAAAAAAAAAGAGAAAGATTTGACAAGAGATTTAAGAGGGAACGACAAAAGAAAGAAAGACAAATAAAAAGGACAAGAGAGAGAGAGAGAGAGAGAGAGAGAGAGAGAGAGAGAGAGAGAGAGAGAGAGAATGCGAATGCGAATGTGAACGTTTAATGCATATAGGCCATAGGCATCCTGCACAATGGTAATGGGAAATATTGGGGACGTAGGTGGGGAAGGGAGTGGGTAGATGACGTGAAAACAACAGCACGTACATACAAAATCACACCTTCTGATATACACATACACTTTCAAAGTAAATAGCCTTAGCTCAGATATGATCTCACTCATTCAACATAACTATCCTGATCAACAAGCTCATCATAACTCCGAATATGAGCGTTCTGACTTGGAAGAAGAAAAGACACCACACTTCTACACTCTCATCTTATTACAAAAGCTATATCTATCTGATGACTATTACATATTTCAAAGGCAGTTAACTGTTTCTTGTCTACGCTTCAGTGAGTGAAATATGTATTTTGCCACTGCACGAGATAATTGTTTATCTACACCATTCAAGAGAATTTGTAACGGAACCTAAAGATAGAGACCAAGAAATCTGTCTCTTAAATCAGTATTCAAAGGACATACATATATGAGATGTTTTTCATCCTCATCCACATTCAAACAATATGGGCAAAATCTTGCGACGTGATTTTCACAAAATCTCTCAGTATTGTTTCTTAGAGGGAGTACCCCAAGTCTTGTCTGTATCAAAGCCACTCTAAAGCAAAAGATGTCCAGAAACTCAAAGTAATGACTAATTCCGAAACCACACTGTAAAGATCTGTATAAGACATACCTGTTTTTATCCCTTATTGATGCCGACCATTCTTGAACATACATGTCAACTAGCCTTTGTTTGAAAATTGGTAAAAACACTCTTACGTCATTCACACCTTGCCGTAGCCATACATAATTAAATCCGGTGCTCCCTAGAATTTCTCTGATCCCTGTTACCCAGCACCTTATGCTCTGATCGTCAAGATTTACTTGCATAAGATAAGCCTGTTTAGGTAATCTATTGAAGCCCGTATCTAATAATCTAAACCAATATTTCAATGCTTTCATGTATGAATTTATATATAAGGGATGCCTGCTTAATTCTGAATTTACAAGTTTATTAAGTGTTTTAAGTGGAACGCCAAGGACTCTTTTGCAGGCTAATAAGTGTACTTTCTCAATGTGGTCTAAACGTTGCAGACCTCATATTTCCGCAGAGTACAGTAAAATTGGCTGGATTTTGGAATCAAAGATTTTGAAGAGTACTTCCCGAGACATTTCTTTGCAATTGTTAAACGCACGGCACAGAAGATAAAGTGCTTACTTTGCCTTTGTTACCATGTGTTCTATTCCAAGATTCATACTAAGCATGGTAGTAAATGTGAAACCCAAGTAACAGTAGGTGTTGACTGTCTCGATTTTTTCACCATCATACTGTAATTCCATTTTTCTCGTCTGCCTAAATAGCCTCCCTTCCTGAACACCATGACTTTAGTCTTAGATTTGTTAACATCTAATCTTAACCTACAACAACATGGTTTCAATGAGTTTAGTTGTGCTTGTAGACCACCTGGTGTAGTAGAAATTAGAGCTACATCAGAGAGAGAGAGAGAGAGAGAGAAAGTGAGAGAGAGAGGGTGGGGGGGGGGGGGGGGTATCACAGAAGCAATACAAATAAAAAAAAGTATAAAAAAAGAAATAATAAAAAGAAAAAGCCAAAAGAGACAACTAAAAGCGAGAAAATAGCAGAAAAAAGAGATCAAAGAGAAAGACAACGGACGGAAAGATGAAAAAAGTTTAGAGGAGGAGAAAAAAAAACCCACTTTAGACAAAGGTAAAAGAGAGGGTCAGAAATATCTAACTGTCTGGGAGTCTATCTGTTTGTCTCTGTCTCTAACACTGTGTGTGTGTGTGTGTGTGTGTGTGTGTGTGTGTGTGTGTGTGTGTGTGTGTGTGTGTGTGTGCGTGCGTGCGCGCGTGCGTGCGTGCGTGCGCGCGTGCGTGCGTGCGTGCGTGAGTGCAAGCGTGTGTGTGTGTGTGTGTGTGTGTGTGTGTGTGTGTGTGTGTGTGTGTGTGTTGATCTGGTCCTAGCTTTCACGGGCACCAAAGGGATATGGAATGAAATTAGACGTTGAAAGTGGACTTCCACACCCATTTTACGCTCAATTTGAGGAGAAAAGCGATTGTACGTTCTTCGTTTTCATTGTCTCTGAATGTCAACTGTCTTGCCTGAGAAACACATGAGGTCAAATACGCGTAGTGTTTAGTCTTGCAATCTGTTTGTCTCTTTTGCTCGGCGCAATAGTAATTTGTTTAAAAATTGAAATTAGTTTCAATTTCCGACTGCAGTGGCCTCCCTTTGAAACTAGCCTTCATTCTGTTTGTGTTGAATATGAGGTGGACAATGAACGGAGTGACGCTGAACCAGCCTTCATTCTGTTTGTGTTGAATATGAGGTGGACAATGAACGGAGTGACGTTGAACTGGCCTTCATTCTGTTTGTGTTGAATATGAGGTGGACAATGAACGGAGTGACGTTGAACTAGCCTTCATTCTGTTTGTGTTGAATATGAGGTGGACAATGAACGGAGTGACGTTGAACCAGCCTTCATTCTGTTTGTGTTGAATATGAGGTGGACAATGAACGGAGTGACGTTGAACCAGCCTTCATTCTGTTTGTGTTGAATATGAGGTGGACAATGAACGGAGTGACGTTGAACCGATACTGCGATGTTTAATCTTCCACTTTTCTATGTATGTATGTATGTATGTATGTATGTATGTATGTATGTATGTGTGTTTGTGTATGTGTGTATGTATGCATGTATGTAGATATGTATATGTGTGTGTGTGTATGTATGTATGTATGTATGTATGTATGTATGTGTGTATTATGTATGTATTATTATGTATGTATGTATGTATGTATGTATGTATGTATGTATGTATGTTGTCAGGCACTGAATTTCGTCTGGTGTTAGCGTGTCTAGGGGGTGCCTGACTATTTATTCGAATTTTGGTCTCTCGTCGCGACTCTCTCATTCGATTCAGTCACTGAAGTCAAAATGCAAATTAACCACACATTTATTTAAATACACAAGCATGCACATAGCAAAATTATTAAATCATAGACTAAAACAAGTCCTTCACATTGACTACAGCGAGTCCTTCCTTTTTGTGTTTATGTCTTGTGGGCAAAACAAAAGAAAAACTATGCAGTTCTGGCCTGTCTAGCCAGCACACATCAGTTCCTGTCGTCGTGTGATGATCACGGAAGATTCTTGGTCAGTCGACGTTGTCGTGACCCTTGATCATCGGTCCTGTAGACGTTGTTTGTTGATGATGTGCTTTGCTTCTCGTGGTCCACGTATTTACCTTCAGGCTTGACTGGGCCCTCAGGGTTTGACCCTATCTACAACATAAATATATACCCGCCCTTCCCTAATACTAGGAAATACAGGTTCTATTTTCTTATATAATTCTACAAATACGATTGCTCTTGTTTACCCAGATGCATTCACACAGATCTCATTCGTCTATGTACATCTTCCACATATCTTTATAATTTTCCCATGCACAAGCCACACTTGAGATGAATGCATTCTTAACATTATTACTTCAACCAACTATGCATACACTCTCACATGCGCAGTTAATACATAGTCATCTCTTCGCTGCCAAGCCTGCATCAATAATATCGGAGGTGCTCTCAGACTCACGCACCAACACATTTCTATTGTTTTGCATAAATACAGACACTAATTGCACCTTGCGAACAGAAAGAAAAATACAGCGTACAAAACGGAACAAGCAACACAGAACTTCTGCACACAGCATTATCCACTACCGGGATTAGGTCTTGATTGTAACTAAATGTTACTTACAGCAGTCCCAGCAACAGGAGTTTCCATTCCTCTGAATTCAATGAGCATACCTAACTGCTGCTGTTTATGTCAACAAAAAAAATCAATCAATAAGTAAATAGATGAGTATATATGTTACCGTCAATCCGTGAAATCAGGCAATGTGTGTAATAAGCATGACATATAGGGAACCCTCTCGAGTCAAAGTTAGGGTTAGGTATAGGGTTAGGGTTTGGGTTAGGGTTAGAGTTTATTAGAACTAACCCTAACCCAAACCCTAACCCTAACTAATTTCCCTAACCCTGACATCGAGAATTTCTCTATATTTGAATCGGCTGTGAATCTCGCTACACACATTGCCTGATTTCACGGATTGACGGTAACATATATTTTTCTTTTTGGAATCTCGCTTACTTACTCGGGGTTCCGCAGCGACTGGGAAAATAACGTCACGGCGCTTGACGTCAAACACAGTGGCGTTCTCAGCTGGGTTAACTAGAAGGGCTTTCGTTCGCTCTCCGGAGGGGCTCTTCGGGTCTTGATCCTCTGTCAGCAGGACGGATCCTCCTGGCCGTTCCTGGCTGTGGTGAAGTCCTGGCGTGGGTAGAGGTGGTGCGTCGGTAGGGACTGGACAGATGGCCAGTCCCGCCTCGGTGTTTGTGTCCTCGAGGATGTTGCCGCACCACACTTCTGTTTGCTCCTGAATGGACTCCACCAGAGAGTACTAGCTTCCAGGAGGTCGTGTGCTGACAGGGAGACTCCGTCAGGATCTGTAGCCTTGTCACTCCGGAGAACCTAGAATTGCGCTGCTACTACGGCCATGTAAAATCTCCTTCTCACCGTTTTCCCGAGTCCTAGCAACTCCCTACACTCGTGCACACAGCGACCAATCAGCTCCCTACACTTGTGCACACAGCGACCAATCAGGGTGTTGAAGAGGACTGGCCGAGCCTGGCCTCCCCAATCACAGCTCTTGGAACACTCTGATGCATATTACAGTTCTGAGTGAAGCTTTTACGCAACCTGTTACGTATTTCATTCAGAACCGTGTTCCAAAACAATGCAGCACAAAGTATGGGTTTGTCTCAAAGACAGAATGGGGCTTGGTGTCTGACAATGTATGTATGTATGTATATGTATGTATGTACAGGGTCGAACTTTAATTAAGGACCACTTATACACAGTCTCACAAAACATAAAAAGAAAAACCGACAAACGACAGAAACTTTATAAATGTTTAATTTCATTATCAGTGAACAATATTTTGTCACTTTCATCGAAAAAATCATTCTTTCTGATTAGACAGGGGAGCCGGAATGAGACTACCCACCCAAAATGACATTCACAAAAAGAGTGTTTCTTTACAGTCTGATCAAAACCGAGTGTGCCCCCCTCGTGCTGCCACACAATCCACACAGCGCTGCCTCATGGTGTTGACTGTTCTTGTAATGAGTGCCTGGGGGAGGTTTGCCCACTCCTGCTGCAGGTAGTGCAGCAGCTCCTGTCGATTTTCCGGAACAGAGTGATTTTCTTGAACTCTCCTCCCAAGCTCGCCCCAGATGTTCTCAATAGGGTTCATGTCCGGGCTGTTTGCCGGCCATGGCATCCTGGTGATGCCAGCTTGCACCACAAAAGTGTTCACGGCTCGACAACGATGCGGGCTGGCATTATCGTCCATGAACACAGCCTGAGCCCCAATCTGCTGGAGTGCTGGGACAACCAAAGACCGTAAAATCTCCTGCAGGTAGCGTTGGCCGTTCAGGTTGCAATCCACATGGTACCGGGAGTCTTGTGGTGACTGCTGATGCCCCCCCATACCATGACGGAGCCACCACCAAAAGCGACGACCTCCTGGATGATGTCATCTGCCAGCTGCTCCCTGGGACGCCGCCACACCCGAATGCGTCCATCTCGTGGCTTCAACTGGAACTTGGACTCATCGGTGAAAAGCACCATCCGCCACTCGAGTCCATGTTCGATGAGCTGTGCACCAGGCCAGGCGACGTGCCCGGTGGGCCGCAGTCAGTTTTGGTTTCCGGACTGGGCGCCTTGCTCGAAGGTTGGCAGCATTGAGGCGCCGCCGTATGGTCATCTCACACACTGCTGTGTTAGTGGCAGCTTGGAGCCGACGCCTGATGGTGTTGGATATGGTGGTCCTGGTCCGAAGAGCATGTCTGCGGATGAACCTGTCATCTCTTGCAGTGGTCTTCTTTGGCTGGCCTGGACGGGGTCTCTCTTTGACAGTTCCAGTGGCTTGAAAAACGTTCTCTGAGCAGAATGATGACGGAGTGGGACACTAAGTCTTGTAGTCTTCTGGCCACTTCTCGAACGCCAACTCGATCCTGCAGCCATGCAATCGCCCGGGTCCGGTCAAAATCAGACAGCTTGCGTCTTGGATGCATTTTTGTGTTATGAAGAATTATGCACGTTGGGCTGCTTTTAGGGGCATTCCAGTCAGTAAAATGCTCTGCAATGCATTGGTTTTTGCACGTGCATTTGGAATTTCAGTGCAAAACCGTTTGAAGCAGTGTTCACTCTTGCTTAAAAAACAAGCAATTTTGACAACAATCTGCAACTTTCAACCCCCCCTCTGCATGCCGCACGTGACAATAAGACAGCTTTCGCAAGCTTTGCGGAATACTCTGTTAACCCCTTAAACCTTTCCCGGTCGAATTCTTCGAAAAAATGCATTGCTTGTAATTTTGGCCAATTTAAAAAAAAGGGCCTTTTTTCGGAGTGGTCCTTAATTAAAGTTCGACCCTGTATGCATGTATGTATGTATGTATGTATGTATGTATGTATGTATGTATGTATGTATGTGTCTGTCTGCCAGTCTATCTATCTATATAGTATATACTATCTATATCTATCTATCTATCTATCTATCTATCTATCTACTATCTATCTATCTATCTATCTACTATCTATCTGTGAGTGCCTGTCTATCTGTCGAGAGAACATAATGTGAGTTTGAAGGAATGAATCAAATACAAAGTTTGCAAAAGAACACAATTTGATTGACAGTAAACGTACTTTTTACGTGGAAAACAGCTGCTTTAGTATAATCCTCCTTACTGAAAACTTGACAGTTAAAAAAAAAAAACTGCTTCGAGTGCTCCTTTATAGACGCTGGTGAGAAATTTGATGGCATTAGCACTAGCAGAATCGACTAAATTAATAAATAATTAATTGAAAAGAAAGTGTGTGCGTATAGGTATAATCTCCTGATTTGAAGAGAGAGAGAGAGAGAGAGAGAGAGAGAGAGAGAGAGACTTAATCTCAGTTCAAGGGGGACTACCACATGTCCAGTCACACGTTTCACCTCAGGAAGATTAGTCTCCCTTATACCTATAGTCTTCATACTACTTCCGTCTCCTTATAGACTATTTTTGTGCTAGCGATATCGTGCTTTTGTTTGCATAGACGAAAAACGAGACAAAGCGTATATTTATGTTGTGTTCAATTCATGTTGCCCAGTCGATCGCAACGAGCCATATTGTGGTGTGTTAAAGAAAAGAGAAATATATACGCCTAATCTATTTGAAACAGAAAAAAAGTTTCAATCCTCCATAAATTCAGATTTGTTTTGTCAGTGTCAAAGATGACGGTGGTAGCGAAACTAACAAAAAACAAACAAAAAAACAAAAAAACAAACAACCAAAAACAACCCCCCAAAAAACAACAACAACAACAACAAACAAACAAACAAAAAACCAACAAAAAACAAAAATAACAAAAAACAACAACAACAACAACAACAACAAAAAACGGAAATAATAACTAGGCTCTCTCTCTCTCTCTCTCTCTCTCTCTCTCTCTCTCTCTCTCTCTCTATACGAGTAGCAGGAGGGTGAGGATACGTGTGAATGTTGGATAGGCACTGTGATGAAACGAGTCCCATGACATTAGGTCCGTTCTTGATTAAACGGGCCGTTAGTTTGTGAATGTAGACCGAGCAGTGATGTCAAAACACCGCCACTTTCTCTACTGAAGTCAACGACCCGCTATCTTGGTCGCATAGATCGCTTGATTTACGACGAACTAGGCTTCCATTTTGAGCGATCTGTTTTCAAGGGAGACTACACACCCATCAAGATACTGACTGCTGATATTAGACTAAAATACGTTGTTGCTCCACTGAACTTGAAACTGGGATTGATTGCGCATTGAAATCGATTTTAGCAGACACATTGTTCAAAGTTCTACTAGTTTATTTTCAAAACGGTTTGAAGTTGAACGCAGTGGACTTACTGAACGAAACGTTTACTCACTAATCGAGAATACAAATTTAGGTCAACCAAGCTCAAACTAATTTCCATCTCAGGAGAGTGTGTCTAACAGTAACAAATCGATTCTTGCCAGGGGGCAATTTACATAGGATTACGTCCCTTTGCGCAACACAAACAGTTCCCAGCGCAGGTTAGGTCCGAGTCCACGGTTATAGTTTAGGCCCAAAACGCCATTTATTCTTTATTACAACCAAAGCTGCACCAGCCTTTTCTCTTCAGATCAGCCAGTATCAAACATATTCATCGCACAGTCAAACCCATGACCCATACTGTGCCTGGCTCGGACTCAGATCCAGTGTCTGCTTTTTGAAAAACAGAAAATTCAGTACGGTCCACATCACCCTTCATTTTTCTGTCGTCTGCTCGACTTTTCACAAATCCTCATATCCTTGTGCTCTGCCAATGGCGTAGAAACACAAGACGTCCACAAGCCATGCATGATTCTGCTATCCTTGCTGAAATATGGCATTGAACTGTTTAACTGATCCAAAATTCCAGGATAAATCGTCTTTTCAATATTCAAAATTTGGTTTTCACAGTCAGCGCAATTTTCATTTATTTAAACTGTGTTGTTACTACCTGACTTTCGCTGTAACCCCGAACTTCGACCTGCATCAGGCGATCCCTTTTTTTTCTCCCCGCTGTAGGGGGATTGCCGAGACACAAGAAAATCATTCCTTTCGATTTTAATCTGTCTGCTCGGAGCCACCTGGCTTGTCCCTTGACGGCCATGTGAAAGAAAATAAGGAGAATACACTTTCAGACACAGTCATTTTCTCAAAACAATTTAACTGCGCCAGTCTATAATAAATACTCGACTCCTTAAGCAAGGCCTTGGCGCGTTGATTTTTGGTGCGCAGCCCGTCGTGCCTCTACAGGATCAGAAGAGGCACCACTGAGCCCCACCAAAAAGTCATGGCAGCAAGTGAAGTGTCTCCTCCAGCGGGATGATTCAGGACGACCCAGAATTCATCGCTCCCTGTAGACTGCCGGTGCTGCTGCAGCCGTGACGAGACGATGCTGGATGTGGATATGTATGGGATACCTCGGATGGGCAGTCTAGGAGCAATACCGCTCAAGTGGGTGGAGGGCGGACTGTAAGAAAGAATATTGAAATATAGATTTAGAATTGAAAAATATAACTCATATTTAACAATGAACCACATGGATTTCCAGACAAAATGGCTTGCATATGAGCCCCTCGTCTTTGATGATTAACTGTTTTTTGTCAGTGTGAATGTATATAATGCAATATGTGATAAATAAGCACTAGACTAACAAACAGTATTTATGCTCCCTTGCTGATGACAGTTTATGTGGCTCATGTATGTTACTCAAGGTGTACAGTTTTTGTTGTTGGTTTTTTTTTTCCTTTCAAGGTTGCTATCATTGAGACAATGTGTTCTGTGAAAATAGCTTATCTTCATTTGCTGTGAACCAACCCATTCTATCTTAATGTTTGTCTGGTTAATTGTCAGTGTGTCCGCTTATTTGTCCTTCTACCTGTCCTTCCTCGTGCTATCCGTTTATCCTCACTGATCTCTCTATCCTATTCTCTCTTTCTTTTTTTTTTTTTGTTAAAAAAAAAATTAAAGCATGATTACACTACATAGAAAGGGTTTGCCTTAAGTACAATACATTGTGATATGCTGTTTATGTCACCAAGTAACCATGCTTTAGATAGATAAATGATGATATGCTGAAGGCTATATCTTTCTTTTTGTTTGTGTATATACTTACTGGTCTATGTATTTATATCTAGCTTGCCATATACCTAATTTCTGAATAGTGATGTTGTTGCATATTTCAGTTTCTGTAATAACAATAAAGAAAATAAAAATGTTAAAAAAAAAGAAAGAAACCGGGGCGGCGGTTAGAGAGAAAGACATCTGCGGACATCAGACACTAACATCCTGAGAAAGGACAGGTAGTGGATGATGGAGTGGAGACTGAGGCATAAGAGACGAGAACTACAGATCACGGAAAGGTTGTGGGGAGGAGGTGTCACTGGGAAGGGAATGGGATGATGGAGTGGAGACTGAGGCATAAGAGACGAGAACTACAGATCGCGGGAAAGGTTGTGGGGAGGAGGTGTCACTGGGAAGGAATGGGATGATGGAGTGGAGACTGAGGCATAAGAGACGAGAACTAAAGATCACGGGAAAGGTTGTGGGGAGGATGTCACTGGGAAGGGAATGGGATGATGGAGTGGAGACTGAGGCATAAGAGACGAGAACTACAGATCGCGGGAAAGGTTGTGGGAGAGGTGTCACTGGGAAGGGAATGGGATGATGGAGTGGAGACTGAGCATAAGAGACGAGAACTACAGATCGCGGGAAAGGTTGTGGGAGGAGGTGTCACTGGGAAGGGAATGGGATGATGGAGTGAGACTGAGGCATAAGAGACGAGAACTACAGATCGCGGAAAGGTTGTGGGGAGGAGGTGTCACTGGGAAGGGAATGGGATGATGGAGTGGAGACTGAGGCATAAGAGACGAGAACTACAGATCGCGGGAAAGGTGTGGGGAGGAGGTGTCACTGGGAAGGGAATGGGATGATGGAGTGGAGACTGAGGCATAAGAGACGAGAACTACAGATCGCGGGAAAGGTTGTGGGAGGAGGTGTCACTGGGAAGGGAATGGGATGATGGAGTGGAGACTGAGGCATGAGAGACGAGAACTACAGATCGCGGGAAAGGTTGTGGGGAGGAGGGTGTCACTGGAAGGAATGGGATGATGGAGTGGAGACTGAGGCATAAGAGACGAGAACTACAGATCGCGGGAAAGGTTGTGGGGGGGTGCACTGGAAGGAATGGGATGATGGAGTGGAGACTGAGGCATAAGAGACGAAACTACAGATCGCGGGAAAGGTTGTGGGAGGAGGTGTCACTGGAAGGGAATGGGATGATGGAGGAGACTGAGGCATGCGAGACGAGAACTACAGATCGCGGGAAAGTTGTGGGGAGGAGGTGTCACTGGAAGGGAATGGGATGATGGAGTGGAGACTGAGGCATGAGAGACGAGAACTACAGATCGCGGGAAAGGTTGTGGGGAGGAGGGTCACTGGAAGGGAATGGGATGATGGAGTGGAGACTGAGCATAAGAGACGAGAACTACAGATCGCGGAAAGGTTGTGGGGGGGAGGTGTCACTGGGAAGGGAATGGGATGATGGGGGTGGAGACTGAGGCATGAGAGACGAGAACTACAGATCGCGGGAAAGGTTGTGGGGAGGAGGTGTCACTGGGAAGGGAATGGGAGATGGAGTGGAGACTGAGGCATGAGAGACGAGAACTACAGATCGCGGGAAAGGTTGTGGGGAGGAGGGTGTCACTGGGAAGGGAATGGGATGATGGAGTGGGAGACTGAGGCATGAGAGACGAGAACTACAGATCGCGGAAAGGTTTGGGAGGAGGTGTCACTGGGAAGGGAATGGGATGATGGAGTGGAGACTGAGGCATGAAGACGAGAACTACAGATCGCGGAAAGGTTGTGGGAGGAGGTGTCACTGGGAAGGAATGGGATGATGGATGGAGACTGAGGCATGAGAGACGAGAAACTACAGATCACGGGAAAGGTTGTGGGGAGGAGGTGTCACTGGGAAGGGAATGGGATGATGGAGTGGAGACTGAGGCATGAGAGACGAGACTACAGATCGCGGGAAAGGTTGTGGGAGGAGGTGTCACTGGGAAGGAATGGGATATGGGTGGAGACTGAGCATGAGAGACGAGAACTACAGATCGCGGGAAAGGTTGTGGGGAGAGGTGTCACTGGGGAAAGGGAATGGGATGATGAGTGGAGACTGAGGCATGAAGACAGAACTACAGATCGCGGGAAAGGTTGTGGGGAGGAGGTGTCACTGGAAGGGAATGGGATGATGGAGTGAGACTGAGGCATGAGAGACGAGAACTACAGATCACGGGGAAAGGTTGTGGGAGGAGGTTCACTGGAAGGGAATGGGAATGGAGTGAGACGAGGCATGAGAGACGAGAACTACAGATCGCGGAAAGGTTGTGGGGAGGAGGTCACTGGGAAGGAATGGGAGATGGAGTGGAGACTGAGGCATGAGAGACGAGAACTACAGATCGCGGGAAAGGTTGTGGGGAGGAGGTGTCACTGGGAATGGAATGGGAGAGGATGGAGACTGAGATGAAGAAAACAGAACAAGATCGCGGAAAGGTTGTGGGAGGAGTGTCACTGGAAGGATGGGATGATGGAGTGAGACTGAGCTGAGAGACGAGAACTACAGACGCGGAAAGGTTGTGGGGAGGAGGGTCACTGGAAGGAATGGATGAGAGTGGAGACTGAGCATGAAGACGAGAACTACAGATCGCGAAAGGTTGTGGGAGGAGGTGTCACGGAAAGGAATGGATGATGGAGTGAGACTGAGCAGAAGACAAACTACAGATCACGGGAAAGGTTGTGGGGAGGTGTCACGGAAGGAATGGGATGATGGAGTGGAGACTGAGCATGAGAGACGAGAACTACAATCCGGAAAGTTTGGGGAGGAGGGTCACGGGAGGAATGGAATGGAGTGGAACTGAGCTGAGAGACAGAACACGATCGCGGGAAAGGTTGTGGGAGGAGTGTCACTGGAAGGAATGGGATGATGGAGTGGAGACAAAGCATGAGAGACGAGAACTACAGATCACGGGAAAGGTTGTGGGAGGAGGTGTCACTGGGAAGGGAATGGGATGATGGATGGAGACTGAGGCATGAGAGACGAGAACTACAGATCACGGGAAAGGTTGTGGGGAGGAGGTGTCACTGGGAAGGGAAGAGGGCTAGGGGTGGGGGTGGAGGAAGAGCAGAGACTGTTAAAAAAGACTAGTTGCAGATATTGTCTGTTCAGTCATCCTATCCCCCTCTCGTCTTCACGCCCCTTGTGTGTGTGTGGTGTGTGTGTGTGTGTGTGTGTGTGTGTGTGTGTGTGTGTGTGTGTGTGTGTGTGTGTGTGCGCGCGCGCGGTGGCGCACACGCACGCACGCACGCACGCACGCACGCACGCACACACACACACACACACACACACACACACACACACACACACACACACACACACACACACACACACACACACACCGTCTCAATACTTGTCCTCTCGAATTCATGCGGTTTAAAGTAATCACACCTCAGTATGCTTCTTAATCCCCCTCTCTATTAAAGACTAAGACTGACAGACAGAACCCAAGACAGACCTGAACATGGTTCCAGTCTCACAGAACATCAAACACTCCGTGACAGCAGCGCAGCGTCTTCTCTTGTGGGTTTGCTCTATGTCGATCCAATACTGGTCGCTCCGCCGTGGACCTTTGGTGCTAGATGCTGTGACAGAACCGGCTGGAAGTGTGGCTTATTCTGTGGGGAGAGCGGAGAGGAAGAATTGCCCACTGAAGGAAGTATGGAAGCCCGGGCAGGACAGAAAAAAACAAAAAATACAGAAGAAAAGTTTGAACCCTCAGAGAACCGATTGTATTGTCATGGTCTCGAACATTTGGAGGGCACAAAACAAAAAAACACAAAAAAAAACACACACAGAAACAAAACAAAAACAAAAACAAACAAACAAACAAACAAACAAACAAACAAACAAACAAAAAAAACCCCAAACAATACAGCCCCCCCCCCCCAACCCCCCTCATCCCACCATTGCCCCCAATCCCAATTTCAACGCGTAACTTCTGGTGAAACCACCTCCTCCTCTCTCATCCCCATCAAGCCCCGACCCCCTGCCACTCCCCTTGACCCCCTCCCCCCTCCCCCCCGCACTCTTCCTACCCCTTTCCCCTCGGTCCACTACGCCCAACCACCCCTCTTTCCCTTCCTCTGTCTGATCTTTTCTGGGATGATTTTCTCATCAGCCGTATTCATTTCTTCATTGGTGTGTGTGGGTGTGTGTGTGTGTGTGTATGTGTGTGTGTGTGTGTGTGTGTGTGTGTGTGGTGTGTGTGTGTGTCGTGCGTGCGTGCGTGCGTGCGTGGCCGTGCGTGCGTGCGTGCGTGCGTGGTCGTTGCGTGCGTGCGTGCGTGCGTGCGTGCGTCGTGTGTGTGTGTGTGTGAGAGAGAGAGAGAGAGAGAGAGAGAGAGAAGAGAGGAGAGAGAGAGAGAGAGAGAGGGAGAGAGAGAGTGAGAGAGAGAGAATGTTGCGCGCGCGTGTGTGGTGTGTGTGTGTATGTGTGTGTGTCACGACCGACCCCTGGAGGTCTGCCCTGACAGGATCGGTCTAGGTGGGAGTGAAGGGAGTGACTGACCTCACACGCTCCGCAAGAGACCACACAATAAAGATTACGATACAATACCCCATTTTTCACACCAGCAAAACAAACATTCCAACACACACATCATGCACGACCACAATCAAGCACTCCAACGCACACAGCACACATCACAATCAAACACCCCAACACCCACAACATGCACGATTATAAATAAACATTTCACCATACGACGTACACAATCACAATTACAGCATTCCAGCACATGTAACATATACATAATTATAAAGAAACATTTCCAGCAGCGATCCCTTCTAGCACCCTGCCGTGCGTCCACACCCCTGCCTCTGTCGGGCCTACTGGAGCACCCTGTCGCACTAGGTGCTCCGAACCGGTCGGTTCTCGCAGGGAGTCGCTCAAAGCCGACACCCTCGACTCCCAGCGGGCAGTGAAGAGCGTGTCCCGGGGGGGGGGGGGGGGGGGGGGGGGGGGAAACGTGGCGCTGTTACTGGAGGTCCTGGACGGGGGTCCGGGCCGGCCAGTCAAGACGGCGGGCTCCTCTACCAGTCCACGGTCCCGACCAAGGCGTGGCCTCGACCACGCGTGGCACCATCCAGTCCGTGGTCTCCAGCCAGCACGTGGCACCATCCAGTCCGTGGTCTCAGCCAGAGCGTGGCCTCAACCAGCACGTGGCACCATCCAGTCCGTGGTCTCAGCCAGCACGTGCACCATCCAGTCCGTGGTCTCAGCCAGAGCGTGGCCTCAACCAGCACGTGGCACCATCCAGTCCGTACTCCGGGTGAAGCCCCCGAAAGGGGGGGGGAAAACGTAGCTGGGAGGAGAGGAGAAAGGGAGGGAAGGAAGAAGGAAGGAGGAAGAAGAAGGAAGGAGGAAGGAAGAAGGTACTGGAACCCGCCGTCAGACAGTCTGACCCATGCTGTCAAATCTAACAGCCACTCGCATGATGGCGAGGGGAAGTCTATTAAACGCACACAGTAAACCCATCGAATCAAGTCTTCTCACACGATGCAGGTAAAAGACTGCATTAAATCAACAGGTTATAAAACAATATGAATTATCTTCACCCTTCTCTCACTCACGTTTAACATTTTTCCCTTCTTAGGAAATAAACCAACACAGCGACCATCGCTTAAATAACTGTCACCACATTTGCAAATAATAATTCAATGGCGTAATTATCACATTTTATAGCCACATTCAAAACAAACACAAATCTCCAACCACGCATCCAAACGACAATCATGCGTACGCACGCTCGCGAACATAAAACTCGTTCTCCTTGCACACACAAACAGACGGTGGCCGAAAGATAAGAGTCCGGCGAATGTGACAGGGCGACGAGCGAGACCAAGCAAGTTCCAACCCTGAATCACCAGGTTCTCTCCCTTCCCCACCGACTACCGCATCACCAGATGCATAAACAGGAGAAAGAATTTTGGAAATAATTTAGAATGGCCAGGTTAAAGATTGAATTAACCAGAGAAAAGGTCTCACACAATATTTCTCTTACAATTTCGAAAACAAAGAAAATTGCGCAAAAGAGAAGACTAAGCCGGCTAACAACAACAAACCAAAACAAACAGACCACGAAACTGATGCTTACCAGCTACCCGTGGGGGACCCCGAAGAGGCGGGTCAAACGACTCTCTCTACCCTCTGTCCAGTCGAGAGGACAGAGGCGAAGATGCGGAAACAGAAGAAGTGATGTCCCCCTCCTACAGGCCGACTGCAGGAATTGAAAGTACTGACTGTACTCCTCGATGATACGGTGAAGAACCAAGACTGGAGCAGGCGCTCCCAGAGACATCTTCCGCTCGAGTGAAGAGCTAACCTCCCTCAGCAATGGCGGCCAACATGCCATGCTGCGTCACAGAGTGAGCATACTTCAAACTAAAAGAAACGTAGCACGTGCGACAGGTAAAAAGACAGGCGAGAGGCCGATAGACAGAAAGTTCGAGAGAAAGGTACCGGCCATCCGTGAACCTGCAGGATGAATAGCACGGGCGGTGGAATTAGAGAGAGAGGAGAGAGAAAGCAAACCGAAGTTGAGCTGAACTACACCAGGTGCAACTGCACCACAAGCCACCCTAAGGGACGGATACACGACAACAGCAACGACAATAAATAAATAAGTAATTCCGCCACCCTAGGTGGGGTCGAACGTCGTAGGCCTCGTGACAAACTCGTGACAAACCCCCCTTCTAAAAGCATCTGTTTCTCTGAGATACAGTGCTCCTTTGAACCTTGACGCATGTGCAAATTCACAACAATGGACCGAACCCAACTCTCTGTGATCGACAGAGTACGATGAATCCAATACAAACATTCCACGATAGAATCACACAGGGAAATACATAATACTACATATATCAAACAACTAAGCAAACCTTCCAACCATGAAAGTAACAATACGAACCATTGGTGATTCCCTACCATTAACATCACTGAATTGAAAACTGTCACTACACCTGATACAGAGACCAAAAGGGGATATGACCCTGGTTGAGGGAAGTGTCCCCCTGACTGATTTTCCAATGTACCGACTACGGAGCTCGGCTAAGATAGTCAGCATCCGTATTACAGGAACCCTTGATATGACGAAAGTGCACGCATGACTCTGCAGTTCCACTGCCTAACTCATGAGTCGCGACTGACTGGCCGGATCCGGTCCAGGCACTGGAGAGGATGATGATCGCTCTCCAGTACAAACTTCCGCCGTACTTCTTCTTGGGCACGCCAGTGCGCGTCCAAATCTGCCTGAGAGATTCAGTAACAGTAGGGGCATCGATAGTCCTAAGCGGGACAGCCTCTGGGTATCGACTCGCAGATTCTACCACTACCGAAGTGTAGCGGTGACCGCGATCGGATTGGAGATTAATGGGTCCCACCAGGTCAACCCCAACCTTGCTGAATGCCTCCCAACGAGTGGCACTGACCCTAGGGGAACACGCTTCAAGCGACCCTTAGCGTTGTCCGCTGGCAGACATCGCAACTGCGCAGTACTGCCTAACCTGCGAGTTCATCCTGGCCAAAGAAGTCCTGTCTACTCGCTCGAGAGTCCGCTTGGAGCCCATATGACTGCCATGGGGAATCGTGGGCCTGCCGGAGGACAGACTCTCTCAGCTTTGGGGAACGACAAGCTGCTTGGCCACACGATCTGCTTGAGTGAAAACCCTAAAGAGGATCCCTTGTGGAGCTTAAAGCTCACCTTGGCGTGTCGGGCCGACTGAGTGGGACGATCCACAAGTTGTCGTAGGCGTTGGACATCCAAGTCCCTGGCCTAAGACGATAATGCTAGCAGGATCGGCCCTTGCCAGAACCTCGTCAGAGATCGGCTGGAGAACGGTACGCAATTCCTGTTCCTGCTTCTTAGCTTTGGCGCGTGTGGACTCCCACACACGCCTGTGCGGGCAAATCCGTAGACACGGACTGACTGCGTCCGTCTGCGAAGGTGATAGTATTCCTATGATAAGGGAATACAGAGGTCGCTCCACCGCGATAGCCCATACTTTGCCACAGAAGTAGGGTGGAGATAGGAATAAGTACAGAAGGACGGGTGGAGGTAAAACCAGCCTCCAACCCGCACACATCGTAACTGGCGCCCCGCCGGCCTTAGGGGAAACTAAATTCTTATCCACAAAGATCGTTGTGCTCCCGAATCCTGATGGTGTCGACCAAGGAGGAACCAACAACAGAGAGAAACACTGGCACTCTGAATCACCAGAAGCTGGGATGGAACCCACGTTAGCCGAGGCACGAGGATGCTGGAAAGGACTAGCCCCATGACTACCAGCGCCTAGGGCAATCTTTCCTGATGTGGCCAGACGACCACAAAGAAACAAAATCGAGGTGCTGAGGTCCCGATGGACTGCCTGCCTTATTCGACCCGCTAGCAGTTGTCGGCGCCTTATTGCCACTAAATCCTGTGGAGGCTTCCCTCCGTATCTGGCGATGCCCATAAGCCCTGCGAGCTTCAGCAAACACCTCAGCGGTGTGAATCGCAGCCGCGAAATCCTGAGGTGCTGTCTCGCCTATCCGATCCTCAACTCTGGGACACAGTGTTGGTGAGCTGTTCAATGAGGATCAGATCCTCCAGCTCCAACTTAGCTAACGACGCCAGTACCCTAGCGTTTTGCGCAGCCTATACCAAACTGCACGAAGGTCTCGTCATTATTCTTCTCATGGACCTAAACTTCCTCCTGTACGTCTCTGGGTAAGGTGGAAACGCTTACGCAGAGCCAACTGCATGTCTGCATAAGACGCGCCTTCATTTAAGTGAGCACACACTCCCTTGCACACCAGATAATCCAGAAAAAAGGTGCATAGCCTTTTGTTCCTCAGACAATTGGTATGAACAAGCAACCTTGTCAAAATGCTCTAGGAACATATCAATGTCCTCACTAGGTCTGAACTCTGGAAGCTTTAACTTGGGCCTCAACTCTATCACCTGCCTGGTGATTAACCCCCTGACTTACAGATGCGGGAGACCGCGAAAGAAGTTGTTCCATCTCCTCCCTACGCAGAGCCTCCATCCTGTCTAGTTCTCCCTACGGAGGGCAGCTTCTTCCCTACCTGATCCTCCTGTCTAGCAGCCTCCTCTCTGCGCTCTTCCCTACGCAGAGCTTCCTGCCTAGTAGCCTCCTCTCTGCGCAGAATAGCCTCTTCCCTATGCAGAATTTCCTGTCTGTCAGTCTCCTCTCTGCGCAGAGCCTCCATCCTGTCCAGCTCTTCCCTACGGAGCCTGGCCTCTTCCCTACGCAGAGCTTCCTGCCTAGCAGCCTCTTCACTACGCTGCCGCTCCAGAAACATCAGGACGGAGGTGATGTCCGGGCGGGGTTCACCACTCCGACACGGGAGGATGACCCGTCTGACCCGTCCCTTGGGTCTCGACTTTACCATGAGGAAAGTCTCCCGGGCATACTCCTTACGAGGGGAAGCCTGGAGAGGAGAAGGTTTCGGTCTCTGCGACCCAACAGAAGCCCCCAGTTGCTTCGCTATGCTCTGACGCTTCCGAGCGGAAGTGCCAGTCGGGGTCTCGACAGGAAGACCCCCCAGCGAAGAGGTAGTAAAAGTACTCACTGGACTACCTGCTACAGCACTGGAATAAGTAGAAGTTACCGTAGTCGAAGTACTGGTACTAATAGTAGGGACTTACAGTAACATTTTGAATACCCTTCTCTTCGACGCACGCGTCGCCACACCACCAGCGCCGACGTCGCCATGACAACATATCCTACGGTTTTCAAATACAGGGGAAAGACAATTCCACTAGAAAAAAAAAAAAAATTTTAGGGGCGTGTGTATATGTGTGTATGTGTGGTGTGCGTTGTGTGCGGACAAGTTCCGGCTGCTCCCACTCTGGCAACACCGCGCTCTACAGCACGAGCAACAGTGCGGTGGGGCTCACCGAAAAAAAAACAAAACAAAACTATGTCCGGCTGCCCCACTCTGGCAACACCGCGCTCTACAGCACGAGCAACAGTGCGGTGGGGCTGGCCGAAAAAAAAAACAAAAAAAAACAAACTGGCAGACGGAATCCGGAGAGAGGAAAAAAAAAAAAAAAAACACTAGCGTCCGATACAACCCCCTGTACTCAACAACCGGGTAGAGAAAAAAAAAACAAGAACTGGCTAAATACAAAAGCAGAATGGAAGACTGAGCGGCAACAGAAAGGCAAGACTTACGGCCGTACCTGCGTGAGGTACCCGGCGGAAGGAGGTCTGGACGCGGTCGACTCCCCTCGGTCTCACCCCGACTCCCGAGTCACACCGGATGTTCCTTCAGGCCACCAAGACTCCCTTCGCGCTAGAGTCACCCACCAACCACCCACGAACAAACACGACAAACTGACTAAACATATACAAAACAGACAAAACTAAACAGGTACTCTGCGAAACGAGAGAGAGACAGCCAGAGCCCTTCACATCCCGGACGAGCCCCCACAATTGTCACGACCGACCCCTGGAGGTCTGCCCTGACAGGATCGGTCTAGGTGGGAGTGAAGGGAGTGACTGACCTCACACGCTCCGCAAGAGACCACACAATAAAGATTACGATACAACACCCCATTTATTCACACCAGCAAAACAAACATTCCAACACACACATCATGCACGACCACAATCAAGCACTCCAACGCACACATGCACAATCACAATCAAACACCCCAACACCCACAACATGCACGATTATAAATAAACATTTCACCATACGACGTACACAATCCACAATTACAGCATTCCAGCAATGTAACATATACATAATTATAAAGAAACATTTCCAGCAGCGATCCCTTCTAGCACCCTGCCGTGCGTCCCACACCCCTGCCTCTGTCGGGCCTACTGGGAGCACCTGTCGCACTAGGTGCTCCGAACCGGGTCGGTTCTCGCAGGGAGTCGCTCAAAGCCGACACCCTCGACTCCCAAGCGGGCAGTGAAGAGCGTGTCCCGGGGGGGGGGGGGGGGGGGGGGGGGGGGGGGGGGGGGGGGGGGGAACGTGGCGCTGTTACTGGAGTCCTGGACGGGGTCCGGGCCGGCCAGTCAAGACGGCGGGCTCCTCTACCAGTCCACGTCCCGACCAAGGCGTGGCCTCGACCAGCGCGTGGCACCATCCAGTCCGTGGTCTCAGCCAGCACGTGGCACCATCCAGTCCGTGGTCTCAGCCAGAGCGTGGCCTCAACCAGCACGTGGCACCATCCAGTCCGTGGTCTCAGCCAGCACGTGGCACCATCCAGTCCGTGGTCTCAGCCAGAGCGTGCCTCAACCAGCACGTGGCACCATCCAGTCCGTACTCCGGGTGAAGCCCCCGAAAGGGGGGGGGGGGGGAAACGTAGCTGGGAGGAGAGGAGAAAGGGAGGGAAGGAAGAAGGAAGGAGGAAGGAAGAAGGAAGGAGGAAGGAAGAAGGTACTGGAACCCGCCGTCAGTACAGTCTGACCCATGCTGTCAAATCTTAACAGCCACTCGCATGATGGGCGAGGGAAGTCTATTAAACGCACACAGTAACCCATCGAATCAAGTCTTCTCACACGATGCAGGTAAAAGACTGCATTAAATCAACAGGTTATAAACAAATATGAATTATCTTCACCTTCTCTCACTCACGTTAACATTTTTCCCTTCTTAGGAAATAAACCAACACAGCGACCATCGCTTAATAACTGTCACCACATTTGCAAATAATAATTCAATGGCGTAATTATCACATTTTATAGCACATTTCAAAACAACACAAATCTCCAACCACGCATCCAAACGACAAATCATGCGTACGCACGCTCGCGAACATAAAACTCGTTCTCCTTGCACACACAAACAGACGGTGGCCGAAAGATAAGAGTCCGGCGAATGTGACAGGGGCGGACGAGCGAGACCAAGCAAGTTCCAACCCTGAATCACCAGGTTCTCTCCCTTCCCCACCGACTACC
>CM031608.1:36969204-36974153 GCA_018398815.1 Conus ventricosus
TTTTGTCCGTCTCTCTCTCTCTCTCTCTCTCTCTCTCTCTCTCTCTCTCTCTCTCTCTCTCTCTCTCTCTCTCTCTCTCTGTGTGCCTGTTTCTTCCTCTCACTTACAAACTTACTCTCACGCGCACGGCCACTCTCACAGACACAGACACAGACCTAGGGACAGACACACACACACACACACACACACACACACACCACACACACACACACACACACACACACACCAGAGTGCTTGCTTGCTTGCTTGCGGGCGCGCCTACCTCTATTTTGTTGCTGTTTGGCTAGATCCATCCCTGTCCAGAAATTGATCTTGGTGATCCTATTTCTCTAAGGCTTTCTTCCCTTCCTGCTCTAATATTTTAGCTTTCCAGAGTATGAGCGTCAGTACTCCATCCGAGCTCCCGGACTGGAGTACAGACATGGTAGTCCGGAAAGACAATGTAGTCCGGAAATTTCAAAATGGAGTGACTGGTGGCGGCGAACGAAGCAAAATTAGGAATAGAGTTTGTTTAGAACTTACCGCCAATGACATTGACAAACAAAGCACATGACAAGACACGATGCATTTCAACCACTTGGGTCTTCTTCAGGCGAAAAAATAAATCACATTTAACATGTGGGACAGTACGAACAAAGAACGAAAAAAGAAGAAAGAAAAATGACTTATCCGTTTTCTTCCATGTGGTCGGTGGGCGGAAATGACATGGGGCCAGGGGGATTATGGGAGAGGAAACGGAGGGGGGGGGGGGGGTTGCGTCGGGGGAGGTGTGTGTGTGTGGATATGATAGGGTTGTGTGTCTAGTTTATTGGGATGGTGTGGTATCTTTGTGATGGTAGTGGTAGTGGTGGATTGATAGTAATGGTAAGGGGAAAGAAGGGGGGGGAGGGGGGGGGGGGGGGAGAGAAACTGAGGCGGGAGGAAAAAAAAAACAACAACAACAAAAAAACGGAATTTAAGGGGAAGGATAAAACAAAATTAAGATTAAATAGATGGAGGGTTGCTGTAACTACTGTATGAAGTGAGTGAGGGGGATGTGGTGGTGGTGTATGTATGTGTGTGTGTATGTGTGTGTGTTGGTAGGGGATATTGCCAACTGATGTGGAAGTGGTGGGTATGTGTGTTTGGTTATTGTTGGATGTTGATGCCTTGGGGGTGTAGTGTGCCCAGTTTGGCTATGAGATGGGATTCTTGAGTTGTGCGTTCAAAGCTGTCACTCTGTGACTGCCAGAGTGCCATGACTTTGACATGGTCGATGTTGTGTTGGGTGTGGTTGAAGTGTAGGGCGACGGGTTTGGGTCGGTGGTGGCGGATATCAGCCAGGTGTTCAGAGATGCGTGTTTCAAGTGTGCGTGACGTTTCCCCTATGTAGATTTTGTCACACAGCTGGCAGTGGATGGCATATATAATGTTGCGGCTCTGACATGAGAATGTGCGTTTGACTGTGAAGGAGTCTTTGGGGCCCTGTAAGATGGTGTCTGGTTTGGTGAGGGGGCAGATTTTGCAGTTGGGTTTAGAGCAGGGGTGAGTACCTGGTGGTGTAGCTGTAGTTCTGTTCAAACTGGACCGCACGAGGAGGTCTTTGAGGTTTTTGTCACGTTTGAATGTGATCATGGGTTTGGTATGGAAGGCGGGTTTGTGGTTATGTACAATGTGCCAATTGGATTTGAGGATCCTACAGATGGGGAGGGTGTGCGGTGGTAGAGGAGGTAGGCTGTGGGTCTGTCTGTCTTGGTTGGATGCTGGGTTTCCAGAGCAGATGTTCTGGATACAGCTATGGTGCGGCGGAGTGCTGCATTGATGATGGAAGTTGGGTATCCGCGGTTGGTGAAAAATTGTGACATTTTGGCTGCTTGTATTGTGAAGTCTTCCTCGCTGGAGCAGAGTCTGCGAAGACGGAGAAATTGTGAGTATGGGATGCTGTCTTTAGTGTGTGGGTTGTGGGAGGATGAGTAGTCTAGGTATGCATGTGCGTCGGTGGGTTTGTAGAAAATGGAGGTTTTGAGTAGGCCTTCTTCAAGGGAGATGGTGATGTCTAGGAAGTTGACTGACTGCGAAATGGTGTAGGTGAGTCGGATAGATGGATGGAAGGTCTGGGCAAAGTTGAGGAAGTTGAGGAGGTCTTGTTTTGGCATAGATGTGGCTCCCAGTCCATCATCGATATACCTTTGTACAGTTCAGGTGTGGGGCCTGTGTATTTTGTTGAGTAGGCGGTGTTCCAAGTGTCCCATGAAGAGGCAGGCATAGGCTGGTCCCATTTTGGTACCCATGGCAACACCACCAATTTGTGAAAATGTGTGCTTGTTGAATTGAAATGTGTTCAGGGTGAGGAACTAATTCAGCGAGTCTGACCAGTGTGGTGGTGGGGAGGGTGTTGTTGGTTGGGGGGCCGTTTGTCAAGGAAAAATGTGAGGGCCCTCAGTCCATCAGTGTGGGGGATGGAGGTGTAGAGTGACACCACGTCAAGTGTGAAGAGGAGGCTGGGTTGAAAAGTGGGGTCTGTGTTGTGCGAGTTAATCATGTTGAGTGTGTGGGTTGTGTCTTTGAGGTATGTGGGGAGGCTTTGTACTATGGGTTGAAGGAGGAAGTCTAGGTATTGCGAAATGTGTTCAGTGGGGCAGCTGCAGGCTGAAACAATGGGTCTGCCAGGTGTGTTCATTTTGTGTATTTTGGGGAGTAGGTAGAAGGTGGGCTGTTGGTGTCTGTGATAATGAGGAGTTTGGCTGTGGTGGGTAGATTGTTGAGTCTGATTTCTTCTTTGATTGAGTTAGCAATGAGTTTCTGGTGTTGAGGGAGGGGTGATGTTGTGAGTGGTGTGTAGAAATTTGTGTTGGACAGTTGTTTTTGTGCTTCTGCTATGTATAGTTGTTTGTCCCAAACTACAACTGCACCACCCTTGTCTGCTGGTTTGATGACAATGTCCTGTCGTTCTCTTAGTGATTTGAGGGCTTTTTGTTGGTTTTGTGAAAGGTTGCAGTGTCGGACAGGTTTGGATTTGATCCGGCTGATGTCTACTTTGCATGTTTTTATGTAGAGTTCAACTTCACTGGATTTGTTTGAGGGTGGTTGGCGGAGCATTGGGGTTTGAAATAGTTGAGTGAAGGTGTCAGAGTTTTGGGGTGGTGGGGGCTGGGTATGTTTTCAAGTGCTGCCATCCAACGAAGTTTCCTAAAAAACCTTTCCACATCAATGTGGTTGTGGTAATTGTTGGTGGTGGGTTGAGTTGGGATGAATTTAAGTCCTTTTGTTAAGACTGATCTTTCATCGTCAGAGAGGGGGAGGTTGTCAGGGATGCAGTAGACAAGAGGGTGGTGGTGATCAGATGTGGTAGTGGGGTCAGGATTGTGGGTTGTGGAAGCAGAATGGTCCGGGCGAGTAGTTGTTTGTCTGTTTTGTAATTGTGATAGTTTGTTTGTTTGGTCTGGTTGCAGTGGTTGTAAATGAGTTGGTTGTGTGTATGGATGAGTTGTCTGAGTTTGGAGGCAGGGGCTGTGGGCATGATGATTGTTGTTTGTTGTTTGAAATGTTGGAGAAGGTTGGAGAGAGATTTCATGGTGAAGCTGAGTGTTTTTATATGTGCCAACATGAGTTTACGACTGGCCCGGAAGAGAATCTTTTTGGTGGTAGTGATGAGAGTGGTGTTGTGGAGGTTGGAAGGGGTGTGGGAAAGTGAGAAGCCACGAGGTGTGATGTGTAGTTTAAGACATTGTTTGAGAAAGTTGAAATGGGATGCTGATTTGGTTTTCTGAAACTGTGTTTTGGCATAGCCTAGTGCGAATGGTTGGATGGTGGGTGGTAGAAACTGAATGGACCTGCAGATGCTGGCATGGGTACGGGAGAAAATTTGGGCAGTTGGCATTGTGTTGTGGTGTTAGTTGTTGTTGGGCAGGTAGTGGAACAGAGACGAGTGGGGAAGCAAGAATGCAGAATGACGATTGAAAGTGTGTAGTTGGAAGTGGAGGTGACGGAGAATGGAAGGTGGGACAGTCAAAATCAAAACAGAACAAAATAGAATCAAATGGGGGGCAGTGGGAGTGAGAAGTGGTAGTCAGCGTTCACAAGTACATGGTAGGGAGTCGAAGACGTGACGTGAAATACAACCCAACAAAGGGTATCAGGGTTGACAGGTACACACACACACAAAAGGTTGAAAACAGGACGTTAAATGCAACACAACAAAGGGTGTCAGCGTGCACAAAGATATCTAGAACAGGGGACGTGACGTAAAATAGAGTGTGGAAGACGAGACGTGGAGTACAACACGACAAAGGGTATCAGTCATTATGAAGCTCAGTAAATTTCAAAATGGAGTGACTGGTGGCGGCGAACGAAGCAAAATTAACTCAAGAATCCCATCTCATTGCCAAACTGGGCACACTACACCCCCAAGGCATCAACATCCAACAATAACCAAACACACATACCCACCACTTCCACATCAGTTGGCAATATCCCCTACCAACACACACACATACACACACACATACATACACCACCACCACATCCCCTCACTCACTTCATACAGTAGTTACAGCAACCCTCCATCTATTTAATCTTAATTTGTTTTATCCTTCCCCTTAAATTCCGTTTTTTTTTCGTTTTTTTTCCCCTCCGCCTCAGTTTCTCTCCCCCCCCCTTCTTCCCTTACCATTACTATCACTCCACCACTACCACTACCATCACAAAGATACCACACCATCCCAATAAACTAGACACACAACCCTATCATATCACACACACACACCTCCCCCGACGCAACCCCCCCCCCTCCGTTTCTCTCCCATAATCCCCTGGCCCATGTCATTTCGCCCACCGACCACATGGAAGAAAACGGATAAGTCATTTTTCTTTCTTCTTTTTTCGTTCTTTGTTCGTACTGTCCCACATGTTAATGTGATTTATTTTTTCGCCTGAAGAGACCAAGTGGTTGAAATGCATCGTGTCTTTCA
>CM031608.1:36974253-36984253 GCA_018398815.1 Conus ventricosus
ATATATATATATTATATATATATATATATATAATATATAATATATATATATATATATATATATATACAACAAACTAACAAACTATATATATATATATATATAACAAACTACAAACTAATATATATATACAACAAACTAACAAACTATATATAATATATATAACAAACTAACAAACTATATAATTATTACAAACTAATAAATTCCAAGGATAAGTACCGAGCACCGTTCCAGCAACTTACAGAGCAGCTTGGTGTTGCAATGACTGCAAGAAAAATTGAATTATAAACAAAGCTTGCTCTTATGTCTTAGATTGAAGAAATAGGGGAGAGATAAGCATTCATATCTGCAGTGGTTGATGATTCTGCCTAACTAACAGTATGTGCCTGATGGGTGAATGGGGAAAAATAAAATAAATGCTTCTCAAAATGAGCCCTCAGCAAGCATATAGTCTCCAAGGGGGAGACAATCTCCAACAGGGAGGGAACCTCACTAACATATAACTCCTGGTCAGATACCGATATTTCGAAACCTGAATGTTTCTCCTCAGTGACCGCGGAAAGTGGTAATTTGACTCCTCTGCCTTTTCGGTTTTAAGAAGAATGCTATCCCAGAAAAGGCTGGTGTGCAATACCGTAGTATGTTTGTTGAGTTTTCAAAAAACCAACCAAAGGTGCCACCTAAGAAGCAAAAGAAAATCACCCACCCGGACCCCCTATCCCTTGGAGACTATAAGCTTGCTGAGGGCCCATTTTGCATTACCTTTAGGAGGCATGAGTGGCACTGAAATATCTGAATTTCGTTGCTTGAGAATTTGTGTATTTCAAGGGCATTGAACATGCTACTAAAGTAAGAAAAAAAAAACCAACTTAATTTAAAGAGGTCCATTCTAGGCATTGAACCTGGAATCATGTTGAATTTGGAAGATGCATGTTAGACTGGAGACTCTGAGGGGAGGAATCAACACATTTCTGTGCAGAAGCAAACAGTTCATTACTGTAAACGTCTTTTTTTTTGCGGGAAAAGTCGTGCGTAAGTAAGGCTTTACGATGATAAAAAGCTTATTTGGATTGTCTTTTGTAGATAGTAATCAAGAGGCTTAATGGCATGAGCACTGGCAGAGTTAAACAGTTTTGACCAGTAATCAGTTGAACAGATAATATGTGCGTGTAGGAATAATTTTCTTGCGTGGATATTAAACATAATTCTTGATTCTGCACAGCTGATATAATTGTCTGGGTATTGATTTAAACGAACTGTTGATCAAGAAAGAGTGTTCTCTATACATACACCTTGAACTCAGTTGCTATCTGTGACAACAGGTGATGAGTGGTAGGTGGGTCCTCTAGGGTAAGGATTTGGGATAATTTCTCTATGAGAATTATCTTAACATTTCACCTACACCCTCTCTCTTACTAGTGGTGGAAGGAGCAACGTTCCGGTACGTCATCAAAAGAAATTTATATTTGTTCTGGTCTTGTTAAAATACTTGATAGTGGCTCTGAAGTAAGTTTCCTTAGGCCTGTACTTTTAAAAGTGCTTGTACCTCCAAGAGACAGAATTGAAGAGACAAGTTCAAACATTCAACATTGATTGAACAGCAGAAACGGACACAAGTTAAGTGCAATTTCACACATCAACTTTACTTGCTTACACATAGGTAACTATATGCATGTCTGTTCTATAGGCTTAATTTTAGTTCTCATTGAATCACAACAATGAAGGGCCCTTCCTCACTCCTACTTTACTTGCTTACACTCCGTGCAGCTGCTTAAGTTGGAATACAGTGGGCCTGTCTAAGTTACTCTGAATGCATGCTGTTATTACACATCCACTTCGCTTGCATACACCCAGTGCAGTACCAAAGTGGTACTCATAGACAGGTTCTCACTGTCTCATCATGAAGTGAGGGTAAGGGTCTAATGGATTTGAGTCCAGGGTAGTTGCTTTCTTAACTTATATCGGAGAGGGTAGTTGGTCTCTCCTGTGGCTGGTGACTGCTCCTCCCATGTAGACCTGTTGTATGGTGTTGCCCTGGTTTAAAGTGTAGCCATGGTGTCTGGCATTTCCCCGGTTTCTGGCGTAGCCACAGAGTATGGTTTAGCCACAATTTGTAGCATGACCAGGATCCCAGTTCTGCGATAAAGAGAACTTGATCTGTAGGAGAGAAGCTGATGGCTGGTTTGTCGAGTTCACACATTTACCCTTTTATCTTTCAGAAGAGGTGTGAGACTCAGCCAGCAAAGTTTTCTCTATGGTAGAGTTTCTACTATAACTATCAATCTCCACGTTTGTGTAAAGGCTGAGTTAAGCTTACGAAAGGGTAGGAGACAGTAGTACAATGCTACACAGTTTCAGTCAAACAACTCTTCCATGTTTCTTATGAATTAAATCACATTGACTTGGGCTACACTTAGTCCAAGTACACATGTGGTGTGGACTTAAAGTCATACACTACAGATCATTCCAACAATCACCAGTATTTACAAAACCAGCTTAGCAGTTTTTAACCTAGCACAGGCATACTGTTTTTCTGATCTAAATTTATCATTGAATTATCATCTTAACAGATAGAATTGCATACTGGCAAAAGTCAGGGTGAACACAAAGAATAGTGGTTAGATTGTTAACAAAGAATCATAACCACCGGGAGAGCTTCAGCCATATGATGGCAAGTAAACTACTACACAGAATAATCATTCATCAGTTTGATAAATGCATCTGTATAGACGAATGCTAATTTAGACCATCATGGGGAAAACATAGTGACATCATTTACCAGAGATCCACAGCACACAACAGTGGATATGAAAGAGAGGGGGGGGGGGGGGCGGTTGGAGAAGGAGGGAGGTTTGCTGGTTACTCTTTGTGTCAACTAAGGCCGCAGTTTGCTCAGGTGGGGAGGGGGGGGGGGTGGAGACAGTGGCAACATGCCTACCTGTCACGGATAGGAGGGGGGGGGGGGGCGGTGAAGATGGTACTGGGAAGAGGGGGGGGGGAGGGGTGAGACTGGCAATTGTTACAATGCAATGTAAAATTTCCACGGGCTAGAGCGCCCTGTGTGGGAGTGCAGGAGGGTTGAGAGGGGAAGGGAGGTGGACCGAGAATAACGAAATGCGTCACGCGTTTCCGCGTTTCCCATGACGAAATTTTTCCTTTGCAAGAGATCGTGTAAGTGGGGCGGCTCGCGCTGTTCTCAGAGTGTAGAGAACTTTAGCAGCCCGCATTGAAGCGGCTGACACACGAGCCTCCCCGCCCGTACGATTGAGACGAAACATTTGAACCTGTGCGGTCCGTCCAGTCAGTGTCGAACGGACAGAGTGCTTCACGAAGCGTTTGAACCTGTGCGGTCCGACCTATGCGAGTTTAAACCCTTCGAGTTTGATCCCACATGCCGCTTCAAAGGACTGTACAATTGAATAACAAGCTTTTTCTCGAATATTTAGATTCTTATAATTTTTGAGTTGACATTCCAAAGCACATCATGGCCTTGGTACGATTCAATCAAATGTTTGGTCTCCGAATCGGACAGTCTGACCGCCTTGCTGGACGACGCCATTTTTCCTTTGTCATGGGTGTTCGCTCAGTGCTGAGCGTTGATTGGTCAGAGGATACTAACTGTCCGTTTCGAATAGATCACGGTGTATCTCGAACGGTCGGGTCGAACTGGATGTTTAAGTCCGTTTGAGACGTACGTTTACTATGACAGACGCTCCGTTTGGGATCGGGTTCGACCGGTACGTCCGAAGCGTACGGGCGGGGAGGCTCGTGTGTCGGCCACTTTAGCCACCGGCGTCCTTAGGGAATCCCTTTTTCTCTCATAGAGGCGATGTGCGCATGCGCAACCTTGCCAAGCAAGGCCGCGTCCGGCTGAGCGCGTCGTTCAATCGGGGTTTTTAACGCCGCTCGTGGAAGCGATCTTTACGAGCCCAATTGTCTGCTATATAATCGGTAAGTACAGTACTTCCAATTTGTTGACAAAAACATTAGTCTACACATTTCCTGTTGCATTACACGGTATGTCACGGTGCTAAAAGCCCCAAAGAATCACTACAAAGTAAAATGTAAGCTGAATCGATTCGACAACAAAATTGGCGGAACGTTTGGCCTAGTCTCAGAGTCAGTCGTTTATGTGTCATAGAAAATCCAAGGAGGCCTATGAAGCCTCCTAAACCTTGGTTGTTTTGAATTTGTAAAATTTTATTTACTCCAGTAGAACAACAACATGATACTCCATGTGGAATTATTTGTAGTCTACGTGAAATGTGTCAGTGCATACGAGCACATTTGTGTCGAGCATTTATTTCCCAGATATTATGTCACTGGGCTGATTTGCCTGAATTTGGCCAATGCTTTAAACGAGTGCGACCCTTGTTGCCATTTGCTCCAGGCCAACAGTCAGAACGACTGTTATGTTTTTGTTTTTTAATATGCGCGCTGGTGACTACTCGTTTTGAGTGAACCGTATTTACGGAGAAGAGACGAATGAAACAGGGGACGCCATCTTCAAGTACAGCCGACTCGAACGTGCTAACAGCCAATGAACAGGGGCTGTAGGGGGCGTGTTTGGCGTCACGCGCGGAAGACGCGTGACGAAGTCGCGCTAGTTCGGAAAGGGGTGGGGTTGGGGGGGTGGTGGGGGGGGCGGGTGTTGAGGGAGAGTTAGCAAGTTTGAAATTATTATGCGGTTTGGGGTTGATGGCTGATTGGATGGGTTTGTCAAGCGTTTCGTTACACTATCCACTTCTTCGATTTCTTCATTGTTAACAAATAGCACACAGAAGCTCCGTGGTTATTTATTCTAGTTCTTTTTGTCTGGTTGTTCTTAGCATAGTTTTTGTTTTAAGAGGATTTGATGACGTGTGGTTTACATCGCACTATCAAGAAGTCAAGATTCATTTGTGATGATGTGAAAACAGCTTTTACGTTGGAGCACCTTGTGCTGATCCTGATATCATCACAAAAGATTTTACTGGAATCCTTAAGAAAAAAAGGGAAATTACTGCCATCATTGATATATATTGAGAACAGCAGTAGTTCTAACACAGAACCCTGGGAATATGACAATGTTGGACAGGCAACGTATTGACAAATTGGTGTTCAACTGTTTAGTGACAATTCTCTGAGAATGATGAAATCAGCTTGAAAGTGTTTCCTGTTAAATGATATAATCTTAGCTTTTTGAACGAAAACTTGGAGCCAATTACATAAAAAAAACGCTTGGAAAATCAACTAATAGTGCTACGGTAGATTCATTTTTGTTAATACTCATAATTGTTGAAGTACCAAATCTGTATGTGAAGTATGACAAGAATCATGTATTCTGCACCATGATTAGTTTTCATTTAGCGGGGTGTAAGAGTCAAGATGGTGGAACATGCATTTGTCTATGCGTTTTCCTAAGAACCGTTTCCAGATTTGAAAACTGGTATGACTTTTGCAATTTTGAGGTGAGCAGGAATTCGGCATTTATCAAAGCATAAATCATAAGTAAGAGTTTCACATGTTGTAGGAGCTGAGAGAATTAGCATTTTGCCATCTATTCCGGTCAGGTCCATGGCTTTTTGTCCGAGAAAAATATATAATCACTAACTGTGATCGGTGAAACACACACAAGCACACTCACAGAGAGAGAGAGAGAGAGAGAGAGGAGAGAGAGAGAGAGAGAGAGAGAGAGAGAGAGAGAGAATAAATAATATGGACAGTCAGTGACAATGTGACAGAATGACGCACTTAACAAACTCTAAATGGATGTTCGCCTGTGTAAACAATGTTAATAGAATCATTTCGGCGTGAATCTTGGGAAGCTTTTAAGACTTAAGTCGCTATGGGAATGTTGGAGAATACCAGGGTTTTGGAGGTTTCCTGGCTCAAATATAGAAACAAAGAATCGGGAAAGAGATGAACAAATACAATTTTTTGCTCAGGACAGAGAGAGAGAGAGAGAGAGAGAGAGAGAGAAGAGAGAAGAGAGAGGGGGTAGGTAAATGCGTCTCTAACATACAAAAACTAAAGGAAGGGATTATGAAAAAAATATGAGGAGGGAAAAGAGAAAAAGCAGCGCAAGATAAAACTAACACATGCAGGCAAACAAACACAGACAAACAGACAGAGAGACAGACAGACAGATAAGCACACACACTCACACACACACGTTAGCACACATGCATCAACGCACGCACACGCACGCACGCACACACACACACACACACACACACACAACACACACACACGCAGGCACGCGTGCACGCACGCATACCCGACCAAGTGCACGCACGCACACATGCACACACGATAGTAAACACACACACACACACACACTCACACTCACACACACACACACACACACACACACACACACTCACACACACACACACACACACCACACATGCTGTGTGGTTTCTCACCGAAGACAGTTTCATCAATTTCCATACCTCTGGTTCTGTGCTCAGTCACATGGCAAAACGGCGGTTGACATGTCTGCATGCATGTTTTGTGTTGTGGGTTGACAGGTTTGGTTTGTGTGTGGAATTCTCTGCTGAGGTAGCGGTGCAGGCAGGCTATTGGCTGATGTCTGGCAGCTGCACCATGCTCAGATGGTAGCCGCTATCTTCACTGTGAGGAACGGTCCGTATCTGGATCCGGTTCATTACATAGCGGAATCCAATCCGGTTATTTTGATACCGAAACTAGAGAAGCACAAGCAAGTTGTGTGGGGCAGAGAAGCAAAAGGGGGAAAGGGATGGACGGAGGAGGGGACTGAAGGGGAGGAGGAGAGGAGGGGTGGTGGTGAAAGGCGGAGTGGGGAAGAGCTGGGGAGCAGAGGGTAGTGTGCTGGAGATCTGCCAACTGATGATGAAAATGTGAAGGCAGACTAAAGTTTAGATGATTGTGTGTGTGTGTGTGTGTGTGTGTGTGTGTGTGTGTTATTCTTCTTTTTCCCCCAGTCTGGCTGCGATTGGACATCGTACAGGGGATGGAGGAACATCTATAATGCTCTCTTCTGCTGTCTAGTACTAGGAAGTCACAAGTGTTGATGGCTTGATGATATTTGGGGTTTTTGTGATGGTGAAATAGTCGACATGAATGTCGAAAATTAACTCGTCGTTTCTGTATTTTGTATCAAAACAAGCGTTACTTTGAACCCCCCCTTTTTTTTCTGTGTATATTTTTTTTTTGGCAACGCCTCTTTGGTCAATGCTTGTACAGAGTGGCTTTAGCCGCTTGCAGGACCAAGGATGGAACCTGTTTATTCCTTGTCTTCTTGCAGTCAAGGTCCGCTGTTGAGTGAGAACGGACCAAATCCTACGTCAGAAGCCCCCCTTTTGTGTCGACCTTACTGACTGGCACCGTCTACCGTGATGCAGTCATTTGCAGGTGCTACCCGCTGACCGAACGTTCGCTGAGTTTTCTTTGGAAGTCAGCTGTTTTCTGGTGAGGGGGGGGGGGGGGGGGGGGGGGGGGCGGGTCGCCTGTGGTGCAGCTGAAATTAGTGGCGCGTGCAGGGCACTGTCTCCTCTGCTGGGTTTCCTTGCGCCGGCCGTTCATGAACTGCTCCCTGGGGACTGCCAATGCTGGGGCTGTGAAGGAAACAAGTGTGGGTGTGAATATGCGTGGAGTGGTCAAACTAGACTGCGTAGGGAGAGTAGAGAGAGAGAGAGAGAGAGAGAGAGAGAGAGAGAGAGAGGCCACACCACTACAGAGAGAGAGAGAGAGAGAGAGAGAGAGAGAGAGGAGCCTATGGTGATAGCCGACTTAAGGGGTGTGTAACCAGAACTTCCTTTCTCACGCAATGCACAAAGAGAATCTGAGCAACGTTGAATCTTCCTAAATTGTCGCTATGCACATCGTTCTGCCGTCAAGTATTTATTATTTCTCGTTCCTTCTGTTCTTCAGCCAAGCGTTTCCCTCCTGTTAACATTAATTTGGTTGGCCGTGGACCCACGCTGACACCCGACCTGTGGTTGCGATTGGCAGACACAAGTTCGTGTCAGTTGCTCCCTTCCACCGATTTCACCATCTTGTTTGGCCCCCTTTTTATTTTGTTTATCTAAACGCCGCTCTCTCTCTCTCTCTCTCTCTCTCTCTCTCTCTGCTCATTAAATCTGTGTCTGTATTTCAAAATATGAGAGAGAGAGAGAGAGAGAGAGAGAGAGAGAGAGAGAGAGAGAGAAGACGAGACAGACAGACCAGACAGACAGGATGAATGGGTTGAGGACAGAGTAAATGAAGGAAAACAAAAGGAAAAAAAAAACCATCATGAGAATCGTTAAAAATATTATTAATGAGAAGAACATAACACAAGCCATTAGAAAGACAAGGCACAAGACTTTCACAGTGTGCACACAGTTTATGTAAAAGATTAGCATGATGATAAAGCATAGTCAGAAAACTCAAATTAACCTAAAGGTAAATTTACATGTACTTTGAGAAACAGTATGTATGAGGACTATGGACCATTTGGACTGCTATATTGTAATTCATTAGGTTTTTGGTGATGCATTTTAGGCCTGCGTGTCTTAAACACCCGAATAAGGGATACTATTTAATTTCCCATTTTGCGTCTTCTTAATGTTTTTTTCTCTTACTTGAAAGTAGTCCAGTGTTTGAAGTTGAACAGTAGCACGTGTTTAGACCACCTCTATGGATGCTCATTTTGGAAGGGAAGATTTGTAATCGAATCCTGTTTCGGGTGTTAGGCAAGGGAACTAATTCTTTCATTTTATACTATATTTCTCGGCCCTTGTAGCCTTTTTTTTTTCTTTTGCGTAGAGTTCTTTTAAAAGATGAATTTATCGCGCTGTGTGTACACGCGACCCAGTGAAGAAGAAAAGAAAAAAGAATCACAGTCTACGAGCACACACCTCGATTGATGACATGTGTGTGTGTATTCCAGGGGTCAAAACCTGCTTTCCTCACTGTGTGCCCTCGCCCAGCGCGGCTTCGGGTCAGGTAAGAAAATGAATGATTGCGATTTCATATGTTCGCATGTGTTTTATATTTTGGCCTTCCATTTCACCGCCCCCCCCCTCCCCACCCAAGAAAAAATCATCAAAATTTATCCAAATTATCTAGAAGTGTAAAGACTGAAAAAGATTATCGTTTCCGACCTACTCCTAATCTTCTTCCAAACATGAGTTACCGTCCCTAGCTACGGGCTGCTAGTTTCGCCGAGTCGTTAACTCCTTGCAGGAGAGCCGACCCTTCCCTCTGGATGCTACTGAAGGGGGAAGGAGGGAAAGGCGAGGGGGGGGAGGGGGGGAGAGTTCGGGGTGGGTGGGGTGGGGGGGGGTTGAGGCGAGCTGTTGCTGTATCTGGCAGCGAGTTCTCTCTCTCTCTCTCCTCTCTCTCTCTCTCTCTCTCTCTCTCTCTCTCTCTCTCTCTCTTTGCGGCCTGTCCACCGGAGATCAGGCGTGATCGTCGATAGTTTCAAAGTGAGGTGACTGCAGGCGGAAATAGAAGCCAGCTTTGAACAGAACTTACTGGGCTGCCGAACGAAAGAAACGAACCCATTACGAGACAAATGCGACGCGTTTCGACCACTTCGGTTTCCTTCAGGCGAGACAAACATACAAATGACAAGACAAACGCGACGCGTTTCGACCTCTTTGGTCTCCTTCAGGCGAGACAAACGTATAAATGACAAGACAAATGCGACGCGTTTCGACCACTTCGGTTTCCTTCAGGCGAGACAAACATACAAATGACAAGACAAACGCGACGCGTTTCGACCTCTTTGGTCTCCTTCAGGCGAGACAAACGTATAAATGACAAGACAAATGCGACGCGTTTCGACCACTTCGGTTTCCTTCAGGCGAGACAAACATACAAATGACAAGACAAATGCGACGCGTTTCGACCTCTTTGGTCTCCTTCAGGCGAGACAAACGTATAAATGACAAGACAAATGCGATGCGTTTCGACCACTTCGGTTTCCTTCAGGCGAGACAAACATACAAATGACAAGACAAACGCGACGCGTTTCGACCTCTTTGGTCTCCTT